>JAEOAE010000948.1:0-16509 GCA_036365155.1 Meriones psammophilus
TTTTTAAGTGCCTGGGCTCATTTAGTTGGAAGCGGGTTTTTAAGTGCCCTGGGCTCATTTAGATTTGGAAGCGGGTTTTTAAGTGCCCTGGGCTCATTTCGTTGGAAGCGGGTTTTAAGTGCCCTGGGCTCATTCGTTGGAGCGGTTTTTAAGTGCCCTGGGCTCATTTCGTTGGAAGCGGGTTTTTAAGTGCCCTGGGCTCATTTCGTTGAAGCGGGTTTTTAAGTGCCCTGGGCTCATTTCGTTGGAAGCGGGTTTTTAAGTGCCCTGGGCTCATTTCGTTGGAAGCGGGTTTTTAAGTGCCCTGGGCTCATTTCGTTTGAAGCGGGTTTTTTAAGTGCCCTGGGCTCATTTCGTTGGAAGCGGGTTTTTAAGTGCCCTGGGCTCATTTCGTTGGAAGCGGTTTTTAAGTGCCCTGGGCTCATTTCGTTTGGAAGCGGGTTTTTAAGTGCCCTGGGCTCATTTCGTTTGAAGCGGGTTTTTAAGTGCCCTGGGCTCATTTCGTTGGAAGCGGGTTTTTAAGTGCCCTGGGCTCATTTCGTTTGAAGCGGGTTTTTAAGTGCCCTGGGCTCATTTAGTTTGAAGCGGGTTTTTAAGTGCCCTGGGCTCATTTCGTTGGAAGCGGGTTTTTAAGTGCCCTGGGCTCATTTCGTTTAAGCGGGTTTTTAAGTGCCCTGGGCTCATTTCGTTGGAAGCGGGTTTTTTAAGTGCCCTGGGCTCATTTCGTTTAAGCGGGTTTTTAAGTGCCCTGGGCTCATTTCGTTGGAAGCGGGTTTTTAAGTGCCCTGGGCTCATTTCGTTGGAAGCGGGTTTTTAAGTGCCCTGGGCTCATTTCGTTGGAAGCGGGTTTTTAAGTGCCCTGGGCTCATTTCGTTGAAGCGGGTTTTTAAGTGCCCTGGGCTCATTTCGTTGGAAGGCGGTTTTTAAGTGCCCTGGGCTCATTTCGTTGGAAGCGGGTTTTTAAGTGCCCTGGGCTCATTTCGTTGGAAGCGGTTTTTTAAGTGCCCTGGGCTCATTTCGTTGAAGCGGGTTTTTAAGTGCCCTGGGCTCATTTCGTTTAAGCGGGTTTTTAAGTGCCCTGGGCTCATTTCGTTTTAAGTGCCCTGGGCTCAGCGGGTTTTTAAGTGCCCTGGGCTCATTTCGTTGGAAGCGGGTTTTTGCCCTGGGCTCATTTTTAGCGGGTTTTTAAGTGCCCTGGGCTCATTTCGTTTAGCGGGTTTTTAAGTGCCCTGGGCTCATTTCGTTGGAAGCGGGTTTTTAAGTGCCCTGGGCTCATTTCGTTGAGCGGGTTTTTAAGTGCCCTGGGCTCATTTCGTTGGAAGCGGGTTTTAAGTGCCCTGGGCTCATTTCGTTGGAAGCGGGTTTTTAAGTGCCCTGGGCTCATTTCGTTGGAAGCGGTTTTTAAGTGCCCTGGGCTCATTTCGTTGGAAGCGGGTTTTTAAGTGCCCTGGGCTCATTTCGTTAGGCGGGTTTTTGCCCTGGGCTCATTTCGTTGGAAGCGGGTTTTAACTGCCCTGGGCTCATTTCGTTGGAAGCGGGTTTTTAAGTGCCCTGGGCTCATTTCGTTAGAAGCGGGTTTTTAAGTGCCCTGGGCTCATTTCGTTGGAAGCGGGTTTTTAAGTGCCCTGGGCTCATTTCGTTGGAAGCGGGTTTTTAAGTGCCCTGGGCTCATGGAAGCGGGTTTTTAAGTGCCCTGGGCTCATTTTTTGGAAGCGGGTTTTTAAGTGCCCTGGGCTCATTTCATTGGAAGCGGGTTTTTAAGTGCCCTGGGCTCATTTTCGTTGGAAGCGGGTTTTTGTGCCCTGGGCTCATTTCGTTGGAAGCGGGGGTTTTAAGTGCCCTGGGCTCATTTCGTTGGAAGCGGGTTTTTAAGTGCCCTGGGCTCATTTCGTTGGAAGCGGGTTTTAAGTGCCCTGGGCTCATTTCGTTGGAAGCGGGTTTTTAAGTGCCCTGGGCTCATTTCGTTTGAAGCGGGTTTTAAGTGCCCTGGGCTCATTTCGTTGGAAGCGGGTTTTTAAGTGCCCTGGGCTCATTTCGTTGGAAGCGGGTTTTTAAGTGCCCTGGGCTCATTTCGTTGAAGCGGGTTTTTAAGTGCCCTGGGCTCATTTCGTTAAGCGGGTTTTAAGTGCCCTGGGCTCATTTCGTTGGAAGCGGGTTTTAAGTGCCCTGGGCTCATTTCGTTTTAAGCGGGTTTTTTAAGTGCCCTGGGCTCATTTCGTTGGAAGCGGGTTTTTAAGTGCCCTGGGCTCATTTGCCCTGGGCTCATTTCGTTAAGCGGGTTTTTAAGTGCCCTGGGCTCATTTCGTTGGAAGCGGGTTTTAAGTGCCTGGGCTCATTTCGTTGGAAGCGGGTTTTTAAGTGCCCTGGGCTCATTTCGTTGGAAGCGGGTTTTTAAGTGCCCTGGGCTCATTTCGTTGGAAGCGGGTTTTTAAGTGCCCTGGGCTCATTTCGTTTGAAGCGGGTTTTTAAGTGCCCTGGGCTCATTTCGTTTAAGCGGGTTTTTAAGTGCCCTGGGCTCATTTCGTTGGAAGCGGGTTTTTAAGTGCCCTGGGCTCATTTCGTTTAAGCGGGTTTTTAAGTGCCCTGGGCTCATTTCGTTGGAAGCGGGTTTTTAAGTGCCCTGGGCTCATTTCGTTGGAAGCGGGTTTTAAGTGCCCTGGGCTCATTTCGTTGGAAGCGGGTTTTTAAGTGCCCTGGGCTCATTTCGTTGGAAGCGGTTTTTAAGTGCCCTGGGCTCATTTCGTTGGAAGCGGGTTTTTAAGTGCCCTGGGCTCATTTCGTTGGAAGCGGGTTTTTTAAGTGCCCTGGGCTCATTTCGTTTGGAAGCGGGTTTTTAAGTGCCCTGGGCTCATTTCGTTGGAAGCGGGTTTTTAAGTGCCCTGGGCTCATTTCGTTGGAAGCGGGTTTTTAAGTGCCCTGGGCTCATTTCGTTGGAAGCGGGTTTTTAAGTGCCCTGGGCTCATTTTCGTTGGAAGCGGGTTTTAAGTGCCCTGGGCTCATTTCGTTGGAAGCGGGTTTTTAAGTGCCCTGGGCTCATTTCGTTGGAAGCGTGTTTTTAAGTGTCCTGGGCTCATTTCGTAGGAAGCCTTTTTTTAAGTGCCCTGGGCTCATTTCGTTGGAAGCGGGTTTTTAAGTGCCCTGGGCTCATTTCGTTGGAAGCGGGTTTTTAAGTGCCCTGGGCTCATTTCGTTGGAAGCGGGTTTTTAAGTGCCCTGGGCTCATTTCGTTGGAAGCGGGTTTTTAAGTGCCCTGGGCTCATTTCGTTGGAAGCGGGTTTTTAAGTGCCCTGGGCTCATTTCGTTTGAAGCGGGTTTTTAAGTGCCCTGGGCTCATTTCGTTTGGAAGCGGGTTTTTAAGTGCCCTGGGCTCATTTCGTTGGAAGCGGGTTTTTAAGTGCCCTGGGCTCATTTCGTTGGAAGCGGGTTTTAAGTGCCCTGGGCTCATTTCGTTGGAAGCGGGTTTTTAAGTGCCCTGGGCTCATTTCGTTGGAAGCGGGTTTTTAAGTGCCCTGGGCTCATTTCGATTTAAGCGGGTTTTTAAGTGCCCTGGGCTCATTTCGTTGGAAGCGGGTTTTTAAGTGCCCTGGGCTCATTTCGTTGGAAGCGGGTTTTTAAGTGCCCTGGGCTCATTTCGTTTGGAAGCGGGTTTTTAAGTGCCCTGGGCTCATTTCGTTTGAAGCGGGTTTTTAAGTGCCCTGGGCTCATTTTCGTTTAAGCGGTTTTTAAGTGCCCTGGGCTCATTTTTTGGAAGCGGGTTTTTAAGTGCCCTGGGCTCATTTCGTTGGAAGCGGGTTTTTAAGTGCCCTGGGCTCATTTCGTTGGAAGCGGGTTTTTAAGTGCCCTGGGCTCATTTCGTTGGAAGCGGGTTTTTAAGTGCCCTGGGCTCATTTCGTTTAAGCGGGTTTTTAAGTGCCCTGGGCTCATTTCGTTGGAAGCGGGTTTTTAAAGTGCCCTGGGCTCATTTCGTTGGAAGCGGGTTTTTAAGTGCCCTGGGCTCATTTCGTTGGAAGCGGGTTTTTAAGTGCCCTGGGCTCATTTCGTTGAGCGCGGTTTTTAAGTGCCCTGGGCTCATTTCGTTGGCTCAAAGCGGGTTTTTAAGTGCCCTGGGCTCATTTCGTTGGAAGCGGGTTTTTAAGTGCCCTGGGCTCATTTCGTTGGAAGCGGGTTTTTAAGTGCCCTGGGCTCATTTCGTTTGAAGCGGGTTTTTAAGTGCCCTGGGCTCATTTCGTTGGAAGCGGGTTTTTAAGTGCCCTGGGCTCATTTCGTTGGAAGCGGGTTTTTAAGTGCCCTGGGCTCATTTCGTTGGAAGCGGGGTTTTTAAGTGCCCTGGGCTCATTTCGTTGGAAGCGGGTTTTTAAGTGCCCTGGGCTCATTTCGTTGAAGCGGTTTTTAAGTGCCCTGGGCTCATTTCGTTGGAGGCGGGTTTTTAAAGTGCCCTGGGCTCATTTTTTGGAAGCGGGTTTTTAAGTGCCTGGGCTCATTCGTTGGAGGCGGGTTTTTAAGTGCCCTGGGCTCATTTTTTTTGGAAGCGGTTTTTTAAGTGCCCTGGGCTCATTTTTAGGCTCATTTTTTTTAAGTGCCCTGGGCTCATTTCGTTGGAAGCGGGTTTTTAAGTGCCCTGGGCTCATTTCGTTGGAAGCGGGTTTTTAAGTGCCCTGGGCTCATTTTCGTTAAGCGGGTTTTTAAGTGCCCTGGGCTCATTTCGTTGGAAAGCGGTTTTTAAGTGCCCTGGGCTCATTTCGTTGGAAGCGGGTTTTTAAGTGCCCTGGGCTCATTTCGTTTGAAGCGGGTTTTTAAGTGCCCTGGGCTCATTTCGTTGGAAGCGGGTTTTTAAGTGCCCTGGGCTCATTTCGTTTAAGCGGGTTTTTAAGTGCCCTGGGCTCATTTCGTTGGAAGCGGGTTTTTAAGTGCCCTGGGCTCATTTCGTTGGAAGCGGGTTTTTAAGTGCCCTGGGCTCATTTCGTTGGAAGCGGTTTTTTAAGTGCCCTGGGCTCATTTCGTTGGAAGCGGGTTTTTAAGTGCCCTGGGCTCATTTTTGTTGAAGCGGGTTTTTAAGTGCCCTGGGCTCATTTCGTTGGAAGCGGGTTTTTAAGTGCCCTGGGCTCATTTCGTTTGAAGCGGGTTTTTAAGTGCCCTGGGCTCATTTCGTTTAAGCGGGTTTTTAAGTGCCCTGGGCTCATTTCGTTGGAAGCGGGTTTTTAAGTGCCCTGGGCTCATTTCGTTGGAAAGCGGGTTTTTAAGTGCCCTGGGCTCATTTCGTTGGAAGCGGGTTTTTAAAGTGCCCTGGGCTCATTTCGTTGGGCGCGGGTTTTTTAAGTGCCCTGGGCTCATTTCGTTGGAAGCGGGTTTTTAAGTGCCCTGGGCTCATTTCGTTTGAAGCGGTTTTTAAGTGCCCTGGGCTCATTTCGTTTGAAGCGGTTTTTAAGTGCCCTGGGCTCATTTCGTTGGAAGCGGGTTTTTTTTGCCCTGGGCTCATTTCGTTGGAAGCGGGTTTTAAGTGCCCTGGGCTCATTTCGTTGGAAGCGGGTTTTTAAGTGCCCTGGGCTCATTTCGTTGGAAGCGGGTTTTTAAGTGCCCTGGGCTCATTTCGTTGGAAGCGGGTTTTTAAGTGCCCTGGGCTCATTTCGTTTGGAAGCGGGTTTTTAAGTGCCCTGGGCTCATTTCGTTGAAGCGGGTTTTAAGTGCCCTGGGCTCATTTCGTTGAAGCGGGTTTTTAAGTGCCCTGGGCTCATTTCATTTGGAAGCGGTTTTTAAGTGCCCTGGGCTCATTTCGTTGGAAGCGGGTTTTAAGTGCCCTGGGCTCATTTCGTTGGAAGCGGTTTTTAAGTGCCCTGGGCTCATTTCGGGTTGGAAGCGGGTTTTTAAGTGCCCTGGGCTCATTTCGTTAAGCGGGTTTTTAAGTGCCCTGGGCTCATTTCGTTGGAAGCGGGTTTTTTAAGTGCCCTGGGCTCATTTTTTTAGGCGGGTTTTTAAGTGCCCTGGGCTCATTTCGTTGGAAGCGGGTTTTTAACTGCCCTGGGCTCATTTCGTTCTAAGCGGGTTTTTAAGTGCCCTGGGCTCATTTCGTTGGAAGCGGGTTTTTAAGTGCCCTGGGCTCATTTCGTTGGAAGCGGGTTTTTAAGTGCCCTGGGCTCATTTCGTTGGAAGCGGGTTTTTAAGTGCCCTGGGCTCATTTCGTTTAAGCGGGTTTTTAAGTGCCCTGGGCTCATTTCGTTGGAAGCGGGTTTTTAAGTGCCCTGGGCTCATTTCGTTGAAGCGGGTTTTTAAGTGCCCTGGGCTCATTTCGTTGGAAGCGGGTTTTTAAGTGCCCTGGGCTCATTTCGTTGGAAGCGGGTTTTTAAGTGCCCTGGGCTCATTTCGTTGGAAGCGGGTTTTTAAGTGCCCTGGGCTCATTTCGTTGGAAGCGGTTTTTAAGTGTGCCTGGGCTCATTTCGTTGGAAGCGGGTTTTTAAGTGCCCTGGGCTCATTTCGTTGGAAGCGGGTTTTTAAGTGCCCTGGGCTCATTTCGTTGGAAGCGGGTTTTTAAGTGCCCTGGGCTCATTTCGTTGAAGCGCGGGTTTTAAGTGCCCTGGGCTCATTTCGTTTGGAAGCGGGTTTTTAAGTGCCCTGGGCTCATTTCTCATTTGGAAGCGGGTTTTTTAAGTGCCCTGGGCTCATTTAGTTGGAAGCGGTTTTTAAGTGCCCTGGGCTCATTTCGTTGGAAGCGGGTTTTTAAGTGCCTGGGCTCATTTCGTTGGAAGCGGGTTTTAAAGTGCCCTGGGCTCATTTCGTTGGAAGCGGGTTTTTAAGTGCCCTGGGCTCATTTCGTTGGAAGCGGGTTTTTAAGTGCCCTGGGCTCATTTCGTTGGAAGCGGGTTTTAAGTGCCCTGGGCTCATTTCGTTGGAAGCGGGTTTTTAAGTGCCCTGGGCTCATTTCGTTTGGAAGCGGGTTTTTAAGTGCCCTGGGCTCATTTCGTTGGAAGCGGGTTTTTAAGTGCCCTGGGCTCATTTCGTTGGAAGCGGGTTTTTAAGTGCCCTGGGCTCATTTCGTTTTAAGCGGGTTTTTAAGTGCCCTGGGCTCATTTCGTTGGAAGCGGGTTTTTAAGTGCCCTGGGCTCATTTCGTTGGAAGCGGGTTTTTTAAGTGCCTGGGCTCATTTTGTTGGAAGCGGTTTTTAAGTGCCCTGGGCTCATTTCGTTGGAAGCGGGTTTTTAAGTGCCCTGGGCTCATTTCGTTGGAAGCGGGTTTTTAAGTGCCCTGGGCTCATTTCGTTGGAAGCGGGTTTTTAAGTGCCCTGGGCTCATTTCGTTGGAAGCGGGTTTTTAAGTGCCCTGGGCTCATTTCGTTGGAAGCGGGTTTTTAAGTGCCCTGGGCTCATTTTCGTTGGAAGCGGGTTTTTAAGTGCCCTGGGCTCATTTCGTTTGAAGCGGGTTTTTAAGTGCCCTGGGCTCATTTCGTTGGAAGCGGGTTTTTAAGTGCCCTGGGCTCATTTAGTTTGGAAGCGGTTTTTAAGTGCCCTGGGCTCATTTCGTTGGAAGCGGGTTTTTAAGTGCCCTGGGCTCATTTCGTTGGAAGCGGGTTTTTAAGTGCCCTGGGCTCATTTCGTTTTGGAAGCGGGTTTTAAAGTGCCCTGGGCTCATTTCGTTGGAAGCGGGTTTTTAAGTGCCCTGGGCTCATTTCGTTGAAGCGGGTTTTTAAGTGCCCTGGGCTCATTTCGTTGGAAGCGGGTTTTTAAGTGCCCTGGGCTCATTTCGTTGGAAGCGGGTTTTTAAGTGCCCTGGGCTCATTTCGTTGGAAGCGGGTTTTTAAGTGCCCTGGGCTCATTTCGTTGAAGCGGGTTTTTTAAGTGCCCTGGGCTCATTTCGTTGGAAGCGGGTTTTTAAGTGCCCTGGGCTCATTTCGTTGGAAGCGGTTTTTAAGTGCCCTGGGCTCATTTCGTTTGGAAGCGGGTTTTAAGTGCCCTGGGCTCATTTAGTTGAAGCGGGTTTTTTTAAGTGCCCTGGGCTCATTTCGTTGGAAGCGGGTTTTTAAGTGCCCTGGGCTCATTTCGTTGGAAGCGGGTTTTTAAGTGCCCTGGGCTCATTTCGTTGGAAGCGGGTTTTTTAAGTGCCCTGGGCTCATTTCGTTGAAGCGGGTTTTTAAGTGCCCTGGGCTCATTTCGTTGGAAGCGGTTTTTAAGTGCCCTGGGCTCATTTCGTTGGAAGCGGGTTTTAAGTGCCCTGGGCTCATTTCGTTGCAAGCGGGTTTTTAAGTGCCCTGGGCTCATTTCGTTGGAAGCGGGTTTTTAAGTGCCCTGGGCTCATTTCGTTGGAAGCGGGTTTTTTTAGTGCCCTGGGCTCATTTCGTTGGAAGCGGGTTTTTAAGTGCCCTGGGCTCATTTCGTTGTTTTAAGCGGGTTTTTAAGTTTTGCCCTGGGCTCATTTCGTTGAAGCGGGTTTTTAAGTGCCCTGGGCTCATTTCGTTGGAAGCGGGTTTTTAAGTGCCCTGGGCTCATTTCGTTGGAAGCGGGTTTTTAAGTGCCCTGGGCTCATTTCGTTGGAAGCGGGTTTTTAAGTGCCCTGGGCTCATTTCGTTTGAAGCGGTTTTTTAAGTGCCCTGGGCTCATTTCGTTGGAGCGGGTTTTTAAGTGCCCTGGGCTCATTTCGTTGGAAGCGGGTTTTTAAGTGCCCTGGGCTCATTTCGTTGGAAGCGGGTTTTTAAGTGCCCTGGGCTCATTTCGTTGAAGCGGGTTTTTAAGTGCCCTGGGCTCATTTCGTTGGAAGCGGGTTTTTAAGTGCCCTGGGCTCATTTCGTTGGAAGCGGGTTTTTAAGTGCCCTGGGCTCATTTCGTTTGAAGCGGGTTTTTAAGTGCCCTGGGCTCATTTCGTTGGAAGCGCGGTTTTTTAAGTGCCTGGGCTCATTTTTCGTTGGAAGCGGGTTTTTTAAGTGCCCTGGGCTCATTTCGTTGGAAGCGGGTTTTTTTAAGTGCCCTGGGCTCATTCGTTGGAAGCGGGTTTTAAGTGCCCTGGGCTCATTTCGTTGGAAGCGGGTTTTTAAGTGCCCTGGGCTCATTTCGTTGAAGCGGGTTTTTAAGTGCCCTGGGCTCATTTTCGTTGGAAGCGGGTTTTTAAGTGCCCTGGGCTCATTTCGTTGGAAGCGGGTTTTTAAGTGCCCTGGGCTCATTTCGTTGGAAGCGGGTTTTTAAGTGCCCTGGGCTCATTTCGTTGGAAGCGGGTTTTAAGTGCCCTGGGCTCATTTCGTTGGAAGCGGGTTTTTAAGTGCCCTGGGCTCATTCGTTTAAGCGGGTTTTTAAGTGCCCTGGGCTCATTTCGTTGGAAGCGGGTTTTTAAGTGCCCTGGGCTCATTTCGTTGGAAGCGGGTTTTTAAGTGCCCTGGGCTCATTTCGTTTTAAGCGGGTTTTTAAGTGCCCTGGGCTCATTTCGTTGGAAGCGGGTTTTTAAGTGCCCTGGGCTCATTTCGTTGGAAGCGGGTTTTTAAGTGCCCTGGGCTCATTTCGTTGGAAGCGGGTTTTTAAGTGCCCTGGGCTCATTTCGTTAAGCGGGTTTTTAAGTGCCCTGGGCTCATTTCGGTTTTAAGTGCCCTGGGCTCATTTTTTTAAGCGTGTTTTTAAGTGCCCTCATTTCGTTGGAAGCGGTTTTTAAGTGCCCTGGGCTCATTTCGTTGGAAGCGGGTTTTTAAGTGCCCTGGGCTCATTTCGTTGGAAGCGGGTTTTTAAGTGCCCTGGGCTCATTTCGTTGGAAGCGGGTTTTTAAGTGCCCTGGGCTCATTTCGTTGGAAGCGGGTTTTTAAGTGCCCTGGGCTCATTTCGTTGGAAGCGGGTTTTTAAGTGCCCTGGGCTCATTTCGTTGGAAGCGGGTTTTTAAGTGCCCTGGGCTCATTTCGTTTGGAAGCGGGTTTTTAAGTGCCCTGGGCTCATTTCGTTTAGCGGGTTTTTAAGTGCTCTGGGCTCATTTCGTTGGAAGCGGGTTTTTAAGTGCCCTGGGCTCATTTCGTTGGAAGCAGGTTTTTAAGTGCCCTGGGCTCATTTCGTTGGAAGCGGGTTTTTAAGTGCCCTGGGCTCATTTCGTTGGAAGCGGGTTTTTAAGTGCCCTGGGCTCATTTCGTTTGAAGCGGTTTTTTAAGTGCCCTGGGCTCATTTCGTTGGAAGCGGGTTTTTAAGTGCCCTGGGCTCATTTCGTTAAGCGGGTTTTTTAAGTGCCCTGGGCTCATTTTCGTTGGAAGCGGGTTTTTAAGTGCCCTGGGCTCATTCGTTGGAAGCGGGTTTTTAAGTGCCCTGGGCTCATTTCGTTGAAGCGGGTTTTTAAGTGCCCTGGGCTCATTTCGTTGGAAGCGGGTTTTTAAGTGCCCTGGGCTCATTTCGTTGGAAGCGGGTTTTTAAGTGCCCTGGGCTCATTTCGTTGGAAGCGGGTTTTTAAGTGCCCTGGGCTCATTTCGTTGGAAGCGGGTTTTTAAGTGCCCTGGGCTCATTTCGTTGGAAGCGGGTTTTTAAGTGCCCTGGGCTCATTTCGTTGGAAGCGGGTTTTAAGTGCCCTGGGCTCATTTCGTTGGAAGCGGGTTTTTAAGTGTGCCCTGGGCTCATTTTCGTTGGCTCAAGCGGGTTTTTAAGTGCCCTGGGCTCATTTCGTTGGAAGCGGGTTTTTAAGTGCCTGGGCTCATTTCGTTGGAAGCGGGTTTTTAAGTGCCCTGGGCTCATTTCGTTGGAAGCGGGTTTTTAAGTGCCCTGGGGCTCATTTAGTTGAGCGGGTTTTTAAGTGCCCTGGGCTCATTTCGTTGGAAGCGGGTTTTTAAGTGCCCTGGGCTCATTTCGTTTAGGCGGGTTTTTAAGTGCCCTGGGCTCATTTCGTTGGAAGCGGGTTTTTAAGTGCCCTGGGCTCATTTCGTTGGAAGCGGGTTTTTAAGTGCCCTGGGCTCATTTCGTTTGAAGCGGGTTTTTAAGTGCCCTGGGCTCATTTCGTTGGAAGCGGGTTTTTAAGTGCCCTGGGCTCATTTCGTTTGAAGCGGGTTTTAAGTGCCCTGGGCTCATTTCGTTGGAAGCGGGTTTTTAAGTGCCCTGGGCTCATTTCGTTGGAAGCGGGTTTTTAAGTGCCCTGGGCTCATTTTCGTTGGAAGCGGTTTTTAAGTGCCCTGGGCTCATTTCGTTGGAAGCGGGTTTTTAAGTGCCCTGGGCTCATTTCGTTGGAAAGCGGGTTTTTAAGTGCCCTGGGCTCATTTCGTTGGAAGCGGGTTTTTAAGTGCCCCTGGGCTCATTTCGTTGAAGCGGTTTTTAAGTGCCCTGGGCTCATTTTCGTTGGAAGCGGGTTTTTAAGTGCCCTGGGCTCATTTCGTTGAAGCGGGTTTTTAAGTGCCCTGGGCTCATTTCGTTTTAAGCGGGTTTTTAAGTGCCCTGGGGCTCATTTCGTTTGAAGCGGGTTTTTAAGTGCCCTGGGCTCATTTCGTTTAAGCGGGTTTTTAAGTGCCCTGGGCTCATTTCGTTGGAAGCGGTTTTTTTAAGTGCCCTGGGCTCATTTCGTTGGAAGCGGGTTTTTAAGTGCCCTGGGCTCATTTCGTTGGAAGCGGGTTTTTAAGTGCCCTGGGCTCATTTCGTTGGAAGCGGGTTTTTAAGTGCCCTGGGCTCATTTCGTTGAAGCGGGTTTTAAGTGCCCTGGGCTCATTTCGTTGGAAGCGGGTTTTTAAGTGCCTGGGCTCATTTCGTTTGAAGCGGGTTTTTAAGTGCCCTGGGCTCATTTCGTTGGAAGCGGGTTTTTAAGTGCCCTGGGCTCATTCGTTTAGGCGCGGGTTTTAAGTGCCCTGGGCTCATTTTCGTTGGAGCGGGTTTTAAGTGCCCTGGGCTCATTTCATTTGGAAGCGGGTTTTAAGTGCCCTGGGCTCATTTCGTTGGAAGCGGGTTTTTAAGTGCCCTGGGCTCATTTCGTTGGAAGCGGGTTTTTAAGTGCCCTGGGCTCATTTCGTTGGAAGCGGGTTTTTAAGTGCCCTGGGCTCATTTCGTTGGAAGCGGGTTTTTAAGTGCCCTGGGCTCATTTCGTTGGAAGCGGGTTTTTAAATTCCCTGGGCTCATTTCGTTGGAAGCGGGTTTTTAAGTGCCCTGGGCTCATTTCGTTGGAAGCGGGTTTTTAAGTGCCCTGGGCTCATTTCGTTGGAAGCGGGTTTTTTAAGTGCCTGGGCTCATTTCGTTGGAAGCGGGTTTTTAAGTGCCCTGGGCTCATTTCGTTGGAAGCGGGTTTTTAAGTGCCCTGGGCTCATTTCGTTGGAAGCGGGTTTTTAAGTGCCCTGGGCTCATTTCGTTGGAAGCGGGTTTTAAGTGCCCTGGGCTCATTTCGTTGGAAGCGGGTTTTTAAGTGCCCTGGGCTCATTTCGTTGGAAGCGGGTTTTTAAGTGCCCTGGGCTCATTTCGTTGGAAGCGGGGGTTTTTAAGTGCCCTGGGCTCATTTAGTTTGGAAGCGGGTTTTTAAGTGCCCTGGGCTCATTTTCGTTGGAAGCGGGTTTTTAAGTGCCCTGGGCTCATTTCGTTGGAAGCGCGGTTTTTAAGTGCCCTGGGCTCATTTCGTTGGAAGCGGTTTTTAAGTGCCCTGGGCTCATTTCGTTTGGAAGCGGGTTTTTAAGTGCCCTGGGCTCATTTCGTTGGAAGCGGGTTTTTAAGTGCCCTGGGCTCATTTCGTTTGTTAAGCGGGTTTTTAAGTGCCCTGGGCTCATTTCGTTGGAAGCGGTTTTTTTTAAGTGCCCTGGCTCATTTCGTTGGAAGCGGGTTTTTAAGTGCCCTGGGCTCATTTCGTTGGAAGCGGTTTTTAAGTGCCCTGGGCTCATTTCGTTGGAAGCGGGTTTTTAAGTGCCCTGGGCTCATTTCGTTGGAAGCGGGTTTTTAAGTGCCCTGGGCTCATTTCGTTGGAAGCGGGTTTTTAAGTGCCCTGGGCTCATTTCGTTGGAAGCGGGTTTTTAAGTGCCCTGGGCTCATTTCGTTGGAAGCGGGTTTTTAAGTGCCCTGGGCTCATTTCGTTGGAAGCGGGTTTTTAAGTGCCCTGGGCTCATTTTCGTTTGAAGCGGTTTTTTAAGTGCCCTGGGCTCATTTCGTTGGAAGCGGGTTTTAAGTGCCTGGGCTCATTTCGTTGGAAGCGGGTTTTTAAGTGCCCTGGGCTCATTTCGTTGGAAGCGGGTTTTAATGTGCCCTGGGCTCATTTCGTTGGAAGCGGGTTTTTAAGTGCCCTGGGCTCATTTCGTTGGAAGCGGGTTTTTAAGTGCCCTGGGCTCATTTTTCGTTGGAAGCGGGTTTTTAAGTGCCCTGGGCTCATTTCGTTGGAAGCGGGTTTTAAGTGCCCTGGGCTCATTTCGTTTGAAGCGGGTTTTTAAGTGCCCTGGGCTCATTTTCGTTGGAAAGCGGGTTTTTAAGTGCCCTGGGCTCATTTCGTTTGAAGCGGGTTTTTAAGTGCCCTGGGCTCATTTCGTTTTGTGAAGCGGGTTTTTAAGTGCCCTGGGCTCATTTCGTTGGAAGCGGGTTTTTAAGTGCCCTGGGCTCATTTCGTTGGAAGCGGGTTTTTAAGTGCCCTGGGCTCATTTCGTTAAGCGGGTTTTTAAGTGCCCTGGGCTCATTTCGTTGGAAGCGGGTTTTTAAGTGCCCTGGGCTCATTTCGTTGGAAGCGGGTTTTTAAGTGCCCTGGGCTCATTTCGTTGGAAGCGGTTTTTAAGTGCCCTGGGCTCATTTCGTTGGAAGCGGGTTTTTAAGTGCCCTGGGCTCATTTCGTTGGAAGCGGGTTTTTAAGTGCCCTGGGCTCATTTCGTTGGAAGCGGGTTTTTAAGTGCCCTGGGCTCATTTCGTTTGAAGCGGGTTTTTAAGTGCCCTGGGCTCATTTCGTTGGAAGCGGGTTTTTAAGTGCCCTGGGCTCATTTCGTTGGAAGCGGGTTTTAAGTGCCCTGGGCTCATTTCGTTTAAGCGGGTTTTTAAGTGCCCTGGGCTCATTTCGTTGGAGCGGGTTTTTAAGTGCCTGGGCTCATTTTCGTTGGAAGCGGGTTTTTAAGTGCCCTGGGCTCATTTCGTTTAAGCGGGTTTTTAAGTGCCCTGGGCTCATTTTCGTTTGAAGCGGGTTTTTAAGTGCCCTGGGCTCATTTCGTTGGAAGCGGGTTTTTAAGTGCCCTGGGCTCATTTCGTTGGAAGCGGGTTTTTAAGTGCCCTGGGCTCATTTCGTTTGAAGCGGTTTTTAAGTGCCCTGGGCTCATTTCGTTGGAAGCGGTTTTTAAGTGCCCTGGGCTCATTTCGTTGGAAGCGGGTTTTTAAGTGCCCTGGGCTCATTTCGTTGGAAGCGGGTTTTTAAGTGCCCTGGGCTCATTTCGTTGAAGCGGGTTTTTAAGTGCCCTGGGCTCATTTCGTTGGAAGCGGTTTTTAAGTGCCCTGGGCTCATTTCGTTGAAGCGGGTTTTTAAGTGCCCTGGGCTCATTTCGTTGGAAGCGGGTTTTTAAGTGCCCTGGGCTCATTTCGTTGGAAGCGGGTTTTTAAGTGCCCTGGGCTCATTTCGTTGGAAGCGGGTTTTTAAGTGCCCTGGGCTCATTTCGTTTAAGCGGGGTTTTTAAGTGCCCTGGGCTCATTTCGTTGGAAGCGGGTTTTAAGTGCCCTGGGCTCATTTCGTTTGAAGCGGGTTTTTAAGTGCCCTGGGCTCATTTCGTTGGAAGCGGTTTTTAAGTGCCCTGGGCTCATTTCGTTGGAAGCGGGTTTTTAAGTGCCCTGGGCTCATTTCGTTGGAAGCGGGTTTTTAAGTGCCCTGGGCTCATTTTAGTTTGGAAGCGGGTTTTAAGTGCCCTGGGCTCATTTCGTTGGAAGCGGTTTTTAAGTGCCCTGGGCTCATTTTGTTGGAAGCGGGTTTTTAAGTGCCCTGGGCTCATTTCGTTGGAAGCGGGTTTTAAGTGCCCTGGGCTCATTTCGTTGGAAGCGGGTTTTTAAGTGCCCTGGGCTCATTTCTTTTAAACGGGTTTTTAAGTGCCCTGGGCTCATTTTTTTGGAAGCGGGTTTTTAAGTGCCCTGGGCTCATTTCGTTGGAAGCGGGTTTTAAGTGCCCTGGGCTCATTTCGTTGGAAGCGGGTTTTTAAGTGCCCTGGGCTCATTTCGTTTTTAAGCGGGTTTTAAGTGCCCTGGGCTCATTTCGTTGGAAGCGGGTTTTAAGTGCCCTGGGCTCATTTCGTTTTTGAAGCGGGTTTTTAAGTGCCCTGGGCTCATTTCGTTGGAAGCGGGTTTTTAAGTGCCCTGGGCTCATTTCGTTGAAGCGGGTTTTTAAGTGCCCTGGGCTCATTTCGTTGGAAGCGGGTTTTTAAGTGCCCTGGGCTCATTTCGTTGGAAGCGGGTTTTTAAGTGCCCTGGGCTCATTTCGTTGGAAGCGGGTTTTTAAGTGCCCTGGGCTCATTTCGTTGGAAGCGGGTTTTTTAAGTGCCCTGGGCTCATTTCGTTGGAAGCGGTTTTTAAGTGCCCTGGGCTCATTTCGTTGGAAGCGGGTTTTTAAGTGCCCTGGGCTCATTTCGTTTGAAGCGGGTTTTTAAGTGCCCTGGGCTCATTTTTCGTTTTTAAAGCGGGTTTTTAAGTGCCCTGGGCTCATTTCGATTTTAAGCGGGTTTTAAGTGCCCTGGGCTCATTTTGTTGGAAGCGGGTTTTTAAGTGCCCTGGGCTCATTTCGTTGGAAGCGGGTTTTTAAGTGCCCTGGGCTCATTTCGTTTTAAGCGGGTTTTTAAGTGCCCTGGGCTCATTTCGTTGGAAGCGGGTTTTTAAGTGCCCTGGGCTCATTTCGTTTGAAGCGGGTTTTTAAGTGCCCTGGGCTCATTTCGTTGGAAGCGGGTTTTTAAGTGCCCTGGGCTCATTTGTTTGAAGCGGGTTTTTAAGTGCCCTGGGCTCATTTCGTTTTAGCGGGTTTTTAAGTGCCCTGGGCTCATTTCGTTGGAAGCGGGTTTTTAAGTGCCCTGGGCTCATTTCGTTGGAAGCTGGTTTTTAAGTGCCCTGGGCTCATTTCGTTTTGGTTTTTAAGTGCCCTTTTTAAGTGCCCTGGGCTCATTTCGTTGGAAGCGGGTTTTTAAGTGCCCTGGGCTCATTTCGTTTAGGCGGGTTTTTAAGTGCCTGGGCTCATTTTCGTTGAAGCGGTTTTTAAGTGCCCTGGGCTCATTTCGTTGGAAGCGGGTTTTTAAGTGCCCTGGGCTCATTTCGTTTGGAAGCGGGTTTTAAAGTGCCCTGGGCTCATTTCGTTGGAAGCGGGTTTTTGCCCTGGGCTCATTTCGTTGGAAGCGGGTTTTTAAGTGCCCTGGGCTCATTTCGTTGGAAGCGGGTTTTTAAGTGCCCTGGGCTCATTTCGTTGCAAGCGGGTTTTTAACTGCCCTGGGCTCATTTCGTTGTAAGCGGGTTTTTAAGTGCTCTGGGCTCATTTCGTTGGAAGCGGGTTTTTAAGTGCCCTGGGCTCATTTCGTTGTAAGCGGGTTTTTAAGTGCCCTGGGCTCATTTAGATTTTGAAGCGGGTTTTTAAGTGCTCTGGGCTCATTTTGTTGAAGCGGGTTTTTAACTGCCCTGGGCTCA
>JAEOAE010003698.1:0-21744 GCA_036365155.1 Meriones psammophilus
TATAACACTGTACAACACAGAAACAAGTTTAGATTGAAAGAACAGAAAAACAAATCACTACTTTTAAACGGAATAACATGTGTGTTGCTCGCTCAAATATTAATACAGGAAAACTGAATAGTGATATATCGCACTGTACGGCACAGAAACAAGTTTCCATCCAAAGAACAGAAAGGCAAAGCACAACTTTGTATACTACTTAACATACGTATCGCCCATTCAATTATTATAACAGGAAAACTGAAAAGTGATATATCGCACTGTACAGCACAGGAACAAGATTCGAACTAAAGAACAGAAAAGCAAACCACTACTTTGTAAAGTAAATCACCTGTGCGTCGCTCGCTGAATTAGGAATACAGGAAAACTGAAAAGGGTTATCTCACACTGTACAGCACAGAAACAAGTTTTCATCGAAAGAACAGAAACACAAAGCACAACTTTGTAAACTAATTCAAATACGTGTCGCCTGTGCAATTATTGTAACAGGGAAACTGAAAAGTGATATAACCCTAACCCTAACCTAACCCCTAAATCTAACCTAACCCTAACCCTAACCCTAACCCCTAACCTTAACACTATCCCTAACCTTAACCTACCTTGTTCCTTACAGGAACAAGTTTCCAAGAAATAACATAAGCGCAAAGCACTCCTTTGTAAACTAAATAACCTGTGTGTCACTCGCTCACATAGGAATACAAGAAAACTGAAAAGTGATATATGGACCTGTATGGCAAAGAAACAGGTTTTCATCGAGAAAGAACAAAAGCGCAAAGCACAACTTTGTAAACTAATTCACATACGTGTTGCCAGTTCAATTATTTTAACAGGAAAACTGAAAATTGATAGAACCTAACCTAACCCTAAGCCCCTAACCCTAACCAAAACCCTAACCCTAACTCTAACCCTAACCCTAGCCCTAACACCTAACCCTAACCCTAACCCTAAACCTGACAATACCTAACCTGACACTATCCCAATCCCTAAACCTAACTTGTTCCTAACAGGAACAAGTTTCCAATGAAAGAACAGACACATAAAAAGCACAACTTTGTAAATTAATTCACATACATGCCTCCTGTTCAATTATTAAAACAGGAAAACTGAAACGTGATATAACCCTAACCCTAACCTAACCCTAACCCCTTATCCCTAACCTTAACCCCTTAACCTAACCCTAACCTAACCCTAACCTAAACCTAACCTAGCCTAAACCTAACCCTAACTTGTTCCTAACAGGAACAAGTTTCCAACGAAAAGAACATAAGCGGAAAAAAACTACTTTGTAAACTAAATCAAATGTGTGTCACTCGCTCAGTTAAGAATACAGGAAAACTGAAAAGTGATATATTGCACTGTACAGCACAGAGCGAGTTTCCAACGAAAGAAAATAAGCATAAAAAGCACTACTTTGTAAACTGAATCACATGTGTGTCGCTCACTCAATTAGGAATACAAGAAATCTGAAAAGTCATATATTGAACTGTTGGCAAAAAACAAATTTTCTGAAAAGAACGGAAACACAAAGCACAACTTTGTAAAGTAATTCACATACATGTCACCTGTTCAATTATTATAACAGGAAAACAGAAAAGTGATATAACCCTAACCCTAACCTAACATTAACCCTAACCTAACCAGCTAAACCTAACCCTAACCCTAACGCTAGCCTAACCCTAATCGTAACCTTAGCCTAACTGTAGCCCTAACCCTAACCTAACCTAACCTAGCCTAGCCTAACCTAACCCCTAACCCTAACCCTAACCCTACCTAACCCTAATCCTAACCTAACCCTAACCTAACCCTAACTCCTAACAGGAACAAGATCCAACGAAAGAACATAAGCGCCAAAGCAATACTTTGTAAACTAAATCACGTATGTGTTGCTCAAGCTCAATTAGGAATACAGGAAAACTGAAAAGCAATATTTGAAATGTGCGGCAAAGAAGCAAGTTTACATCGAAAAGAACAGAAACACAAAGCACAACTTTGTAAAGTAATTCACATCGTGTCACCTGTTCAAATATTATAACAGGAAAACTGAAAAGTGATATAACCCTAACCCTAACCCTAACCTAAACCCAACCTAACGTTCAACC
The DNA here is from genome assembly GCA_036365155.1 of Meriones psammophilus. Taxonomy (NCBI): domain Eukaryota; kingdom Metazoa; phylum Chordata; class Mammalia; order Rodentia; family Muridae; genus Meriones; species Meriones psammophilus. Next base: position 2,100 of record JAEOAE010003698.1, read on the forward strand.
TAAGCAACTTGTTCCTAACAGGAACAAGTTCCCAACCATGAAAAGAACATAAGCATAAAGCACTACTTTGTAAACTAAATCACTTGTGTGTCACTCGCTCAGTTAAGAATACAGGAAAACAGAAAAGTTATATATCGCACTGTACAGCACAGGAGCGAGTTTGAGCGAAAGAACAGAAAATCAAAGCACTACTTTGTAAACTGAATCACATGTGTGTTGCTCGCTCAATTAGGAATACAGGAAAACTGAAAAGTGATATCTACGCACTGTACCTCACAGAACCATGTTTCCAATGAAAGAACAGAAATTTAAAGCACAACTTTGTAATCTAAGTAAAATGTTTATAGCCCTCTTAATTAGGAATACAGGAAAAATGAAAAGTGATATCTCCCTCTTTAGAGCACAGAAAGAAGTTTCCAATAAAACAATAGAAAGCGAAAAGCACAACATTGGAAACTAAATCACATGTGTGTCACCCGTTGAATTAGGAATACAGGAAAACTGAAAAGTGATATCTCCCACTGTAGTGCACAGAAACAAGTTTCCACCAAAAGAATAGAAAGGAAAGTCACAACTTTGTAAACTAAATCACATTTGTGTAGCCCGCTAAATTAGGAATACAGGAAAACTGAAAAGTGATATCTCCCATTTTAGAGCACAGAAAGAGGTTTCCAATGAAAGCACAGAAACACAAACCACAACTTTGGAAAATAAATCACATGTGTGTCGCCAGTTCCATTAGGAATACAGGAAAACTGAAAAGTGATATCTCCCACTTGAAAGCACAGAAAGAATTTTCCATCGAAAATACAGAAATGTAAAGCACAACTTTGTAAACAAAGTAACATGTGTGTCACCCATTCAATTAGGAATACAGGAAAACTAAAAAGTGATATCTCCCACTTTAGAGCACAGAAAAAGTTTCAATGAAAGAACTTTAGCAACAAAGCAGAGCTTTGGAAAATAAATCACATCTGTGTGCCATACGTTCAATTAGGAATACAGGAAAACTGAAAAGTGATATCTCGCACTGTACCTCACAGAAACAAATTTCCAATGAAAGAAAGAAGCGCAAAGCACAACTTTGGAAACTAAAATACATGTGTGTCGCCCGCTCAATTAGGAATACAGGAAAACTGAAAAGTGATATATTGCACTGCACCTCACAGAAAAAAAATTTCCAATGAAAGAACAGAAATGTAAAGCACAACTTTGTAAACTAAGTAACATGTGTGTCGCCTGCACAATTAGGAATACAAGAAAACTGAGAAGTGATATCATCCACTTTAGAGCACAGAAAAAGTTTCCAGTGAAAGAACAGAAAAGCAATGCACAACTTTGGAAATTAAATCACATGTGTGTCACCCATTCAATTAGGAATAGAAGAAAACTGAAAAGTGATATCTCGCACTATACCTCAAAAAACAAGTTTCCAATTAAAGAACAGAAATAAAAAGCACAACTTTGCAACTAAGTAACATGTGTGTCGACTGCTCAAGTAGGAAAACAGGAAAACTGAAAAGTGCTATCTCCCACTGTAGTGCACAAAAAGAAGTTTCCAATGAAAGCACAGAAACACAAAGCACAAATTTGGAAAATAAATCACATGTGTGTCGCCCGTTCCATTGGGAATACAGGAAAACTGAAAAGTGATATCTCGCACTGTACCACACAGAAACAAGTTTCCAACGAAAGAAGAGAACTGTAAAGTACAAATTTGTAAAGTAAGTAACATGTGTGTTGCCCTTTCAATTAGGAATACAGGAAAACTGAAAAGTGATATCTCCCACTTGAGAGCACAGAAAGAAGTTTCCATCGAAAATACAGAAATGTAAAGCACAACTTTGTAAACTAAGTGACATGTGTGTCAACCATTCAATTAGGAATACAGGAAAACTGAAAAGAGATATCTGCACTGTGGTGCACAGAAACAAGAAACATGTGTGTTACCTGCACAATTAGGAATATAGGAAAACTGAAATGTGATATCTTCCGCTTTAAAGCACAGAAAGAAGTTTCCAATGAAAGAACAGCAACTCAAAGCACAACTTTGGAATCTAAATCACATGTGTGTCAACCGTTCAATTATTATAACAGGAAAACTGAAAAGTGATATATCGCACTCTACAGCACAGGAAGAAGTTTTAAAAGAAAGAATAGAAAAGCAAATCACTACTTTGTAAACTAAACCACATGTGTGTCGCTTGCTCAATTACGAATATAGGAAAACTGAGAATTGATATATCGCACTGTACAGCACAGGAACAAGTTTCCACCAAAATAACAGAAAAGCAAAGCACAACTTTGTAAACTAATTCACATATGTGTCGCCTGTTCAATTATTATAACAGGAAAACTGAAAGTGATATAACCTAACCCTAACCCTACCCTAACCCTAACCCCTAACCCTAACCCTAACACTAACACTAACCCTAACCCTAACCCTAACCTAACCCTAACCCTAACCCTACCCTAACCATAACCCTAACCCTAACCTAACCTTCAACCTAACCCTAACTTGTTCCTAACAGGAACAAGTTTCCAACAAAAGAACAGAAAAGCAAAGCACTACTTTGTAAACTAAATCACATGTGTGTCGCTAGCTCAATTTGGAAAACAGAAAAACTGAAAAGTGTTATCTCCCACTGTACAGCACAGAAACAAGTTTCCATCGAGAAAGAACAGAAAGCGCAAAGCACAACTTTGTAAACTGATTCACATATGTGTCACCCATTCAATTATTATAACAGGAAAAATGAAAAGTGATATAACCTAAACCTAACCCTAACCCCTAACCCTAACTATAAAACTAACTCCTAACCTAAAACTAACCCTAACCCTAACCCTAACCTAACCTTCAACCTAACCTAAATCGTTTCTAACAGGAACAAGTTTCCAACGAAAGAACATAAGCATAAAGCACTACTTTTTAAACTAAATCACATGTGTATCACTCGCTCAGTTAAGAATACAGGAAAACAGAAAAGATATATGTCTCCTGTACAGCACAGGAACAAGTTTGAACGAAAGAATAGAAAAGCAAAGCACTACTTTTTAAACTAAATCACATGTGTCGCGCTCACTCAATTAGGAATACAAGAAAACTGAAATGTCATATATTGAACTGTTGGCAAAGAAACAAGTTTTCATCAAAAGAACAGAAACACAAAGCACAACTTTGTAAAGTAATTCACATACGTGTCACCTGTTCAATTATTATAACAGGAAAACTGAAAAGTGATATAACCCTAACCTAACCTAACATTAACCCTAACCCTAACCCGCTAAACCTAACCCTACCCTAACGCTAACCCTAACCCTTAATCGTAACCTTAACCTAACTGTAACCCTACCTAAACCTAACCCTAACCCTAACCCTAACACCCTAACCCTAACCCTAACCCTAACCCTAACCCTCTAACCCTAACCCTAACCTAACCCAAACTCCTAACAGGAACAAGTTTCCAACGAAAGAACTTAAAGGCAAAGCGCTCCTATGTAAACTAAATCACATCTGTGTTGCTCGCTCAGGTAGGAATACAAGAACACTGAAAAGTGATATATCGAATTGTCGTCAAAGAAATAAGTTTACATCGAAAGAACAGAAACACAAAGCACAACTTTGTAAACTAATTCACTGAGCATTGTCGCCTGTACAATTATTATAACAGGAAAACTAAAAAATGATATAAACCTAACGCTAACTCTAACCTAAACTTAACCCTAACCTAACCCTAACCCCTAACCTTAAACCTAACCTAACCTAAGTTTTTCCTAACAGAAACAAGTTTCTATCGAAAGAACATAAGCATAAAGCACTACTTTGCAAACTAAATCACATGTGTGTCGCTTGCTCAATTAGGAATACAGGAAAACTAAAAGTGTTATCTCGCCCTGTACAGCACAGAAACAAGTTTTCATTGAAATAACATAAACACACAGCACTCCTTTGTAAACTAAATCACCTGTGTGTCGCTCGCTCAGGTAGGAATACAAGAAAACTGAAAAGTGATATATCGAACTATATGGAAAAGAAACAAGTTTTCAGAGAAAGAATAGAAACACAAAGCAAAACTTTGTAAACTAATTCACATACATGTCGCCTGTTCAATTATTATAACAGGAAAACTGAAAAGTGATGTAACCTAACCTAACCCTAGCCTAACGGTAACCCCTAACCTAAAAACCTAAGCCTAACCCTAACCCTATCCTAACCCTAACCCTAACCTGACCCTAACCCCTAACCCAAATCCTAACTGTAACACTAACCCTAACCTAACCCTAACACCTAACCTTAACCTAACCCTAACCCTAACCTAACCCCTAACGCTAACCCTAACCTAAACCTAACCCTACCCTAACGCTAACCCTAACCCTAACTAACCCTAACCTAACTTGTTCCTAACAGGAACAAGTTTCCCAGAAAAAGAACATAAGCATAAAGCACTACTTTGTAAACTAAATCACATGTGTGTCACTTGCTAAATTAGAAATACAGGATAACTGAAAAGTGAAATATCGCACTGTACAGCACAGGAACAACTTTCGAGCGAAAGAACAGAAAAGCAAAGCACTACTTTGTAAACTAAATCACATGTGTTTCGGGCTTGCTCAATTAGGAATACAGGAAAACTGAAAGTGATATAACCGTAACAATAACCCTAACCCCTAACCCTAACCCTAACCCTAACCCTAACCCTAACCCTAACCCCTAACGCTAAGCCTAACCCTAAACCTAGACCTACCTAACCCTAACCTTAGCCCTAACCCTAACACTAACCTAACCCCTAACCCCCTAACCCTAACCTAACCCTAACACCTAACCCTAGCCTAACCCTAACCCTAACCTAACCTAACCCTAACCTAACCCTAACCCTAACCTAGCCTGACTTGTTCTAACAGGAACAAGTTTCCAATGAAAGAACATAAGCGAAAAGCACTACTTTGTAAACTAAATCACATGTGTGTCGCTCGCTCAATTAGGAATACAGGAAAACTGAAAAGTGATATATCGCATTATGCGGCACAGAAACAAGTTTCCATCGAGAAAGAACAGAAGCATAAAGCATAACTTTGTAAACTAATTCACATACATGTCGCCTGTTCAATTATTATATCAGGAAAACTGAAAAGTGATATATCGCACTGTACAGCACAGAAACAAGTTTGCAACAGAAGAACAGAAACGCAAAGCACTACTTTGTAAACTAAATCACATGTGTGTCGCACGCTCAATTAGGAATACAGGAAAACTGAAAAGTGATATACCGCACTCTACAGCACACGAACAAGTTTCCAAAAAAGAATAGAAAAGCAAAGCACTACTTTGTAAACTAAATCACCTGTGCGTCGTTCGCTCAATTAGGAATACAGGAAAACTGAAAAGTGTTATCTCACACTGTACAGCACAGAAACAAGTTTTCCTCGAAAGAACAGAAACACAAAGCACAACTTTGTAAACTAATACAAATACGTGTCGCCTGTGCAATTATTGTAACAGGGAAACTGAAAAGTGATATAACCCTAACCCTAACCATAACCCTAACCCCTAAATCTAACCCTAACCCTAAGGCTAACCGTAACCCCTAACCTTAACCCTAACACTAACCCTAACACTACCTTGTTCCTAAAAGGAACAAGTCTCCAAGGAAATAACATAAATGCAAAGCACTCCTTTGGAAACTAAATCACCTGTGTGCCGCTCGCTCAGGTAGGAATACAAGAAAACTGAAAAGTGATATATCGAACTGTGCGGCAAAGAAACAAGTTTTCATCGAAAGAACACAAAGCATAAAGCACAACTTTGTAAACTAATTCACATACGTGTCGCCTGTTCAATTATTATAACAGGAAAACTGAAAAGTGATATAACCCTAAACGTAAACCTAACCTAACCCCAAAACCCTAACCATAACCCTACCTAACCTAATCCTAACCTAACCCTAACCTAACCCTAACCCCTAACCCTAACCCTAACTGTAACACTAACCCTAACCCCTGACCCTAACCTAACCCTGCCTAAACCTAACCTAACCTGAACTCTAACCCAAGGAACAAGTTTCCAAGGAAAGAACATAAACGCAAAGCACTACTTTGTAAACTAAATCACATGTGGGTCGCTAGCTCAATTAGGAATACAGGAAACCTGAAAAGCGATATAACGCACTGTACAGCACAGGAACAAGTTTCGAATGAAAGAACAGAGAAGCAAAGCACTACTTTGTAGACTAAATCACATGTGTGACACTCGCACAATTATTAATACAGGAAAATTGAAAAGTGATATAACACACCATACAGCACAGGAACAAGTTTCCATCGAACGAATAAAAAGGCAAAGCACAACTTTGTAAAGTAATTCACATACGGGTTGCCCTTTCAATTATTATAACAGGAAAAGTAAAAAGTGATATATAACACTGTATAGCAGAGAAAAAAGTTTCCAACAGAAGAACAGAAAAGCAAAGCACGACTTTTAAACGGAATCACTTGTGTGTCGCTTGCTCAATTAGGAATACAGGAAAACTGAAAAGTGTTATCTCGCACTGTACAGCACAGAAACAAGTTTCCATCGAATGAATAAAAAGGCAAAGCACAAATTTGTAAACTAATTCACATAAGTGTCACCTGTTCAATTAGTAAAACAGAAAAACTGAAAAGTGATATAACCCTAACCTAACCTTAACCCTAACCCCATAACCTACCCTAACCGTAACACTAACCATAAACCTTAACCCTAACCGTAAACATAACCCTAACCCTAACCCTCCCCTAACCCTAACCCTAAATCTAACCCTCACCCTAAACCTAAATTGGTCCTAACAGGAACAAGTTTCCAACGAAAGAACATAAACACAAAGCAATACTTTGTAAACTAAATCACATGTGTGCCACGCTCTCAATTAGGAATACAGGAAAACTGAAAAGAGATATAACGCACTGTACAGCACAGGAACAAGTTTTGAACGAAAGAACAGAAAAGCAAAGCACTACTTTTAAACGGAATCACATGTGTGTCGCTCGCTCAATTAGGAATACAGGAAAACTGAAAAGTGTAATCTACGCACTGTATGGCACAGAAACAAGTTTCCATCGAAGGAACAGAAGCATAAAAAGCACAACTTTGTAAAATAAATCTCATGTGTGTCGCTAGCTCAATTAGGAATACAGGAAACTGAAAAGTGATGTATTGAACTGTACGGCAAAGAAACAAGTTTTTATTGGAAGAACAAAAACACAAAGCACAACTTTATAAACTAATCCAGATACGTGATGCCTGTTCAATTATTATAACAGGAAAACTGAAAGTGATATAACCTAACCTAACCATAACCATAACCCCAAGCGCTAACTCTAACCCTAACCTAAAGCCCTATCCCTAACACTAACCTTAAGCCTAACCCTAACCCTAACCATAACCCTAACCCCATAACCCTAACCCTAACACCAAGCCTAACCTCTAACCCTAATCCTAACCATAATCCTAACCTAACCCTAACCCTAACCTAACACTAACTTAACCCTAACCCTAACCCTAACCTAAACCTAACCTTAACCCTAACCTAACCCTAACTTGGTCCCAACAGGAACAAGTTTCCAAAAAAGGACAAAATCCCAAAGCACTACTTTTGTAAACTGAATCACAAGTGTGTCACTCGCTCAATTAGGAATACAGTAAAACAGAAAAGTGATATATCATGCGGTACAGCACAGGAACAAGTTTCCAACGAAAGAAGAGAAAAGCAAAGCACTACATTGTAAACTAAATTACATGTGTGGCCTTGCGTTCAATTAGAATACAGGAAACTGAAAATTGTTATCTCGAACTTTACGGGACAGCAACAAGTTTCCATTGAAAAACAGAAACACAAAGCACAACTTTGTAAACTACTTCACATACGTGTTGCCCGTTCAATTATTAAAACAGGAAAACTCAAAAGTGATATATCGCACTGTATAGCACAGGAACAAGTTTCCATCGAAAGAACAGAAAAGCAAAGCAGTACTTTGTAAACTAAATCACATGTGTGTGGCTCGCTCAATTAGGAATACAGGAAAACTGAAAAGTGATATATCGCACTCTACAGCACAGGAACAAGTTTCCAACGAAAGAAGAGAAAAGCAAAGCACTACATTGTAAACTAAATTACATGTGTGTCGCTCGCTGAATTAGGAATACAGGAAAACTGAAAAGTGATATATCACACTCTACAGCACTGGATCAAGTTTAAAACGAAAGAACAGAAAAGCAAAGCACTACTTTGGGAACTGTGTCGCATTTGTTTCGCTTGCTCAATTAGGAATACAGGAAAACTGAAAAGTGTTATCTCACAGTCTATGGCACAGAAACAAGTTTCCATCGAAAGAACAGAAACGCAAAGCAGATCTTTGTAAACTAATTCAAATACGTGTCGACTGTTCAATTATTATAATAGGAAAACAGAAAAGTGATATAACCCTAACCCTAACCCTAACCCTAACTAAACCGAACATTAACACTAACTTGTTCCGAACAGGAACAAGTTTCCAACAAGAACATAAGCGCAAAGCACTACTTTGTAAACTAAATCACATGTGTGCCACTTGCTTAATTAGGAATACAGGAAAACTGAAAAGTGATATATCGCACTGTACAGCACAGGAACAAGTTTGAAATAAAGAACAGAAAAGCAAAGCACTACTTTGTAAACTAAATCACATGTGTGTTGCTCGCTCAATTAAGAATAGAGGAAAACTGAAAAGTGATATATCAAACTGTATGGCAAATAAACAAGTTTTCATCAAAAGAAAAGAAACGCAAAGCACAACTTTGTAAACTAATTCACATACGTGTTGCCCGTTCAATTATTATAACAGGAAAACTTAAAAGTGATATAACCCTAACCCCCTAACACTAACCCTAACCCTAACCCTAACCTAACCTAACCCTACCTAAGCATAACCCAAACCCTAACCATAACTTTTTCCTACAAAGTACTACTTTTTAAACTAAATTACATGTGTGTTGCTCGCTCAATTAGGAATACAGGAAAACTGAAAAGTGATATATCGCACTGTACAGCAGAGGAACAGGTTTCGAACAAAAGAACAGAAAAGCAAAGCACTACATTTTAAAATAAGTCACATGTGTGTGGCTCGATCAAATAGGAATATAGAAAAACTGTAAAGTGATATATTGAACCGTACCACACAGAAACAAGTTTCCATTGAATGGACAGAAACGCAAAGATCAACTTTGTAAACTAATTCACATACGTGTCGCCTGTTCAAATATTATAACAGGAAAACTGAAAAGTGATATAACCCTAACCTTATCCCTAACCCTAACACTAACCCCCTAACTAAACCTAACATTAACCTAACTTGTTCGAACAGGAACAATTTTTCCAACAAAGAACATAAACACAAAGCACTACTTTGTAAACTAAATCACATGTGTGCCACGTGCTTAATTAGGAATACAAGAAAACTGAAAAGTGTTATATAGCACTGTACAGCACAGGAACAAGTTTCGAACAAAAGAACAGAAAAGTAAAGCACTACTTTCGAAACTAAATCACATGTGTGTCATTTCGCTCAATTAGGATTACAGGAAAAGCGGAAAAGTGATATATCGCACTGTACAGCACAGGAACAAGTTTCCAATGAAAGAACAGAAACACAAAGCACAACTTTGTAAACTAATTCACATAAATGTCGCCTCTTCAATTATTATAACAGGAAAACTGAAAAGTGATATAACCTAACCTAACACTAACACTAACACTAACCTAACCCTAACCCCTAACCCTTACCCAAACCCTAACCCTAACCCTAACCCTAACCCTACCTAAACCTAACGCTAACGCTAACCCTAACCCTAACCCTAACTTGTTCCTACAAAGCACTACTTTGTAAACTAAATCACATGTGTGTTGCTCGCTTATTTAGGAATACAGGATAACTGAAAAGTGATATATTGCACTGTATAGTACAGGAACAAGTTTTCCAACAAAAGAAAAGAAAAGAAAAGTACAACTTTGTAAACTAAATCACATGTGTATTGCTCGCTCAATTAGGAATACAGGGAAACTGAAAAGTGTTACCTAGCATTGTATTGCCCAGAAAAAAGTTTCTTGGAAAGAACAGAAACGCAAAGCACAACTTTGTAACCTAATTCACATACGTGTCGCCTGTTCAATTTTTGTAACAGGAAAACCGAAAAGAAATATAACCCTAACCCCACCCCTATTACTAACCCCATATGCCTAACCCTAACCCCCAAACACTCACCCTAACAAAAACCCTAACCATAACCCCCTAACCCAAACCCTAACTCTAACACTAACCCAACCCTAACCTGATACCTAACCCTAACCCTAACCTAACTTGTTCCTAACAGGAACAAGTTTCCAACAAGAACATAAACGCAAAGAACTACTTTGTAAACTAAATCACATGTGTGTCACTGGCTCAATTAGGAATACAGGAAAACTGAAAAGTGTTATCTCACACTGTACGGCACAGAAACAAGTTTCCATCGAAAGAAGAGAAACACAAAGCACAACTTTGTAAACTAATTCACATATGTATCGCCCGTTCAATTATTATAACAGGAAATCTGAAAAGTGATATATCACACTGTACAGCACAGAAACAATTTTCCACGAAAAGAACAGAAACGCAAAGCACTACTTTGTAAATTAAATCACATGTGTGTACTCACTCAATTAGAGTACAGGGAAAGTGGAAAAGCGATAAATCGAAATGTACAGCAAAGAAACAAGTTTTCATCGAAAGAACAGAAACGCAAAGCACAACTTTCTAAACTAATTCACATTCGTGTCGCCTGTTCAATTATTATAACAGGAAAACTGAAAAGTGATATAACCCTAATCCTAACCCTAAGCCCCTAACCCTACCCATACCCATACCACTAACCTTAAAACCTAACCTAACCTAACCCTAACCCCTAACCCTAACCCTAACTCTAACCCTAACCCTAACCCTAACCCTAAACCTACCTAACCCTAACTCTAACCCTAACCCTTACCTAACCTAAGCCCTAACACTAACCCTAGCCATAACCTAACCCTAACCTAACCTAACTTCAACTTGTTCCTAACAGGAACAAGTATCCAACAAAAGAACAGACACATAAAGCACTACTTTGTAAACTAAATCACATGTGTGCCACTCCCTTAATTAGCAATACAGGAAAACTTAAAAGTGATATAGCATGCGGTACAGCACAGAAACAAGTTTGAACAAGAGAACAGAAAAGCAAAGCGCTACTTTTAAATGGAATCACATGTGTGTCACTCCCTCAATTAGGAATACAGGAAAACTGAAAATGTTATCTCAAACTGTGCGGTACAGAAACAAGTTTCAATCGAAATAAGAGAAGCATAAAAGCACAACTTTGTAAACTGATTCACATACGTTTCGCCCGTTCAATTATTATAACCAGAAAACTGAAAAGTGATATATTGAACTGTACAGCACAGGAACAAGTTTCCTTGAAGAGAACAGAAAGCATAAAGCACAACTTTGTAAACTAATTCACATTCGTGTCGCCTGTTCAATTATTATAGCAGGAAAACTGAAAAGAGATATAACCCTAACCTAAGCCAATAACCTAACCTAACCTAACCTAAGCCCTAACCTAACCTAACCTAATCCTAAATTGTTCCTAACAGGAACAAGTTTCCAACGAAGAAAGAACATAAGCGCAAAGCACTACTTTGTAAACTAAATCACATGTGTGCCACTCGCTCAATTAGGAATACAGGAAACCTAAAAGTTATATAACACACTGTAAAGCTCAGGAACAAGTTTCGAACAAAAGAACAGAAAAGCAAAGCACTACTTTTAAACCAAATCACATGTGTGTCGCTCGCTCAATTAGGAATACAGGAAAACTGAAAAGTGCTATCTCGCACTGTATGGCACAGAAACAAGCTTCCATTGAAAGAACAGAAACGAAAAGCACAAGTTTGTAAACTAATTCACATCCTTGTCGCCCGTTCAATTATTATAACAGGAAAAATGAAAAGTGATATAACCCTAACCCTAACCCTAACCCTAACCCCTAACCCTAACCTAAACCTAATCCTAACGATAGGCCTAACCTAACCTAAGCCCCTAACCCTAACCCTAACCTAAACCTAAGCCCCTAACTCTAACCCTAACCCAAACCCTAACCTAACAATTTTCCAACAAAAGAACATAAACGCAAAGCACTACTTTGTAAACTAAATCACATGTGTGCCACTCTCTCAATTAGGAATTCAGGAAAACTTAAAAGTGATATATCTAAAAGGAACCTTGATGGTGTTCAATCAGAGGATTGACCTCATGCAGGAGCAAATTGATACCCTATGGCAAAACACTCAACAGGTGTCAATGAAAATATGCTGGACTTTGAGTCACTAGCATATAACATGAGAATTTTTCCTGTGCTGCAAATCTGTCTAAACAATTGTCGAGCTATATTTTAGGTAATTGGACTGGAGAATTCGATACTAAGATGGAGCAGCTGAGAGTGGCCATTGTCACAGTAAATTCTACCAGAGTGGACACAGGACTAGCCACAGGATTATCATCATGGATTGCTGCAGTCATGAATCATCTGAAGGAATGGGCGGACATGGGAGAGTTAGCAGGCCTTCTGGTGTTGGTCTCCTTGGTTTGCCTGTGGTATATATGCAAGATTAGAGTCTCACAACAGTGTGATGCAGCCATGACCATTCAGGCCTTTACAGCCATTGAAGCAGGACATTCTCCCCAAGCATGGTTGGATAGCATAAAAAGCTAAAATGTTATGCTCAGGATGCGAGGCGAAGCACTGCACTCAGGGTCAGCCGCTTTGGACCCACAGAAGGGCATGTCTGATTGCATGCGGGTTGATACCCCTGGTCCCGCCTCTGAGAAAAAGTTATCGGACGGGTCTGATGCTCTTTGGGTGGATGACACCTAAATGAACATCAGTATAAAGTCCCAATTTATTTCTAACATCAGAGATCAGACCTCTACTCTTGCCTGATGCGTCGAAAACAAAAAGGGGGAAATGTAGAGAGCTGCGGAATGCTATGCCTTAAAGATGGAGCTGGTTTCCGCCTTCCACCTTCCCGATGGTGAGTGCTCTCTGTCACGAACAATTCCACATTTGGCTAAGGCTGAGGATCTGGCTTGCTTCCATGTATGGGGATCTATCTGCATTGCCCACGTGGCATGCCTGGGCTGGCTACCCAGAGGCTATTTAAGCTGTGGGCTGGCTTTCCCCAGGGTCAGATGATTGTTCAAGGTTCCTGAATAAACTGTATTGAAAAAAAAAAAAAGAAACAATAGGTATTAAACCGAAAAAATAAATAAATAAATAAAAAGAAAATTTTAAAAATACAAAAAAAAGTGATATAATGCACTGTACAGCACAGGAACATGTTTCAAACGAAAGAACAGAAAAGCAAAGCACTACTTTGTAAACTAAATCATATGTGTGTTGCTCACTCAATTACGAATACAGCAAAACTGAAAAGTGATATATCGAACTATATGGCAACGAAAGAACAGAAACACAAAGCACAACTGTGTAAACAAATTCACATTAGTGTAGCCTGTTCAAATATTATAACAGGAAAACTGAAATGTGATATAACACTAACCCTACCCGTAAGCCCCTAACTCTACCCCTACCCCTACCCCTAACCCTAACCCCTAACCCTAACCCTAACCCAAATCCTACACTAAACCTAACCCTAACCCTAACCCTAAACCTAACCTAACCTAACTTGTTCCTAACAGGAAAAAGTTTCCAATGAAAGAACAAAAACGCAAATCACTACTTTGTAAACTAAATCACATGTGTGCACTCGCTCAATTAGGAATACAGAAAAATTGAAAATCGATATATCTAAATGTACGGCAAAGAAACAAGTTTTAATCGAAAGAACAGAAAGGCAAAGCACAACTTTGTAAACTAATTCACATTTGTGTCGCCTGTTCAATTATTATGACAGGAAAACTGAAAAGTGATATATCGAACTGTATAGTACAGGAACAAGTTTCCATCGAAAGAAAAGAAACACAAAGCACAACTGTGTAAACTAATTCACATACTTGTCGCCCGTTCAATTATTATAACAGGAAAACTGAAAAGTGATATATATCACTGTACAGCACAGAAAAAACTTTCCAACAGAACAGAAACGCAAAGCACTACGTTGTAAACTACATCTCATGTGTGTTACTCGCTCAATTAGGAATACAGGAAAACTGAAAAGTGTTATCTCGCACTGTACGGCACAGAAACATGTTTCCATTGAAAGAAGAGAAACGCAAAGCACAACTTTGTAAACTAATTCACATATGTGTCGCCCGTTCAATTATTATAACAGGAAAACTGAAAAGTGATATAACACTAACACTAACCGTAAGCCCCTATCCGTACCCCTAACCCAAAACCTAACTCTAACCCATACCCCTAACCCTAACCCTAAACCTAAACCTAACCCTAACCCCTAACCGTAACCCTAACCCTAACCCTAAACCTACCTAACCTAAAACCAACCGTGCCCTAACCTAACCTTAAGCCTAACCTAATTTGTTCCTAACAGGAACAAGTTTCCAACGAAAGAACATAAGCATAAAAGCACTACTTTGTAAACTAAATCACATGTGTGCCACTTGCTCAATTAGGAATACAGGAAAATTGAAAAGTGATATAACGCACTGTACAGCACAGGAACAAGTTTCCATCCAAAGAACAGAAACGCAAAACACAACGTTGTAAACTAATTCACATACGTGTCGTCCATTCAATTATTATAACAGGAAAACTGAAAAGTGATATATCTAACTGTACATCACAGGAACAAGTTTCCGTCGAAATAACAGAAATGCAAAGGACAACTTTGTGAAATAATTCACATACGTGTCGTCTGTTCAATTATTATAACAGGAAAACTGAAAAGTGATATATCGAAATGTACAGTACAGGAACAAGTTTCCATCGAAAGAACAGAAAGCATAAAAAGCACAACTGTGTAAACTAATTCACATACATGTCGCCCCTACAATTATTATAACAGGAAAACTGAAAAGTGATATATCAAACTCTACAGCACAGGAACATGTTTCCATTGAAAGAACGGAAGCATAAAGCACAACTTTGTAAACATATTCACAATCGTGTCGCCTATTCAATTATTATAACAGGAAAACTGAAAATTGATATATCACACTATACAGCACAGAAACAAGTTTCCAACAGATGAACAGAAACGCTAAGCACTACTTTGTAAACTAAGTCACATGTGTGTAGCTTGCTCAATTAGGAATTCAGGAAAACTGAAAAGCGATATATCGAAAGGTGCCGCAAAGAAACAAGATTTCATCGAAAGAACAGAAACACAAAGCACAACTTTGTAAACAGATTCACATTCGTGTCGCCTGTTCAATTATCATAACAGGACAACTGAAAAGTGATATAACCTAACCTAACCGTAAGCCCCTAACCCTCCCCTAACCCTAACCTAACCCTAACCCCTAACCCTAACCCTACCTAAACCTAACACTAACCCTAACCTAACCTAACCATAACCTAACCTAACCCTAACCCTAACCCTAACCTTAACCTAACCTAAACCTAAACCTAAACCTAACCTAACTTGTTCCTAACAGGAAAAAGTTTCCAACGAAAAAGAACATAAGCATAAAGCAGTACTTTGTAAACTAAATCATATGTGTGCCACTCGCTCAATTAGGAATACAGGAAAACTGAAAAGCGATATATCGAAATGTATGGCAAAGAAACAAGTTTTCATCGAAAGAACAGAAAGGCAAAGCACATCTTTTTAAACTAATTCACATTGGTGTCGCCTGTTCAATTATTATGACAGGAAAACTGAAAAGTGATATATCGAACTGTACAGTACAGGAACAAATTTCCATCGAAAGAACAGAAAGGCAAAGCACATCTTTTTAAACTAATTCACATTGGTGTCGCCTGTTCAATTATTATGACAGGAAAACTGAAAAGTGATATATCGAACTGTACAGCACAGGAACAAATTTCCATCGAAAGAATAGAAATGAAAAGCACAACTTTGTAAACTAATTCACATACGTGTCGCCCGTACAATTATTATAACAGGAAAACTGAAAAGTGATATAACCATAACCCTAACCCTAAGCCACTAACCCTACCCCTAACCCTGAACCTAACCCTAACCCCTAACTCTAACCCTAACCTAACACTAACACTAACCCTACCCTCACCCTAACCCCAACCCTACCCTAACCCTAACCCTAAACCTATCCCTAATTTGTTCCTAACAGGAACAGGTTTCCAACGAAAGAACATAAACGCAAAGCACTACTTTGTAAACTAATTCACATACGTGTCGCCCGTTCAATTATTATAACAGGAAAACTGAAAAGTGATATATCAAACTGTACAGCACAGGAATAAGTTTCCATCCAAAGAACATAAACGCAATGCACTACTTTGTAAACTAAATCACATGTGTGTCACTTGCTCAATTAGGAATACAGGAAAACTGAAAAGCGATATATCGAAATGTATAGCGAAGAAACAATTTTTCATCGAAATAACAGAAACACAAAGCACAAATTTGTAAACTACTTCATATACGTGTTGCTTGCTCAATTAGGAATCCAGGAAAACTGAAAAGCGATATATTGAAATGTGCAGCAAAGAAACAAGATTTCATCAACAGAACAGAAACGCAAACCCCAACTTTGTAAACTAATTCACATAAGTGTTGTCCGTACAATTATTATAACAGGAAAACTAAAAAGTGATATATCGAACTGAAATAACAGAAACACAAAGCACTGGCAAAGAAACAATTTTTCATTGAAAGAACAGAAACACAAAGCACAACTTTGTAAACTAATTCACATTCGTATTTGCCTGTTCTATTATTATAACAGGAAAACTGAAAAGTGATATAACCCTAACCTAACCCTAAGCCCCTAACCTAACCCTAACTCTAACCCTAAGCTAACCCTAACCCTAACTCTAACCCTAACTCTAACCTAACCATAACCTAACCCTGACCTAAACCTAAACCTAGCTTGTTCCAAAGAGGAACAAGTTTCCAACGAAAAGAACATAAGCGGAAAGCACTACTTTGTAAACTAAATCACATGTGTGCAACTCACTCAATTAGGAATACAGGAAAACAGAAAAGTGATATAACGCACTGTACAGCACAGGAACAAGTTTGAACAAAAGAACAGAAAAGCAAAGCACTACTTTTAAACCGAATCACATGTGTGTTGCTTGCTCAATTTGGAATACCGGGAAAACTGAAAAGTGTTATCTCACACTGTGCGGCACAGAAACAATTTTCCATCGAAAAGAAGAGAAACGCAAAGCACAACTTTGTAAACTAATTCACATACGTGTCGCGGTTCAATTATTATAACAAGAAAACAGAAGAGTGTTATAGAGAACTGTACAGCAAAGGAACAAGTTTCCATCGAAAGAACAGAAACATAAAAGCACAATTTTGTAAACTAATTCACATACGTGTCACCCATTCAATTATTATAACAGGAAAACTGAAAAGTGATATATCACACTGTACAGCACAGAAACAAGTTTCCAACAGAAGAACAGAAACGCAAAGCAGTACTTTGTAACCTAAATCACATGTGTGTCGCTCAATCTATTAGAAATACAGGGAAACTGAAAAGCGATAAATCAAATGTATGGCAAAGAAACAAGTTTTCATCGAAAGAACAGAAAAGGAAAGCACAACATTATAAACTAATTCACATTCGTGTCGCCTGTTCAATTATTATAACAGGAAAACTGAAAAGTGATATAACCCTCACCCTAACCCTAAGCCCCTAACCCTAACCCTAACCTAAACCTAAACCTAAACCTAATCGTAACCCTAAGCGCCTAACCCTAACCCTAACCCTAAACCTAAACCTAACCTAACTTGTTCCTAACAGGAACAAGTTTCCAATGAAAGAACAGAAACGCAAAGCACTACTTTGTAAACTAAATCACATGTGTGCCACTCGCTCAATTATGAATAGAGGAAAACTGAAAAGTGATATAACGCACTGTACAGCACAGGAACAAGTTTCGAACAAAAAAACAGAAAAGCAAAGCACTACTATTTAATGGAATCACATGTGTATCGCTAGCTCAATTAGGAATACAGGAAAACTGAAAATTGTTATCTCGCACTTTATGGCACAGAAACAAGTTTCCATCGAAAGAAGAGAAACGCAATGCATAACTTTGTAAACTAATTCACATATGTGTCGCCCATACAATTATTATAACAAGAAAGCTGAAAAGTGATATATCGAACTGTATAGCACAGGAACAAGTTTCCATTGAAAGAACAGAAACGCAAAGCACAACTTTGTAAACTAATTCACATTCGTGTCGGCTGTTCAATTATTATAACAAGAAAACTGAAATGTGATATAACCCTAACCTAACCTAAGCCCCTAACCTAACCATAACCCTAAACCTAACCCTAACCTAACCTAAACCTAACCCTAACCTAAGCCCTAACTCTAAACCTAACCATTACCCTAACCATAACTTGTTCCTAACAGGAACCTGTTTCCAACGAAAGAACATACACGCAAAGCAAAACTTTGTAAACTAAATCACATGTGTGCCTCGCTCTCAATTAGGAATACAGGAAAACTGAAAAGAGATATAACGCACTGTACAGCAGAGGAACAAGTTTCGAACAAAAGAACAGAAACGCAAAGCACTACTTTGTAAACTAAATCACATGTGTGTCGGTCACTCAATTAGAAATACAGGGAAACTGAAAAGCGATAAATCGAAATGTAAGGCAAAGAAACAAGTATTCATTGGAAGAACGGAAACGCACAGCACAACTTGTAAACTAATTCGTAAACTAATTCGTGTCGTCCATTCAATTATTATAACAGGAAAACTGAAAAGTGATATAACCTAACCTAACCTAAGCCCTAAACCTAACCCTAACACTAATCCTAAACCTAAGTAGTTCCTAACTGGAACAAGTTTCCAACGAAAGAACAGAAACGCAAAAAACTACTTTGTAAACTAAATCACATGTGTGCCACTCGCTCAATTAGGAATACAGGAAAACTGAAAAGAGATATAATGCACTGTACAGGACAGGAACAAGTTTTGAACGAAAGAACAGAAAAGCCAAGCACTACTTTTAAACGGAATCACATGTGTGTCACTTTCGCTCAATTAGGAATACAGGAAAACTGAAAATTGTTATCTCGCACTGTAAGTCACAGAAACAAATTTCCATCGAAAGAAAGAAAAGCAGCAAAGCACAACTTTGTAAACTAATTTACATACGTGTCACCCGTTCAATTATTATAACATGAAAACTGAAAAGTGATATATCACACTGTACAGCACAGAATCAAGTTTCCAACAGAAGAACAGAAGCACAAAGCAGTACTTTGTAACCTAAATCACATGTGTGTCGCTCACTCAATTAGGAATGCAGGAAAACTGAAAAGCGATATATCGAAATGTATGTCAAAGAAAAAAGTTTTCATTGAAAGAACAGAAACACAAAGCACAACTAGTACACTAATTCACATTCGTTTCACCTGTTCAATTAGTATAAGAGGAAAACTGAAAAATGATATAACC
>JAEOAE010002688.1:0-22286 GCA_036365155.1 Meriones psammophilus
AGTAACTAATACATCAGTATTGTCATACAAAAATCTGTATGAATTAATTTATAATTCTCTAACACAAATGAAATATAATATATAAGTTACCTATTAGAATGTTTTAAGGTAGTACTATGTTTTTAAAACTCTTATTATATTTAGAATGTGTTGAAATTAAGAAAAAATATTCTGAAATCATGCCAAGTAAAAATGTGTATTTATGTGACAATGTCATTGTAAAAGGCCAGAACCCAGACATGCAGAGAGAAGAGAGAGATTAAGACACAAAAATAGATGCTCTTGTATTATTTGCCTTAATTTATGAAGTCAGTCCAAAAATGCCTAGTACAAAATATGGTCAGTACTTCTTGGCTATTTCTACGGATAAAATATGATTAGCCCTACCTGCTTATGGATGAGTATCTCTTGGGTATGACTACTGCATTGCAATCAGATATGAATGCAAATTCTCTAAAAAAAACATTCATGAGTATCTCTCAGCCTAGACTAAGCACAAGAAGCTTAAAAAATGACTTGACTAGCAACACCAAACAGAAAATGCTACTGTACTTAGCACAATTTTTCACCTCCACAGAAAAGCAATAAAAAAACATAGTAACCAGTTAAAAAAATACATTGTTATTATATTGTATTCAATTAGTGGTTGATTTTTTTAATTTTATTAATTAAACTTTATTCACTTTGTATCCCCCCATAAGTCCTTCCCTCCTCCCCTCCATGTCCCGCTGTCCCTCCCCCTTTTTCATGCATGCCCTTCTCCAAGTCCACTGATAGGGAAGGTCCTCCTCTCCTTCCTTCTGATCTTAGTCTATCAGATAACATCAGGAGTGGCTGCATTGTCATCTTCCGTGGCCTGGTAAGGCTGCCTCTCCCTCAGGGGGGAGGTGATCAAAGAGCAATCAGATTATCTTAGAGTCAGACCCTCTTCCCATTACTTAGACACTAAACTGCCATGGGCTCCATGCCTGGTACTTGGTTGATTTTTATGGTTGCTTTGTGCAACTGTAAGATGACCATTTTTGATACTTCATATATAGAAAATAAGTTTTGTATAAGATTTAACATTTTAATTCTAATTTAAAATTTTTACACATTTCATTTCCATAAAAATAACTTATTTTACATTCTCATTATAAAATTTTTTGACCATGCAGACTAACACCTAGGCTAAGATGTTATAAATTCCAGTATAACCAATGATTAACAGTAGACTTCTAAAAACAGGCCCTCATAGGCCTTTACTTAAGTCCCATCTGCTTCACTATAAAAGAGAATGGATGTAAAGTTGTTTCCTATTATCTTCAATTTTTAAAGAAGAACCCCAATCTACTTTTTCTCTCCTATCATTTGAAAGGAAAATTTGACTACATGAAGTTAAGGAAATGATAACTATGGTCCCCAAGTACAGTGGCTGAAAACTTCAACAAGACTTACTAAGTCTTACATGAGCCACATCTGGCTTCCATATAATTCACCTATTGGTTCTGCTCAGCCATGTTCCAGCCATGATGATCAAGCACATCAATATACGAGGACATTCTCACTCCTTGATTGTTCCATATCTCATAAAGTAGCCATTCATGAACTCTAACCTCTACTAACAATATATACTGTGATAAGAGAAAGTAATTCAAATGCCATCTTCCCAGAAAGCCTTCCCACATTTTCACAGTCAAATCACATTTTTGCCACTATTTTTCCACTGTTAACATGTTTGTGTTTTTAAAATGATGTAATTTCTAAATATATCTTCATTTTTTGCTTCAACATCTTCCATTAATTTACTATCTATTATTTTATTTTTGCTATTAATTTTTTAAGTCTTAAAAAATTATGTTCATTTATTTAGCACATTGGAGCCAAAATAGTTAAGATGGTTGTTAGAAGGCAACTTGTGGAATGAAATATTTCCTTTGAACCCTGGGGATCAAACTCGGGTCATTGGGCTTGGTAGTAAGTGCCTTTACTCTCTGGGGCAGCACATTAAGAGTGCTTAGTTTTATGAGACAGATATCTCTGTAGTAAAAAGTTGGTCTTGAGCTTTCAGGCTAATGTTGTACTAGCAATGATCCTTCTGTTTCAGCTTGCTACGAGTTAGGAGAGTAGATGTGAGCCACAATGGCCACTTTTACAAAATCATAAAAAATAATTTAGTATAATTCTGCTTTGTGCATTTCAAGCTAAACTGGGAAACTGGTAGAGGGAAATCAAAGAACCCTTGGAAGAAGAACCCAGTCTACTAAACTTTGTAGTGTTCCACCCCAGGTAACAAATTACAAGGTGTGGCCAGGATAAACTCCAGAAGCCAGAGTCAGATAAAAGAGAAAGCCATTTTATCCTCAGATGTGATAGTTATCAAGACTCAGGCAGTAGATGTAGAGGAAAGTAAAATAGCAAAAAAAAAAAAAAATCTTAATAATTGGAGATAGAAAAATGATCGAGGGAGAGGGCAGTGAAATACCTAAGATATGAAAAATAAGTCAAGATTCATGGTAAAAATTTTAATAGTTTGGAGAGAAGAGCTGTGGTAAGATTTTGAGCAAAGTTAATGACTTTATATGATTTAAATGTCATTTTTATTCTTTTAATTCTGTATTATGGAAGATTCTCTCACTATTGCCTTCTTTCAACTATGTAGACACAGTTCAATTTCCTTTTTCTACTTTGATAAAATGTGTTTTTGTAAAAACAATACAGTAACTATAATAAGCCAACTTAATATTACCATGGCTGATCTAATGCCAGAGAGCTAATAAGCTTTAATTAATTTCTTCATGCCCAAGCAAAATCAACACAGAAGATGACATGGAAATGAGAGTCATTAAATTTTCTTGAAAGAATATTGCAATATTCTATTCATTAAGCTGGTAAAAACTGGGTATCAGTAGTTTTTATTATCCTTTTGCTGAATATTATGATTTCATTTTTTTCTTACATGTAATGGTCAGAGTCTTCATTGAAAATAAGTGCTAAAATAATAATAATGGTTGAGCAAATGTCCTTGTTGTATACTTGAGCATATTTTGGATATTTGCCTAGGAGTGGTATAGCTGGATCTTGAGGTAGCACTGTTATGCTAAGGTCACAAGACCCACAAGAGACCACCAGGAGTCGAGTCCTATGCAAAACACATGAGAACCTTTATATTACAAGCTATAGCTTGGGTTCATACCCTCACAGATGCTGTGGTTGAGACCAGAGAGCCCCCAGCTCAGGGTAGGTGGTGATTTAAAGTGCCAGTCCCTCCCTGCATGCCCAAAGCAAGGGAATTTCTGGCAAGAGTATATTGGTTGAAACACAAATGGGGATTTTGCACTTTAAATTGATTGGCTATAGGAAGGCTCCAAAGCAATTGATGGTCTAGCTTCCCTTGTTTGGCTGTCCTAGGGCAAAGGGGCCATCTGGGCCTGTTTCCTAGCAACTGTATCTCTAGTGGGCAGGAAAAGAATGCAATAAGACTGGTTCCTACCAGCAGGTGGCTGGACATGTCTCCATCTGTCTGGCCTTTGTTCAGGCTTGTGCTTTAAACTTTAAACCAATAACTCAAAACACTAATTTTTAATTATTTGGTTTCTCAGCACTATTCCTAATTTTCTGAGAAAGCAACAGATTGTTTTCCAAAGTGGTTGTACAAGTTTGCATTCCCAACATCAATGGAGGAGGGTTCCTCTTGTTCAACCATGTTTGTAGAAGCTTTATTCTTTTATTTTTTATTTTACTTTTTAATTAAATTTTTAATTTTTAATATTATTTACAGTTTATTAACTTTGTATCCCAGCTGTCCCCCTCTCCCTCATTCCCTCCCAATCCCATCCACCCTCCCTCGTCTTCTCCCTACCTCTTTCCAAGTCCACTGATAGGGGAGGACCTCCTCCTCTTTCATCTGACCCTCACTTATCAGGTTAATAGCCATAATCTGGAAACAACCAGATGTCCCTCAATGGAGGAATGGATATAGAAATTATGGTACATTTGCACAACAGAATACTACTCCACAATTAAAAACAAGAAAAATCATGAAATTTGTAGGCAAATGGATGGAACTAAAAAAGATCATCCTGATTGAGGTATCCAAGAGGCAGAAAGACACACATGGTATATACTCACTTATAAGTGGATAATAGACATTTAATATAGGATAAACACACTAAAATCTGTACAGCTAAAGAAGGTAAGCAAGAAGGAGGACCCTGGATAAGATGCTCAATCTAAAGGAATTAAGGAATGGCAGGGGTGGCTCCATTTTGTTTCTCAGACTCTATCTTAAGTTGACTGTCCTTGGAGTGACTTGGCCCCCACCTCACCCCCTGTTCAGAGTAGGGCCACCTGGCTCTCCACCCCTCAGGTTGTCACAGGTTGTCATGGATACCACAGAATGTGTTAATAGATAACTATAATCAGGCCTCCACTCCACAAGTTGTCTTAAATACCACAGGATGTGTTAAATACCATAGAAATGTGTTAATGAGTCTTCCACCCAGCAGGCTATCATACAGATATCTTAGATACCTTGTGGTTTGACCAGGTGGCTTGGAACAATTAGCCTAAAGGTCACCTTGCTTGCTGAACCAACCTACCCAATGTTACCCTTCTCTGTAAGCCAATGCTTGGAATTCCCTGCTTGTGGTTTTTCCCTTTAAAAACTCACTTTCTAACCTGTTACTTCAGGGAAGATTGGCAGCTGAGCTTAAGATTGAATAAAGATCCCCTTTTGCTTTTCAATGGACTGAACCCTAGTGGTCTTTTGGGATCTCTGGAATAGGGCACAAATCCTCATTTAGAAAGACAAAGAGGATAGACATTGGAAGAGGGAGAAAACAGGGAACAGGACAGAAGCCTACCACAGAGGGCTTTTGAAAGACTACCTAGCCTTGTATCAAAGCACATGCTGAGACTCATAGCCAAACTTTGGGCAGAGTACAGGGAATCTTACCAAAGAAGGGGGAGATAGAAAGACCTGGAGGGGAAGGGAGCTCCACAAGGAGAGCAACAGAACAACAACAACAAAAAATGTGGGGCCCAGGGTCTGAGACTGATACTCTACCCAAGGACAATGCATGGAGATAACTTACAACACCTGCACAGATGTAGTCCATGACAGCTCAGTCTCCATGTTTTCCTACTAAAGGGAACAGGGGATGTCTCTGACATGAACTCAATGGCTGGCTATTTGATCACCACCCCTGAGGTGGGTGCCACCTTACCAGGGCACAGAGGAAGACAATGCTGCCAGTCCTGATGAGACCTGATAGGCTAGGGTCCGATGGAAAGGGAGGAGTGTTAGGATTTTGGAACTAAACCTGCTTCTGGGTTGCCTAGCAACTTATGATGTCATCATGTGTTGCCTGCCAGGTGGCCACACCTGGAAGGCATGGTTACCTTGCCCCTTAAAGGGACAACCTGACACATGGTCCCTCTCTTGGTCCTTTCTCTCTTGGTCCCTCTTGCTCCTGGTCTCTTGGCCTTCTCTCCTTTCTCTATTGGGGCACCCCTTCTCTCTCTTTTTCCTTCTCTCTCTTTTCCCTCTATCTCTCTCTTTTCCCCATTATGTCCTGCTTCCCCCTTCTCTCCTTCTCTTCATATCCACCTAATAAACCACTTTCATATAAGATCTGTTGTATACCTAATCATCATTATGTAATCTGTCCCATAACATTACAAGGAGGACCTCCCCAATTAGTGGACTTGGGGAGAGGCATGGGAGAAGAGGGAAGGAGGGTGGAATTGGGAGGGGTGAGGGAGTAGGCTACAGCTGGAATACACAATGAAAAAAGTGTAATAAATAAAAAAGGGAAAAATTATAATGTTTAAGTTAAATGTATGACAGAACAGAATTAACCTGTGTTGTTTGCAACATTAAAATCAGAAAAAGGTTTTATTTTGGAGTCTTTTTTTTTAAATGTTGGATGCATAGTTCCATTAAGTAACTGGGTAAGCAGCCCCAAATATCCATTCCTCAAACTAATTCTCAGGAACAAATGAAATATCACAATAAGAACCACTATGTGAAGAGAGAAGGATCAGGTCCTTCTACTTGGCAGACAGACAGACAAGCAAGGAGATGTCAGAAGAGCATCTATCACTTCCCTGCCTTTGTTATACACTTGTTCCAATAAAATGCACATACTTTGATGAGATGTTTTGACACCAGATCTTAATTCCACACATTCTTTCCATCAAAAAACTAAAAAAAAATCATTTATGTGTCTTTGACATGCTTGTCTACATGAAATATTAAGAAGGACAAAAAATGTCTCTCTCACACATACACACACAGACCAATAACAACAAAAATGGGGAAATGCAGCTAAGTTTGAAAAGTCACCACTGTTCTAGGGTCACAGTCCCTAGAGGGGAACTGGCTACTATTGTTTCCTAAGTGGGCTCTTTTTCAAACTGCTTTCTAAATACTTACAAGATCTGCATAACATTGAGCCTCAAGTAATCCATTTTGGGGACCCTACTCTTCTCTAAGAAACTATTGATAGTTAATAGTTGTTGGAGGGGTATGTCTTATTTTAGGGTTGCAAGCACTGAGGAATTGCCCTTGCTCCTGTAAAAAACTTACTTTTTATACTCTGAAGGGAAACTCTGATTATACTTGTTGAGCCTCAGATAAAAAAGTGAAAATAAGAGAGAGATTTGTTGGGAAGAAGAATTTTTATATATTTAAAAAAGCACACAGGAAACTCTGATTATACTTGTTGAGCCTCAGATAAAAAGATGTGAGAATAAGAGAGAGATTTGTTGGGAAGAAGAGTTACACTGGGAGAGAAAGGGAGAAGAAAGTGGAGAATAGTGTGAAAAATTGACTAAAATTCATAATATAAATGTGACATTTCCGAACATTAAAAAATTAAAGTGAAATAAAGTTCAGTGATAATATAAACATGACATTTCCAAACATTAAAAAATTAAAGTGAAATAAAGTTCAATGATCTCTGTTGATAATTGCTTGAGTGTAATTATATTCAGCTGTATGTACAAAGTTTAGGAATATTAAAATCTTCTCCAGCATGTGTTGTCACTTGAGTTTATGATCTTAGCCATTTTGATGGGTGTAAGGTGAAATCTCAAGGTTGTTTTGATTTGCATCTCCCAGGCTTACTGCATTCTTTCCCTGCCCACTAAAGATACAATTGCTAGGAAATGGGCCCAGATTGCCAGGTCAGAA
Organism: Meriones psammophilus; assembly: GCA_036365155.1. Classification (NCBI taxonomy): domain Eukaryota; kingdom Metazoa; phylum Chordata; class Mammalia; order Rodentia; family Muridae; genus Meriones; species Meriones psammophilus. Next base: position 7,178 of record JAEOAE010002688.1, read on the forward strand.
CTGTTTGTGGTCTTGGCTCCTAAAGTAAACCAATCATTTCAAAAGTCAAATTCCCTTACCCAATCATGTAACACCAAGGCATGTAATTTCCTGTTTCCGTTTTTTTTTCCCTTTAAAAAAGAAGGTGGGATGGTGAGATGGGAGGGGAAGGGGAAGGGGGCTACAGAAGGGATACAAAGTGATTAAACTTTAATTTATAAAAATTAAAAAAAACCTTGTTCCCCTAGATCATGAAGCTACATCCCTCTCCTGCTTCCATAGGATATACTCAAAGTATATTATAAACATGCATAAAAATCTTTAAAGATAAATATAACAAACTGTTCATATCATCTTAAAATATATGCATATATTTGATTTTGATTTAAAAACAATTTGTTGGTCACAGCATTGCACACACAATAATGCCTATTTTATAGTTTTATTTCAAACATTGGGTTCATAGGTTCATTGAACACTGAGCTCAGGTGAGTCCAAGAGATCCCCAATCAATATAGTCTCCTGACATTGCCTTTGGTTCCCTTCTATAACTTGAAGATAAGACTGGATTGCTGAAGACACATGCTTCACACACAGAACATGGAGGAATTAAGCTAGAACTGACCTGGAACTACCCCTCTTGAGGACTAGGTGTCACAGTGTCCAAAGATGCCATGCAAGCTGCCACAAAGAAAATGTAGTCTATAGTCTTAACCAGTTGTAAAGCCTTTTAACTACAACAAGGACCATGCCAGTGTTATGCCCAGTTCACAAAACCCCAAAGGACCAGGAGTAGACTCCTCTGTAAATACATTAGGTTTTTTACTTGTATATGCTTTCGAACACAGGACAAAAACCTCCTGTGGAAACAGGAAAGGAATGCGGTCCCTAGGTCTAGGGGTACAGAGTTTTTAAAGGAAAAAAAAATGCAAGCAGAGACTTACATGCTTTGGCATTACATGACTGGGTAAGGGAAATTGACCTTTGAAATGATTGGTCCACTTTAGGCTTAAAGACTACAAACAGTTCTGGCCTGGTCACAAGGGCCGGTTTCCTAGCAGCTGTATAATTAGTGGGCAGGGAAGAACACAGTGAGGCTAGTTCTTCCCTCAGGGCAGTAAGGCTGGACATATTTCAGTTTGGCTGGCCTTGATTCAGGCTTGTGCTTTAAAGTTTAAAATAATAGCCACTGATTTTTAATCCTTTGGTCTCTCATCAGAAATGTAGGTCCAGTGCTGCAATATTGGCACTTGTATCTTAGGGTAACTGACAGCTGTCTAATTGTACTTAAAGCTCATTCAATATGAAACAAAAATTCAGTCTTGGTACTCTAAACCTAGCCAACTACCTTTGTCTACTGAGGGCATAGACCTTAAAAGAGTACTATTGCTGTTTCCTTAAATTAACAGAGTTTTGAGTTATATTTGAAACATTTTATGTATTTATTTATTATCCATGAATAGGTGTAGCTCTCACTTCTCCACAAAGAAGCTTCTTTTTGCAGCAGAAGGAGACCTATCACAAAGATACTCAATAGCACAGAGTAAAGAGAACAACTCACTGGAGTGCCCATCTCCAGTTGATACATTATTTACAGCAGTGTCCTACACTTATGTGTTAGGAAAATTGGCAAGAAGGGTGGGAAAGTTAAAAAAACCAGAGGACTAGGATATCTGCTGAACAATTATCTCTTAGACATGACAGGGATGGAACATCCATGGAATCACAACAAAACAGTTTCCTAAACAAGAACTGTGTGTAATGACATTTTGCAAGAGTTGTCCCTCTTGATTAGGACTTTAGTTATACAGATTTTAGTAGGTTTATCCTATATTATATGTGAGGGATGAGAGAGTATATAACATGTGCATCTTTGCCTTTCATAGTGCTGACTTTATTTTGCAGATCCCACCATTTTTAAAGGGCAGATTTCCTTGTTTTTTTTGAGGACCAATATTCCATTGTGTAGATATAAAATCATTAATGACTATTCCTAATAAATCACTTAATTCATGTTATTGTTAAAGTGGAGGAGAACAAGTTATAGCCTGTCACTAAAAACAACATCTATGGTTTCAGACATCTGTTGTTTTATGGGCAACCTTTGGGCAGAGTTAATCTTAGGAAAGACCTCTAAGATTTTGTCCACAAGGATATTACAAATCAAAGTCTGGGGGTCTTTCCTGAGACTGATACTCCAAGTAGATGCCTCAATGTGGATAACTAAGACCCCTCACAGATGTAAGATGGTAGTTCAGTATCCAAGTGGGTTCCATTGAAAAACAGGGGCTGCTGATGAACTGATTGGCTTGATATAATTATCCAGGGTATAAGCAGCCTGACCAGGTTATCTAAGATGAAATTGTTGGGATTAGTAAGACCAGGCATCTCTAGAATCAGAAGGAAGGAAAACCTGACAAACTAGTTATCAGTCATTTGGGAGGGGGCATGCATGCCAGGGTGGACCACTTGCTGATCACCTGGAGGAGAGGGAACATGCCCTGAACAAAGTGAATAAATAATTAAAAAAAAAAGGAACCTAAAGACAATAGTGGTGGATGTGTCAATGTGGACCCCTTTTCCCTTCTCCTAATAAACCTAGAGAAAGAGCTATAGAAAATCAATGGCTGTTGAGACAGATAAATAACCCATCAGGGATAATCTGCACAGGTACATGTTTCCTAACACAAATAGTCAACCTTAAATACATATATATTTGAACCACTGTTTGTATATGTAATGTATAAGGTATTTGTTTAAAAATCTTCACAATTACAAAAGAGGTCATGAATTTGAAAGGGAATGGGGGCACAGGGGGTCTTAGAGAAGTGAGAAGGACTCTTGAAAATGATGTAAATATAGTACATGTGTAAAAATGTTTTTTAGAAGATGAAATCAGAAGTAGTGCCTGCTATGAAACAGACAGATGGTAAGCAATGATATTTTGTAAGGATATTATTCTGGCATGTTTGAAAGCTTTTGTTATACATTGGTCTGATGTGACCTGTACACTTGGTTCAGATCCAGTGTTTTAGACTTAAATTGCAATCCTTCATAAACTTTCCAGTTGAAGATCTGTATATGTGTTTTTGGCTCTGGAATATAAAATAAAAACTTAAAAATTTTTATTTTATTTATTATTATTAAATTCTATACATGCATACAATGTTCATTGATCATATCCATCCCCCATTTCCTCTTGAACTCTCTCCAGATTCCCTCACACCTTCCTCAAAAGTTTATGTTCTCTTTTTATAACTCTGTATTTGTTTATCCCTCTTAGCCTAATTAGTGCTACCAATAAACACATAGCCATGTGGTCATTAACTGTGGCCTAAGAAAAACACCATTATCACAATTCTAAAGAAAAGTAACTCTTTCTACCTGACATACCATCAGCAGTCAATACCCCTCAAATAAGTGTGAAGTTTCAGGAGTCCTTTCCTCTACTCCACAAATGGAGTCTTCCATTGATTTAATCTCATGTACATCTCGTATAAGTGACCACAGCTACTGTGAGTTCATATGTGCAATAGGCATGTCATTTCCAGAAGAGAGCTTTTTACCACATCCCCATCTGTTGATTTCATATTTTCCTATTCAATGTTATCTTTATAAAAATCTGAATATATTTTTACTTGAGCGCACAAAATTATGAATATTAAAATTACCAAACAAATTAAAATGTTTTACTCTTCTTTTTGGAGCATTTATTTTAGGTGTTTTGGTTTTTTGTTTGGTTGTTGTTAGGTTTTTTTTTTTTTTTTTAAGACAGGTTTCTCTTGGCTGTCCTGGACTCACTTAGTAGACCAGGCTAGCTTCGAACATACAGCAATCTGCCTGCCTCTGTGTCTCTGACTTCTGGGATTACAGGCATTGCCACCATTTCTGGCTGTCTTACTCTTTTGAAAATCACCATTGACCATAGTTTCTCTGAGATCTATTCCCTGTGTAAAAGGTGAGAAATATGTGCTCACTTTGTTAGCATCTTAGCCCCATCACATCCAGTAAAGTATTATTTAACACTTAGGTTATGCTTTAATAAGATAAATCTATGGACTAGATCACAGAATTCATTGGAATGGGATATTCACAGGAGAAACTCACACATAATCAGGATGGTCATATCATATTTCTTATGTTAAGAAATTCAAGAAGTAACTTAAATTGTATACAAATGTAATGGAGCAACCTTAATACTGAAGTCACATGAGACAGAACACCTATATTTCAGATTCTGTTTATTCCTCCTTTGTACTTCTAGGTTTCTCATGATCACAGTTACTTACAGAAAGATATTTTAGTATAGTTTATTTCTAATTTAAACCACATGTTTACCAACAAATATTTTTCTAAAACATAGATTGAATGGCAAGCAATTTTTATAGCTAAATCTTTTCTGTTTTGTTTTTTTTTTAGATTTATGAGAGTTAAAGTTGAACTGGCTTTATTTTTCATTGACAATACTAAGTGGTGAAAGTATAATCAGTTTTTACCTTCATGTTATTGCATTCTCTGTGGAATTGTGCTATCTCTTTCAAAAGAATGAACAACTCATAAATTATTTAACATAGTAAATATGTTGACTTCTTTGTTACTTATAAATGTACTTGCTCCTTCTCATGTATATGTGTGTGTGCATGTGTATGCATGCACATTACATGTATGCACAGTGGTGCAGGAGCATGTATATATCACTGAAAATTTGTGTAAAGCTCAAAGGAGAAAATCAAACATCTACATATAACCCCTACTACATTATTTTCTTGAGATAAAGTCTCTATCTGAACCTTTAAATTCTTTTGATAAAATATCTTTCCAGTGATCCTCTGGAACCTGTCTCCACTTCACCAGCCCTGAGTTTAAGTTGGCTTAACATGCCTGGCTTCTGCATAGTGCTGGGAATCTGAACTCAGTTCCTCATGCTTACACAGGAAGTACTCTTACCCACTGAGCCATCTACCAAGTGAAGAAATACAATATCTTAAGATATACCATAAACCATTATTAATCTCTTCCACAATTTCCTGATGGCATTTTTCATTTCCTTGTTCCTGAAAGTGTAAATCATAGGATTTAGCAATGGCGTGAGGATAGTAGCAAACAGAAACACATTTTTTTCAGAGAAGAAGGCAGATGTAGGCCTTGCATATATTATTATGCAAGGGACAAAGAACAAAACCACCACAGTAATATGGGATCCACAGGTTGAGAGAGCTTTACGCCTTCCATCAGAACTATGGGCTCTCAGAGAGAACAAGATGACACCATAGGAAACAAGCAACATGGAGAAGATAATAATGCAAAAAGATCCACTGTTTGCAACCACCAAAATGACAAAAATATGTGTATCAGTGCAGGCAATCTTCATTAATGGGAACAAGTCACACAAGAAGTGATCAATTACATTGGGACCACAAAAGGGCAGATGCAAAATGAAGATAATTTGTATGATAGAATGCAAGAAGCCCCCTGTCCAGGCCACCCCCACAAGAACTCCACAGAGTTTTCTGTTCATGATGGAAGAGTAGCGCAAGGGCTTGCAAATGGCTACATAGCGATCATAGGCCATGGATGTCAAGATAATCACTTCTACACCAGTAAAGAAGTGTACTGCAAAGACTTGTGTCATGCAGCCTTCAAAGGAAATGGTTCTTCTCTTATAAAGTAGATCCACAGTTATCTTTGGTGTGATGACAGAGGAAGTGCATGCATCCAGCAAGGACAGGAAAGCCAAGAAGAAGAACATGGGGGAGCCCAGCAATACAGGGCTGCAAACAACAGTCACCACAATCATTATGTTGCCCCCAACTGTTGCAATGTAGACAAGCAAAAATACAACAAATACTATTTTCTGAACCTTTGGATTCTGTGAAAGTCCCAGGAGTAGGAACTCAGTGACAATGCTCTGGTTTTTCATGATTCTCAAAAAGACAGTGAAAGGAAAATTTGTTCATCTAAATCTGCAATTGTAAAAAAAAAAAAAAAAAGGATTCATACACGATTATACTATTATCGCAAAGCAGTTGGTACATACTTATATGAAATATTCTTGATTTATTTTATCACCATTAAAAATATTAGAACTATTTTTAAGAGTAGAGTTGGTTATTACATAAACTTGAGGTAGAAACAAATTATTGAATACTTAAATATCCACACTTTATCTTAGGGCAGGATTACATCTATTTGGGTTATAAAATAGAAATAATTAATCTTTGAACTGTCAAACTCTAATGAAATCTTAAAGTAAAATATTAAAAGACATTTTAATTTTATATTCTAATTATAAGCCAAAGACAAAAATTTATTACTCATTCCCTCCTCCTTCATGGAATGAGGCTCAGACATATAGTATACAGTGACTGATCATAGAACTGCCTTGACTACCAAGTAAAAAAGAGCTAAAATGTATTTTAGGTTATACTTGAAAATCCTGGGTGTGCTTAAAATTGTGTTTCAAAGTATGAAATTGCCTAGAACTTCAAAAGAATGATGTATTCATAAAAAAGAAAGTTCTCTAAGGATTACCTAACAGTACATATGATATGTCTGTTGGAAGAGTTGCAATTTCATATTTAGTTCATCATTTTAAAATGTCACCAGAAAAATTATGCTGTCATCATGATGACTAATTCAAAGAGTACATAAAAGGCCACTACTCATAACTCAGGCTCTTAGTCAATAGGGTCAGAAGTTAATGTTGCTATTTTATTGGTACAAAAGTTCAACAACAGATCATAAGTTTAAAGAAACAAAGGATGAGTAACTTTGGATTTTAAGAGACACTGGACCTCTTCTGAGGATCAACAGGGTCAAGTGAAACATTTTTTTTTCTTAGTAAGAAAGTAAGAGTAAGGATAGCTGTGCAACAGGCTCCCTCTCTATAAAGGTCCCACATTATATTACTTTGTCCACATGTGAGTGATGCATCTTGCAAAACATAAGAGAGTGAACTCACCACCCACATAAGGACAACTGTAGAAAACTGCATAACTGAAGAAAAGGAATAATTCACTGATTATAATTTATTCTTAAGACTTATTTATTTGACATTTATACTATGCCACCTCATTTGAGTAAGTGTAATTCTATAAAACATAAGGTTTGAAATTTTGTGAATGTACAACAAACATATTGGTAAACAACTTATCTGATGATAAGCAAGAGTGAGGAGGATCAAATTTGAAATCATTAAAATGATACTCATGTTAGCATTTCATTACAATGGTAGGTGAAATTAAGTCATTTGAAAACACAACTGCCTTACAAACAGAAGGAGATTCCATGAATTATAGGCAAATATCGTAGCTCTTGGATTCATTGTCTCAGGCAACTACAATACTAAAGGCATCTTCTATATACAAAAAGCATCTTCTATATACAAAACCAAAATGTATCAGTAAAATATAATTTTGTATGTGACTATATGCATGCATATGTACAAAAGAGTATTTATATTGATTGTTAAAATCTGCGAGTAAAAGACTTAACAGTACGCCCAAAAAGTAAGCAAGGAAATTTTATTGATTGCCAAATACAATGAACAAGATCACAAATCACATCACCCATGCATGAAATATCATAATGAAACTCAATATTTTAAAAAAATAACTATAGTTTGATAGGATTCTGATGGTGTGTCAGGGGGTAGTACTGGGAGGAATGGAAAGAGAGGAAACTGTTGTTGAGATGTATTATAGAAGAAAAGAATACATTTTTATAAAAGATACAGTAGTTTAATTTGCAATGATTTTTAATGTTCTTAATACATGAGAAAAGAATAAAATAAATAACATTCCCATGTAATAATAATAATAATCAATAATAATAATAGCAATCAATGATGCAGTGTGCTCATATCTACTCACAGGGACTCATGTATCAGACAGCTGGATTGTACAAAGAAAACAAAACTGAGGAGGATGTTCCAAAGAAAATTGGCCTACTATTAATTTTAAAAATTAAACAAATTTTATCTTCATTTCCCTCTTCTATTTAACATGGCCAATAGTGCTAAACAAAATGTCACTATTTTTTTTGCCAGTAAAGCAATTGCCAAATTTGCAGCGATACATCGACAGTGAAGAGAGTACAATGTCGTTACAGTTTAGGATCACAGGGTTATGCGTGTAGAGTATAGGCTAATTGATATAACACAAACTGTAATCTAAATTGAGCCACAATTCTTTGTATAGCGGGTGAAGGCAATTAAAGAAGTCTGCAACTAGTCACAATGCAGAAAACAACTGACTGACTACAGGGTGCCCAATTCAACCTGATACATCTATAATATAACTCATAGACCTAAGGCTCAGGGAGCATTGCAGAAAGTGGGGAAGCATAATTGCAAGAGCCAGGGGTCCAGGACATCTACTAGGAGGTAGCATCATCTAAATAGTTGAAAGCTAAGCCATATTAAATAAAATTTGTAATGTAGCTAAATTAACAGCTACAATTAATTAATAATCTTTATTAATGCATACATGGTAAAGCAGTGTGACAATATTAACAGACTGTATGTTTAATATCCTGCAATTCTCTATAATAATTAATCTAAAATTAGACTAAATAAATTGTGAAATAAAAATTTGAAAAAAATCACTTTCTGCTATTGAGTGGGTGTGAGTCTAATTGGAGGGTTGAAAACATAAGATCAATAGGAACACACACACACACATGCGAACATATAATACATGCCTGAAATTCTCAAAGAATAATTGATATATGTTTAATTAAAATAAGCAATACAGCTTTATGCATAATAAGAAGGAGAGCAAAGTATCATACATGAAGCATTTTGATCTATTGAAGAAAAAGATGATAGTTGATTGTTTTAGTGAGGGATTGATTGATTGACAAAGTCTGATAGAACCCAGCCTGGAGTCAAACTCATGATGTAACCTAAAATGACTTTGAATTCTCTGTCCTCCTGTCCTCACCACAAGCGTTAAATTCCAAATTAGTGCTACTACACCTTTTCAAATCCATAATTTTTTATAAACATATTATGTAAATGATAAGGACATAAGAATATCAATGTCAGTGTTATTTTAAACAGTGTTTGCATGCCTAACTTAGGTGAAAAATTGAATCAGTAAAAATTTTCTTTTTAAAAGAAAAATCTTAAAATGACATATTAATATGTCTCATAAAATTATTTCAGTTTATTTACTTTTCATTCAATATATCTCTTTAAAATGACATTTAAAACCTTCATAAACTTAATGAAATTCTCTATTCAATACATTTAAATACATTTAGAAAAATATATTTTCATTATTTTTAAAATTATTCAGTCAATACAACAAATATATAATTATAGAAATATAAGCATGTAAGTCCAGTCATAAATATTTAAATTAATTTAAATAAATTTCAGAATTAAATTTTAATTATGAAAATAAAATCATATTTAGAAATTTTACCTTAGAATATGTCAAAATATTAAAAAGTACTTGAAGATTTTCCTCAGAGATTAAGATTTTCCCTCTTTCAGAGGACCTGGGTGTGGTTCCTAGAACCCATATAGTTTCTCACCGTGGTCTTTAACTCTAGTTCCAGGAGTCCTCTTACAACCTCCTTGACTACCAGACACACACATGGCACACATGTGTGTCCCACTCACTCATACATATAAATAAAAATAAACTAATCCTTAAAAGTACTAGAAACCTAGAAGTACCTAAAAGATTAACAATGACAATGATTATGTCTTCTATTGCAAATTATTTTACATAAAATTGTATATAAAACTCTAATAAGATGGGGACACCAAAGGAAACACTTTAATACTATATTTAGTAAAAAGAAGAAAATTGAATGCTCATTTAAAGCTATTTAAATACTTTCTATAGTCTAGAAAGGAACATATAAAATGATAGGCTTTTGTTATATTATATGTCTTATTATTAATGTCAAAATACTCAAAATTAGACATCCAGATTAAAATCCACAAAATCCAATTTTCTTTAAACTTCATTAGAAGCTAGTGAGTTTTTCATATCATTGAAAAAATTACCCAGAGTAAATGGAAATAACACAGCATCTTACATGAACACTTTCAAACTCTGACAATCTTTTCATAAAAGGCTATACTATGAACCCACATCCTTTCCCAACTTCATGCAATCTTTGATTTCAGATCTGTCCTATCCTATAGTTGTTAACTCATTCTCTTTGTATTTTTTCTAAAGCAGTGATGGCCTTTTCTCTAAAAGCCATTCAATTGGATATTCTAAAACTGTTTCTGTTCTTATTCAGGGTCCCTCATAGCAGGAACTGTGGTCTCTGGGCCCCTCCCCTGAGCAGTGGTCATGGGAAGTATGCTTTAGTGTTCCCTACAGACCACATTCAATATTCTGGAACATTTTGAGGGAGAACCTCGATTCTTAGGTAAAATTAAGTAGACATGGATAAATCAGAAGATTTGACTCTGTGACTTCAGTCACAATTTTCTCTGTTCTCTTTCCTAACTTAGGTTAGTGTGTATTTTTGGAAATAGAACACTTTATATTCATTCTCAGTAACTCTTTAAGGCACATCAGCACTTCATTTTATCATTATTCTACTTCAATATTTTTCACACAAACACATTGAATACTACATTTCAATTAAAACTTCATATTGGTGTATAAACAAGATTGAGCACATATGTACAAAAACTTATTGGAGAGAAAATAGAAAAATAAACTCATGTTACATTTCTAAGATATTTTGTTTCAATTTGATGAAACATTGAAAAAGTGTTCAATTTAATTAAATGGATGAAACATATCTGGAAAATAATTTGAGAGAAAGGACTGTCTGGGAAGGAAGTGAAGAAGAGGAAGGAAAAGAAAGGGAAGGGAAGAGAAAGAAGAAAGGAAGGGAAGGGAAGGGAAAGGAAGGAAGGAAGGGAAGGGAAGGAAGGGAAGGGAAGGAAGGGAAGGGAAGGGAAGGGAAGGGAAGGGAAGGGAAGGGAAGGGAAGGGAAGGGAAGGGATTTTACTCTATGACTTCTTGTTGAGCACTTGTACCATTATTGTATGTGAAGTGATGCTTTCTAGGCTTCTCATGTATCATTTATCTATTTTTGGATCCACTGACTCTAATCATATAATTTTACTAAAGTAAGGAATCTGAGCACTAGAGTTTACATAACTCTCTTAAGAAAACATTTATGAAGCAAAAAGTATATAGTTGCCTAATCACAACACCCAAATGTTGACACTATCAAAATTTAAAATAATCTATGAAGGTGAAAACTATACCTTATGTTTTTTTTTTTTTTTTTACCATGTATGAGTTATGTGGAAAATCTGGTGATAGCCATCATCTAATCCTTATGGCAGAGTGTCCATTCAGTGATGATCAAAATATTCTGCTTGCATCCAGTTTCTGCTTCTAAGAGAAAGGAGAGCTAGTCTGACAATGAGTTTGGAGAATAATGTCTTTGTCTCACACATTCTATATTCATAACTCTCTCTGGATAATAGAAAATTAATAAATCAAAATTCCTTCTTAACTGGTACTAGAATTTAAAGAGGTTTTCCTGAGACATCATGAATCTATGAGATTGATTATTAGTCCCCCAAGGGTTTGGAAATTTTCTGTCCCCTTGAGATGCGAAGACACATTTCTGTATACTTTTTCACTCCCCCAGTGTTTAATAATACTTATATGCACATCCCAATTTAGATTGTATTTTTTAAAATGTTTTCCATTAATTCAATTTAATAATGTTCCCAGCATTGCTTGGGAACAAAACTCTGTTTATAGTATGTGGACTATACTGTTTATGTACTGAATTTAAGAAAATTTTCTTGTTTCAAGAATTTTTTTTCAATAAATTCATAATGTAAACATTCATTATTTTGGAAGAGCTTGGAAAGGACTGTATATTAAAGAAGATTTATGTGTAAATATGTAAAGGGGTATATAAAATAGGAATATAAAACTCCAGTTCCAAGGTAGTTAACACTTTTTTTTTTACCTCAATGAGCACTACACATATAGCATATGTGCATACAAACAGGAAATATATTCATACACATAATGATAGAAATAAATATAATAAATTTTAGTGTATCCATGTTACTGACTGAATGTTCTCCTGTCCTGAAAGATTCTCTGTTCATTGACTCAGTTCATTATATTTAAATATTAATTCATTACTGTTCTCAGAACATGAGTGTGATAGCTAAACTTATTTGTCAATTTGACTACATTTGGAATTAAGTTAAACTCAAGCAGCTGGGTACACCTGTAAGGGATTTTCCTTAATCAAATAATTTGACATGGGAAGACACATTTTAACTCTGGTCCACCCTAATGACTGATGCAATGGTAGACATAAAGGCCAATTCTGGAAAAATATATTACACAAATGGTCCTTAATATACCTCTGATGAGTCTTTCTACACCTTTGAAATCTCATAGCATTAACCACCATAGTTCACACATCTTCCAGCATTCTTGCATTCTGAAATCCCACCAGGATGAGCCATTAAATACCACCTCAGAAAAACTGGGAATTTTTTGGACTAATATACCACTCTTCTACATCCACTCCAAAATCAATTTCAAATGCCAGAAAAACAAAAACAAAACAAAACAAAACAAACAAACAAAAAAACATGGTTATGCTTATCAAAGCAAGAGCCCTAAGGCTTGTACCAATTTTATGTAACCATTACCTCTTTTGTTTCTGCTTCTGCATTAGAATTCCAGACAACAGTAGCCTAATTAAGAAAATGAGTCATGTGGCTCACAGTTATATGGTAAAGTTCATTATAGTTGTGGGTCATGACAGGTGCTGAAGGTAGCTGGCAATATAGAACCCACAATCCAGAAGCAGAGTAATGATACACCCTCTCATACCCAAGCTCAGGGAACAATAACAACCACTTTTCAAATGAGTCTTTCATTTCAACAAATAAAGATAAACCTAGTAGAGATAAATCCTCACAGGCATGTTCAGAGGCTAACCTAATAAAGCATGACCTTACGTCTGTATCTGTAGGCTTATCACCTGATGGTTCCATATCCCCTCAAGGTAAATGTTGACACTAACCATTACAGTATTTATTTGAGTTACCTTACTATATTGAATAGTAATAGAGAGAATAGACCCTCTTGCTTTATTCTTGACTTTAGTGGAATGACTAAAGTTTTTCTCCCCTTTAAGAAGACAATGTAGCCATTCCTGATGAGACCTAATAGACTAGGATCAGAATGAAGGAAAAGACCTCCCCTATCAGTGGACTTGGGGAGGGGTATGCATAGAGAAGGAGGAGGAAGGAGGGATTGAGAGGGGAGATGGGAGGGAGCTACAGGGGGGATGCAAAATGAATAAATATAATTAATAAAAAAATTTAAAAAAAGAACTTTGTTTTCAAGAATCAACAGCTCTCTTGATTTCTTAAAGAAATTCCTCACTCTGTGGACTATGCTAGCCTGGTACTTGGATCAGTTTCAGTCATCCAACATTCTCAGTAGTGGAATTAAAAACACAAGACAGTTTTTACAGGTATCCTCTTCTGTCCCTATGGCTTCTGCTTGAGTACCCCTCATATCCTCCCAGGAGCCTACCCTAACTTAGATCTCCAGCTTGTCAAAGAAATGCCCCACCCTCAGTTTCTCTTTTCTCTATATGCTTTCTATCCTCTTTTCCCCCCTGTCCCCTAGACTGATTTCCACCCTCATATTGCTCTCTGGCCCCTTTCCCATCTTGTTCCCTCTCTTCCACTCCTACCTCTGTGTGTTCTATTTCCCTTTCTGAGTGAGATTTATGCATCCTCCTTTGGATCGTTCTTGTTACTTGTTTTCTTTGTGTCTGTGCCTTGTAGTATGTTTCTCTTCTACTGTACTATATGGCTAAAATCCACTTATAAGTGAATACATACCATATGTGTCTTTCTGTGTCTGCATTACCTCACTCAAGATGATTTTTCCTATTTCCATCCATTTGTCTGCAAATTTTGAGAGTGTCAACCTCAAACACTAAGAAAGACACTTGGTAAGCCTGCAAACTGGAGTCTATCAAAGACTCTGAGAGGCTACAACAAGCAGCACCACAAAACAGATGCTGAGACTCACAGCCAAATATTGGATGATGTGAAAGGAATCCTTTGGAAAAGCAGGAGGAAAAAGGACCTGGGGATGAGAGATGCTCCACAAGGAGATCAACAGAACCAACTAACAAACACCCAGAGTGGCTTGCTAAGGCTGAAGCATCAACCAAGGAACATGCATTTTGTAGACCCCCTTACAAAATGAAGCTGATGGGCACCTTAGGCTTCATGTGGGGCCTCTAGTAAGGATAGCTAGGAGAGAATCTGAAACTGGCTTTCTAGCAATCTTTTAATCACTTCCACTTTTCTGAAGAATAGGGAAGAGGATGGGGAAGGAAGAAAGAAAGATGTGTAAGACTGGGAGGCAAGGTGGGATAGGGCCACAACCAAGATGTAAAGTGAGTAAAAAGTAATAAATTTCAAAAATAAAATAATAAAAAAGACACAAGTCCCCATCAGGAGGAGGTGATCAAAGAGCCAGCCACTGAGTTCATATCAGAAACAGTTCTGTTCCCATTACTAGAGAACCCACTTGAGGACTGAGCTATCATGGGCTACATCTGTGTAGGAGTTCTAGTTTATCTCCATTCATGGTCCTTGGTTGGAGTATCAGTCTCAAAAAAGACTCCTTAGCCCAGACTTTTGGTTCTGTTGCTCTTCTTGTGGAGCTCCTGTCCCCATTAGGTCCTTCTGTCTCCCCCTTCTTTCATAAGATTCCCTGTATCTGCCCAAATTTTGAGTATGAGTCTCAGCATCTGCTTTGATACCCTGCTGGGTAAAATCTTTGAGAGGCCCTCAGTGGTAGGCTGTGGTACATGTAAACAATGGAATACTATTCAGCTATTAAAAACAAGAAAATCATGAAATTTGGAGGCAAATAGTGGAAACTAGGAAAGATCACCCTGAGTGAGGTATCACACATGATATATACTCACTTATAAGTGGATATTAAATATACAACATAGGATAAAAATACTAAAATCTGTACACCAAAGAAGCTAAGCAAGAGGGAGGACCATAAGAGAGGTAAGATGATCAATCCTCATTCTGAAAGGCAAATGGGATAGACATTGAAAG
>JAEOAE010001518.1:0-21616 GCA_036365155.1 Meriones psammophilus
AATACCTTACTTCCAAGTACAGGCCAAGTCACAGTGGACTCTGTTCAGAGGACTGATGGACACACTGGATGGTCTCTTAAGAAGAACACCAATGTGTCTGGGCTTTAGAACAAGGCTCCTCCTAGCTAGTTTATTTCAGGATCTTCAGGCAGGTCAAGCGTCAGGAATCACAAAGGAGCTAGAGATGAGTCATATCTCTATGAAGGGAGAGGAGCAAGTGAAACATAGGCAAAGGCAGCAGTTGCTTAGAAACAGTATAGCACTTTGGTGCTGCAAAGGCCAGCACAGAAAGTTCTATAATGTGCTTCAAAGTCAGTAAAGTCTCCTACCTGTCTTTTCAGAAGTCCCTGAAGAGGATAAGCCCCCAGATCACCTTGGCTTGTGGGCCACAGGTTGGGGAGTCAACCTGAATGACATTTGGAAAGCCTCGAGAAGCCAGGCCAGATGTCAGGAGCCGAATGGTCACGGACCTTCTATAGGACACAGTACAGATCTGTCCACATAAAATCCCAGGCAGGAGGGCTGGCTTTCCACTGGGTGTTCCTCAGAGGAAAGGCTGAGGTGTAGAGGTACCCTAAAGCTCTGTGTGGCACACTAATCCTTGCCCTCTCCCCCGCCTGCATAAACATGCAGTTGCCTCTCTGGGTAGTGATTGTCCTTTACTGGCTGTTTCTTCTTGAGGGCATGATCTTTTCCTGGGTGAGACTTCTCTCCCTAGTGATGCAGTTTCCCAGTCTGCCTGTCCACCTGCCCCAAGATGGGTTTCAGTTGAGAATTTGAGGCCTAAGCAGCCCGATGGGAATTCTTTGAGAGCAGCCTCCTGCCATCCTTTGCAAGAGCCCACACCACACCATGCCGGCCATCGGTGCGTGGCAGGTCCTCAGACCCATCAGAACCATGGAAACTCACAGCCTTGGGATGTGTTCCAAAACTGGCTGTGCCTCTCGACACCAGTTCTGCCTAAGTACTCCTCTTGTATCTATGCTTGCTCCTTTGAGCAACCATTCCGATGGGCCCACACTCACTACATGCCCACTGTGAGGTCTAACTAGAGACTCTGTTGGAGGAGCAACGTGCTGTATCCCTGCCTCGCAGGCCCTAAGCTCTATAGCATTCTAGCACTTAGCTGGACAGATCTTGGGCCTCCATTTCTCCCAAGCCTCTGCACCTGCACAGGTAATCAATACCCAGCCTTTGGGGAGAATTCTGGGAAGCCTTATCTTTCCATCCCAGTATCACATTGGGAGAGACTTCATCTATATTCTTCTCCCTGCTGTGTCAACAACTATTGCAGTGTGGGCACACAAGTCTGTGTGACCTGACATGTGCAGTCCATCCTCCTAGGGGTCTCCTAGTTTGAGATGCAGGACAAGGGTCCTTTGGCATTGTCATGCGCACTACTAGGATAGCCTCAATTTTCAACAGCATGTCCACATAATGTATACATCCAAAACACTCTGAGCAACTCTGAGCCCTTAGGATGGACATTGATATGGCAGATGGATGTGTTTCATTTTGCAGAACTTGGAAACAAAGTATGTATACACCATACCTAGATGTATACAGGGTTTCAGTAGGCAACTGCTTCAAGTGCAAGGCTGATTGTTTGTGTGTCTATTATTTATCGAGTAATAGAAATTTGGGGATACCTTCACAAATTAAGACTGATAATGAACCTATTTATGTATCTGGGAGTTAGGGTGAGGGTGAGGGTGGGGATTGGGGTTGGGGTTAGGGTTAGGGATAGGAGGGATAGGGTTAGGGTTGGGTTAGGGGATAGAGTTAGGGTTTAGGGGATAGGGTTGGGGTTAGAGGTTAGGGAGTTAGTGTTAGGGTTAGGAGTAAGGTGAGGTTAGGGTTTTTAAAGGGTTTAGGGTTTGGGTTTAGGGTTTAGGAGTTAGGGTGAGGTTGGAGTTAGGGTTATTAGGAGTTAGGGTTGTTAGGGTTAGGATTATGGTTTAGGGTTAGGGTTAGGGTTGGGTTAGGGTTTTAAGGTTAGTGTTTTAGGGTTAGGGTTTTAGGATTAGTGTTTAGGTTAGGTTTAGGGTTGGGGTTAGGGTTAGGGTTTCAGGGGTGGGAGTTAGGAGTCAGAGGTCAGGGTCAGGGTCAGGGCTTAGGGTGAAAGGGGTGGGTGAGGGTAGGGAGGTGAGGGTGTGGGGTGAGGGTGAGGGTGAGGATAGGGGGTAGGGTGAAGGAGTGAGGTGAGGGTAAGGGTGAGGTGAAGGTGTGAGGTAAATTGGTGAGGGTGAGGGTGGGGGGAGGGTGAAGGGTGTTGGGGGTGAGGGTTATGGGGTGGGATGGGAGGTCGTGAGGGTGAGGTGAGTGGTGAGGTGAAGGTGGTGATGTGGTGATGGGGTAACAGTGGTGAGGGTGAGGGTGAGGTGGTGAGTTAGGGTGGTGAGGTCTGAGGTTAGGGGGGGTGAGGTGATGGTGAGGTTAGGATTAAGGTTTGGGGTTAGGTTAGGGTTAGGGTTATTAGGGTTAGAGTTGGGTTAGGTTAGGGTTAGAAGATTTTGTGCCTGGAGTCATTTCGTTGAGCGGGTTTTTTGGTGTTTCTCAGTCATTTCGTTGGAAGCTGGTTTTAGGTGTTCTCGGTCTTTTTGTTTAGGCGTGTTTATGTATGGAGTCCCATTTCTTAGAGTGGGTTTTACTGTGCTCTGGAGCCCGAATTTTCTTGTTTTCAGTCATTTCGTTGAAAAGCGAGTTTTTATGTGCCAGGACAAGATCCTCCTACATCCAGATCCTTCACAGTAAGACCACAGCACCATCTGGGAGATCTTGCCCATTTCTCATATTGTCTAGGCTATTTAATATCAATCTGCTTATCTAATACATCAAAACTACTTATCCTTGGTTTGCTCCCAAAGTGATATAAACTCTCCATAATAATTTCATTGCTGTTCCTTTTTCCAGTTGGCTGAGAGGGTGGAGGGGAGAAGAGAGAGAGAGAGAGAGAGAGAGAGAGAGAGAGGAGAAGGCTTTCATAGACACAACATTTCTGTATTTATAGTCTAAGAAGTCAGGAGGAGGCAGTAAGTAATCCTGATAACTGAATTTTCAGTTTCAGAATTCCTTGCTCTCCACAGGGCCTTAGCTGCTCAGGCTAATCCCTGGGCCTTGATTTTTACTCACACACTTGTACACAGTTCAGGAAGAGGTTGTGCCAAAGCCATCATGTATTCTGACCCTCCACACTGGGACAGGGAACAGATATCTTTGTGATTTTATTATAAGGAGGCTGGGTTAATATTTCTAGGTGAAACAAGCTACTATACGGGTTCAAACATCTGAAGAGGGAGGTTAGGAAAATACAGGTGTGGGTTGTGAAGTTATTTCTGTCCTGGGGCTGTACAGAAAATATCATCAGGTGAGAGCAGGAAGAAAGGACACATTATGACATTCAACTTCCTCCTGTGTGTAGAGGCAGAGGTTCCTTACCTAAGAGGGACATGAGGAAAAATAGAGAGGATTACAACATGGCACTTACATAAACAACATAAACAGGCATGAAACATCTAACAAAATTACACAACTTCAATCTTAGATTTTATACAACATAAATAATGAGTTCAGCCCATTTAATAATGCTATGCCAAATCAAGATTTAAGGCAGTAATATTCCACATAAACTCTGAAAACAACATTTGTACTTCTTATAAAAGCAGAAAATGATTGCATTTCTGTGGGGGTTTTTTAAAATGATGAATATAATTACATGAAGCAACAGAAATGGATTGAATTAAAAAAACCCCCTCATTTTAATTTAAGTTGGTTGGGGGAAAAAAGTAGTTTCTGGCCCAAAGGGCTGAGAAAAATTTCCAAATATAAAAAAAAAATTTGTTACTGTTTTACAGTTGGGGAGCCTTCTCCCATGTATATTGGGGCCAGTCAAATGAAATCCGGGGCTGTGTCAAACCTCTAAGTCAAAACCCTTTTAAAAGTTTCCCTGTCAAAAGGGGGCTGCTGTGTTCTTATTTTTTTTTTTCTCCTTGTTTGGGGGAATTCCCCAAAAAAATCCCGTGGTCCCACCGTCTTCAGCATCTCTTGGGTTTGGGCTGCATGGGGGTTTTTCCCTTTTTGAATTTTGGACTTAAAAAAACAACCGCCCAATAAGGCCCGGGCACCCCAGGGTTTCTGGCTTACACCCCTCCTTTCGTGTGGCCCGGGTGTTTAAATCTTTTCCCCTTATGAAAAGAAAAACAGGTGTAATCTCTTTGCTCTGTGTTCATGTTGTGATGGGGGGGACGGAAAGGGGATCAAAACCCAAAAACCCAAAAAAATGGTTAAAAAAACCCCATCTCTGAGTTCAGTGTGTTTTTGGGGTTTTATTAAACCCACGGAAAAGAGCCTAAAACGTTTTTTCTTTTTTCCCCTCCAACCCAAATTTTCCCCTTTATGTTTTTGACTTATAGAGGGCAGGTTTCATATTTTCATTTAAATAAAGTTTCACTTTAAAAGACATGAAATCAATTAATTTTTTAAACCCCCCTGAAATTTTCTTTTGCTCTTAAATAATTGGTTTTATCTAACTTTCTGCTGTTTGGATTGAGCCTTATGTCACATTCTCATATCTCCTGCTGTCCTGAAACTGAATCTTGGCATCTTTTGGGGGGAGGCTAGGGGGGTTTCCCCGCCCTTTGGGCAGGGACCTACAGTGGGGGTCTGGGACTTTGGAAGAGGTTGATATGGAAGGAACAAGGGGGAAAAATGCCAGGCACGGGCCCGGGGCGAGCTGTGGCATTAAATCCCCAAAAAAAAGCATGTACAGGCAAAAGTGGTACTTAAATAAAAGGGCAATAAACATTCCTTTGATATATATGCCTTTTGAGTAGGTTTTTGATCGACTCAGTTTTTCCCTGAACCATAAAGTAGATAAAATGGTAAAACCCCGTACCTGGGTGGAAAGGGATATTGATTTTGCTTTAGGAGGCCTTCAATTTTCTGGGCTCATGGAAAAAAAAATTGCATTGGGCAGTCCCGCATTATGATCCCCACTTTCCCTGATTTGGAGGGGCCCGGCTTTTTGGGTCCCTCCCTCCTTGTATGTTGAGTCAAGTTAAAAATTTGAAAATAAGAAAAAATCAGAATCAGCTCAGAACTTTCTTGGTATTGTATGTCCCGAACCTGAACAGTCACTTCTATTTATTAAAAAAAAAAACACTATTTATGGAACTTAACCTTTTTCTATCTAGATTGGGTTCAAGCGGGCCCTTTTCAAATTCAGATTAACCACCTATTGAAGCACCTGTCCCCCCTGAACAATAGGCCTGCAGGCTTGTGTGGATCAACTTTGAGGCTGAAAGCTGTCAGGTATTTTGTAGTCACTTCCCGGCTGTCCCTTTTTTTCCCCACCTCTGCGGCTCTCTGCTGGGTTTTAAGGCCCCGTTTTAAAAGGGCATCTACTGGCTAATTTAGTTGAAATAACCCACCACGGCTCCGTCCCAAATCCCGGCAACAAACCACATAAAATTTCAGTGGCCTGTTGTAATCCCCCGGGAACTATTTTGGTTTCCCTTTCCCCTTTTCCCAAAAACTTGGGGAGGGGAAACCAAAAAAGGAACACCAGACAATTCCAATAAAGGAAGCAGGGGAAAACATCCCTGCTTCCCTTTCCCTTCCCCCCAAATCAGTCATCTGTGTCTTCAAATTTTAATCTCATGGGTTTTTCCCAATGAACTTTTTTTAAAAATTTAAACAGAAGGGGAAAGGGAAAAAATAGAAGGGGGGAGGAAAAAAAACATCTGGCTGGTCCCCCAAAAACCACTCTTTTAAAGGGGGTGTGAAAGATCCCAAAGGGAAATTTCTTGGGCAACATTGTTTCCACGGTATTTTGCACAATTTTTTTAAACACGTTCATTTTCCCGTTTCTCCCCCGTAGCTCCACAGGGGCAGTAATGGGCTCTCAAAAAGCAGGCTAGGGGAGCAAAGGGAAAGCCGTCCCCCTTTATGGTGGAAGGTTCTCACCAAGGTCCATCCCAGCCCCGGGGTCCAATCTCTGGGTCAAAAAAAATTTCTTCCCCTGGAGGGGGTTCATTTTAAAAAAAAGGGAAGAAAACCCAAACAAGTCAATCCCAAACCCCCCCACCACTCTCTCACTGCCCCCTTAGAAAAATTTCTGTTTTTTAAAGTCTGTTTCATTCAAGTCTCCCTTCTGGACAAGACTGGAAAAATCCTTTTTTGTTCCAATAAAAAACGTGAGAGGAAAAAACAAACTTAATTTTTATTGCAATTTGGGCATACTTTTTTGCCCACAAAATTTGGAAAACTTAAAAAAACCTCTTTAGGGGTGGTTTTTCCTTTTTAATCACTGATACACAACTAAAAGAGGCTTAAGATTGCCCTTTTTTATCTAAAGGGGGTCTGGAACCAAATTGAAAATCACCAGTAAAAGCCTCCTGTGCTAACTGGTCAGTGTGGGGTCTGAAGATAGGGTGGATGGACCCTGCGGAAGGAAGGCTGGGGGACAGTCTTTGTACTAGTGAATCTTGGGGCCTCGGAAAGGGAGAATCTGTCGATATAATTACTACAAGGATGTTTGACTAGACTCTCTGGCCCTTAAATCCAGACATGGGTAGAAAATGACCATTGTCAGGTCCAACTCACAAACAAGTGTACAGTCTTCTAGGAAAAAGACTCTGAAGCTACAAATGTTGATGGTGGAAATGACCACCAGAGGAGCAGACTTAAGGCCTGAATTGCAGTTAGTAGTGAAGAGGAGAGGGTGGGTGGTCAGGGTACTCAGGGACCATGCATCTCTCCCACCTCAACTTTCTTTCATGCAACAGATTAACTCATGCAGCCCTGTGAAATTCTTTTAGTTACACTGAAGTCTATGCAGTAGACACCAAATTTCAAAGAAGGCCAAATTTTGTTTTTGTTAAGCAAGTATTGACTTATCAGGCAAGGGAGTCAAGTTTGCATTCTTTGATGCAAGACAATCTGGAACCTTTCCATTTTCTTGTATGTGTTCCTCATACTTCTTTGTTTTCATGTAGTTTCTAGTTCAGTTCATTACAATGAATGAATGGGAAAGCCCTGCTATTAGGGTCAGACAGAAAGTTGAGCCAGATTGCAAGACAAGACAACGTCCCAAAACTAACAAGTAATTCTGTGCCAAATCCATGAAATTTCTGAGTGTTTGGGCCTTGATGCCTTCTGTTCTTCCTAGAGAACTGTCAGACATGGAGAAACATATAAAGCCTAAAGGCAGAAGTGAGGGTGGTGGTGAGCTCAGTGATTGAAATATTTTAGATCAGGTAGAAGCATTAGCATCACCAGATCTATCCTTCTCTCTAATGATGTGAAACAAGAAGATCCAAGGAGGCATATTCCATTCTCAATGCAGAGAAGATGCTGGAACAGCAGTATGTGAGAACAAGCTTTGTTCGTAGCAGAACAGAACATCTGGTTTGCACCCTGGTGGGGCAAGAGGATAAGTGAAATTACATTTATATCTAACTTTTAGTGCTTTGCTCTACTCCCAGTTGACGTATCTTAGGTGCCAGACTCCATCTTGCTCTCAGGGGCCTCTCTCCAAGGACCCTACACAGTAGATGAGAGCACTTGACTGTAGGCACACAGGGTCAAAAGGGTATCTTCAGGTTACATCTTAGGTGTTGTGTTATAGATCTTCCATGTGAAGAATGTTGGTGTTTTTGGGTTACAAGCACTTTGATCTGATCACAGAACTACATAAGCTTTGGTATCTAGATCCAGCCAGGAGAGAGGCTGGTGACTCCTCTTGGAAGAGAAGAAGGTCCTGCAAGGCAAGTGAGAAAACAGGAAGCGTACAGTCATCCTGCAGGGCTCTCAAAACCTGTTCTTCAAGGTAAGGCCTGCTGTGGTGACGATGTAAGAACCTCAGCTACTAAATGAAAGTTGTTGGGGTTGCCTGTCTCAGGTGCGGAAATATGACTATCGAGTCAGTATTAGTCTTTAATATATATTTTAAATGTTCACTTTTCTCAGATTTGTGCCAAGGATAGTTGTACAGGTTATGATAGGGAATAAGGCATTTACAGAGGCAGATAACAAGAAGGATAGAGTTCACAGTATCTACATATCCTTAAGGAGAGTACTATGATTGCTTTGTGGAAAAATAAACATATGTACTGTATAAATACAATAAATACATTATTTTTAACATTAGGATAATTAAGGTAGAAAAGTTCCTTTAAAAATGATTTAAAATAGAATACAAGTAGTAAGCAGTGAAAAGTATCATCTTTATTCAAAATTAAAAAAAACAGCACTAAGTAGTTCCATTTAATTTTTAAAACTGTTCAATATCAGTTATATTTGCATTTGTAATTACACAATAATGCTAGAGTGAAGAAAGAATAGGCTGACCATTGGTTCATTTGGATTAGCATTTTAGACCCCATTGTATGACAGCTCATGATACTTTTCATATTTGACTTAAAACAAGTTTAACAAAGGTATTGAAGTCTTCCCATCATTTTCCTGAGACCTTTACAAAATGTTGATGTAAGTAATGTCCTTATGAAGCTGGTTCATTTTATGTTCTTCCACCCATTCACTGTTTATCATGCCTGGATTCTCAATGGTCAGTAGCTGCATTGACGCAGCTTTGATTAGAATCTCCTTATTAATAAGCTTCAAAACTTTATTCTTCTTTTTTTTTAACAAAATTCAAAACCGACATGATTTTATGTTGAATTTGTATTATGCTGTCATGTGAGGAATGTCCCACAAGGTGATGGAGCTGATAATATGCTGGGTATGCCAAGTTAAGGGGGCAGTGATATGGCTGAATGGGATTTTTGGTGCTGTGATCAGTTCTCAGTGGCTTTTGGCCTGGGTTCCCGACTTTTACACTCTCTGCGCGCTGCAGGAGACTCAGATGACAGACAGCTAATATTCTCCCTGCCCCACTCCTTGTGTGGGTGGAGCTCATCTACTACCTAAGCCTTTGGACAGCAGGGTTTGGGAAAAAAAGTGAAAAGTGATGAGTGGGATTAACTGATTAGAGGGTTTCTGTAGACTGCATTTAACCTGGCTTTCAGAAAGCATGGAGTAGGTAAGAGGATATTCAAATGCACCTAAAAACATAAATAAACAAATGAGATGATAGATATATAATCAGCCCGATTTAATTATTTTTCACATTGCATACACATGTAAAAAGCCCTCCTCTGTACTCAGTTAATGGTTATAATTGTAGCACACAATTAAAACAATGTTAGAAAGGCAATTAAATTTTAGAAGAGTAAATCAAGGAACCAACTTTTACCACTAAATGTGAAGAGGACAAGAATTAAAATGGAAACAGACACTGAACCTGTACATAAATCTTTATGGAAGGGAAGGATTAGGCGTCCTGGACAGTTCTCCTGAGCAGCGATTCCTCCTCGGCCGGGCTCACTGTCTTCAGTGTGCTCCGCATCATACCCTCTGTCTCCATCACCCACAGGGTGCACTCTGCCCAAAGAGCACCCAGGCCTTGGGTAAATAGGCTGCAATGCCTCCTTCCCAGGAGGGCCAAGAAGGAGAGTGAGCAGACCCATTACACAGGGCCGACCTGAGTTTTGTAAATAAGGCACTAAATGAGACTTAGCGGAGACATTTTCCTTTTCTGCTTCCCCCGTTTTGCAAGGCCAGGAGTTAAGCCCATATCCTCACACATCCTCAAGTCTTGCTGACACAGAACCACAGTCCTTTGTCTTCTTCAACTAGACAATGAAATTAGTAGGATGGTTGTTTTCTGTTGGTGTTTGTACCAGGAATATTTGTGTGTGAATTAGTATCTGATGTTGGTCAGATCTCTAAGACAGATAACAGATCAGGGACAAGTTAAGGCTGAGAGACAGGCATATCAGAATAGTCACAAAAACAAAATTAAAATAATATTCAAGGCACTTATGCTTAAAAAAATAGAAACATATTATTATCAAGAAAAATTATTATGGTGTAGGGATGCGGTAGAGCCTGGAATTTAGCGAAGTGTTTTCCCCATCTCTTCAGACAGATCGTAGGCAAGTAATTAGTAGAAGAGGTTTGGCCAAGGTTATTGTTCACAAGTGAATAACATCAAAGGATACCTGATAAATGATTAATGTAGGAAGGGAAAATAAGTATTCCAATCAGCAGAGTCGATGATCACCTTCCCCTAGGGTACAGGCAGATGTGGCTATAGACACACACGTCACCTTTGGACACTCATGAAGAGTGGAAAGGAAAGGCAAATATGCCCATCTTTTTAACAGAAGCAGGGACAACACAGGATGTTGCTGGTAATTAAAGACCCTCAAATTATTGATCTTTTGGGGGAAAATGAAAGAACCACCACACAATCCAATTTTTCACCTAACCAGGCAATCCCGAAATACCAGAGAGGGAATTGGTGTAGTTATGAAGAAAGTCACTTTTCTTTTCCGATAGCAACAAAATAGGGATCTATAAGAGCAGGAGTGAAGCCTCAATGGAATCCATTCCACGGATAATGGGGAAAGACTGAATTACTTGACCGTATTGCTTTAACAAGCCAGATAACTGGGTTGAATGCTTCGCAGATAATGAAGATGGTATAGAAGACAGCAGACAGATTGAGTGATAGCCCAGTAGGGGAGTGGTCCCAGGGCCCAGTATTTTCCAGCTCATTGTGACATTTGGACAAAGCAAATCAGAATGTGTGTATCAAATTTGTGGAGTCAAAATTTGGTGTGGTTTGAATTTTCTGGAAAAATATGTGAAGCTATGATTTTAGTCGTTGGAAAAATGACCTATCATAATTAGGGTTGGAATGTAGTAAGAACATGTGCTTGTGAAAACCCAAACAGCTAGGAGCCACAAATATAGGATGGGTGAGGGTGTGAGAGAGAAACATGTGAGATTCAGACGACCACAGGTCAAATGTGAGTTAAAGGAACATACTGTGCTTATGTCCGACAACACATACAGGGGCCAGGAAATTCCTCTTTACGTTCAATTTTAAAAGAATGTTCCTGAGCACTTACTGTATTTTGTGTCTTGCATAGTCATTTATCCTTTATTAGTCAGAATGTTTTGGAGCCTGAAAAATGAATGGGAAGAAAGCTGTCTCCCATTCCACATAATCTAAGCACCAGGAAAGGCCTCCCTAAGGCAAGCTGGCGCCGATCACCTGATCTAACCTCTAACCTGCCCCCAGGCTCTGCCTTCAGTCAACCCGTCCTTTTGTATTCCTGTCTCTAGACACAAGGGTTTACTTTTTCTTCCAGCATGGACTCACTTGCTTACAGCCTCCTGCTTGTGTTTCTAGGGTGGTGGAAGCCTCAGACTGGGGCAATATGAGAGGCACCCCAGCACTGAACTGTATCCCTCTGCTTTTTCTCTCTTGTGTTTCTATCTTCATGCACACACGCAGGAAGGGCTGATTTCATTACAGATGGCTGTAGGCCACCATTTGGTTGCTGGAGTCAAATCAGACCTTCGGAAGAAACAGCCAGCCTTTTAGCTGCTGAACTATCTCTCAGCCCCAAACAATCCAGTCAGACTCTCGCTTTCAGTTTTTTGAGACAGGGATTCTGTTTAGCCCCTGGCTGTCCTGGAACTTGCTCTATGGAGCCAGGCTGGCCTCAGACTACTTGTGTTTCTAGATATGGGCAGTAACTTGCGAGGCTCGCTTTGAACTCACTGTAAGCAGACTTGTCTCAGACTTGGGATCCTCCTGCCTCAGGCACAGGAGCCTTTCCTACCAGGTCTGGATTCTTTTACAAAGCACCTACATACAAGCCAGGATTACGCTAGGTTGTTGATAGACAGACTTATCTTTTCTTTTCAAAACTTACATTCCAGTACAGGGAGAAAGCTCTGGGCAGTTTCTAATCAGCTTAATAGGTCCATGAAGATTGTGTGAGGCCAGTGTGAAACTCAAAGGGAGCTGAGGCTGCTCTCCCAACTCCTATCTAGTCTCTGCTATGTGTTCTCTCATTTAATACTTCCCTCACCCCTTTCTGGCTGTTTTTTTCTCCATCTGATAAGCTTGCTTCCCTCATAGATTCAGCCCAATGCCCTCTTCTGCAATGCCTGATATTTCCAGGCAAATTAATAGCTGCTTTGTGTGTGCTACACTCTACCACATACTACACTGTTGTCCTGCTATTTCTGCCTTGTTTTACCATGATTTGAAATTTACAAGTCTGTCTCCCTCCCATGATTGAACTCCTTGAGCAAAGGTGCATGTACGACCTCATTTGATTTTCTTATAACCTAAAGAGGCCATACCTTGTTGATGTTGCAAAAACATGTCTGGGAAGGTGAGGAGGTGTGGGTGAGTCTGGGCTGGAGTCTTGCTGATATCTGAGAATCTTCTGAGAATCTTCACTCAGTCTACCCTAGCTGGTCAGTTATCTTAAGAGCCTGCCAAAGGAATAATAAGGCAGCTACTCTGCCTAATTAACCTGGGAGGATTTTTGTTTTTTTTTTTGTTTTTGCTGTTGTTGTTTTATTTGTTTATTTATTTTCCTGGGTAAGCATAGAAACCAGTTGTGTCACAAAGGAGGAGCTGTGGTCACTGTGGGCCCAGGACTAAGTGAACAAGTATTTAAGACACCTGAATTGTTTTATGGCTTTTTTTTAAAAAAAAAGAAATTTTATCTAAATTCCACATTTCCATATTTTGAAAAAGTGGAAAATGTTTTGACAATGGAACTCTGTTCCACGCACCACAGCAGACCGGAAGTGCGACTGGGGCTGCCCTCTTCCTATGGAAGGATAACTAGATTACTGTAGTCTCTATTGCTCCTGCCACTTCTTCCCTCAAACTGAGGCGTAATTCATAAATTCATCTTCATGAGCATTAGACTCTTGGTGCTTAGCATACTGACAAGGTTGTGCCAGCTACCAGTCCTAACATCGAACCTTTTAGTGGCTGCTAGAAGCCTCACATTCATTATTCACAATTCTCAATCTTTCTTCCTTGCACCCAGGCAATCTGTCTCCAATGACCTTGCTCATTATTGACATAGCATATGAATGGGTTACATAAGCTGTGATATTTTCTTTCTGACTTCTTTTGCTTCATGTGGTGTTCTCAGGCTCATCTAGGCGCAACATGGATTATACTAAATGCGTACCACGGCTGAATAATTTCCCACTACATGGCTGCATCTGTTTTGTTCACGTTTAACTATTAGGGTGGAATTGTTTACCATCCTTTGGTGCTTATAAAGGTTTTATATCCACATGGGTGAACTCAGTTTATTTCTTACTTCCACCTCAGTTAGTTCTTTTCCAGTAATAGTTCTATAGTTTCCTTTTGATAGCTCATATAAATGGGAGCCTGGTGTAGTAAGACAATACAAGTAGACTGCAGAGAAGGCAGAAAGAGTAATATGCGCTGGAAATATTAGTTGTGACAAGAAAGGCCTAAGAGAGGGAACAGAAGAGCAAAGTTAGGCAAGTTTCTTAGGGCAGCCTTTGGAAAGGAGAGAGAGTGCATATAGCAATGCAGCAGAACAGAAAGGGCTCAGGCTAGGGTGTAGGTGTTTTCATCTTCTCTCTCATTTTTTAGAAATCAAGGTACACTATATCCTTGATATGTATATCTTTATATCTGGCCTGGACACAGAATTATCTAATCTCAGTGGCTTTTCATGAGAATCGTGCCTAATATAGGCGTGTCAGGGTTGAGTATATAGTACACCATGTATGAGGTTAATGGTCTTGAACAACTTCACATGCAGAATATCCAGTCCTAAGAAGGTCACAGAGTAAGCACCACCTCCAGAACAGCCTGCTTGTTGGAAATACCGCACTGCCAATCAGTTTACTCAGTGGGACTCCTAACAAGAGGATCTCCCAGATATATGAGATGGCATTTAGAAGCCTGAGACTTGAGGTTAGATTTGAGGAGTTGGATGTTTAGGATTTCCTAGGTTTCAAGAGATGAATAGATTCGTTGTGGGGTAAGATTTTGTTGAAGCCTTTACCTGTTTTGAATATCAGTTGTAGATCATATAATTTTCGTACCAGAGTTTTCTCACTTGTGCAAATGTAAGTGAAGATGATAAAATGCCTCAAGGATGACCAACCAGGAACGAAGTCTCCCAGAAGTTGGAGGTTGGATTAAAGTGACCTGAGTGGAGAAGTAATAAAAATGGTGAACATTTACTGTGTTCCTTACTGTCTGATGCTTACATCCTGCTCCTCTCATTGTCATCAGACTCCTGTAAGGAGAACATTTTCATTCCTCAGAAAGAGACAAAGGTTGAAGAATAATTCCCTCTGGCCACATAAGCGGAAGGATGGGGTGGAATGTCATTCAGTCACCCTCGTTTTAAAGGATACCAACAATGTGTTGTGAAAGCGCCAGGGAAGAAGTCAGACCTCCTCTGGGATGCCTTATATGTCCTTGATTCTGTGGGAGAGGATGGTGTGGCTTGTCACTGGGACATATCCCAGCCATCTTTGGACCACCAAGTTCTGGCTCAGCCTTCATGTTGAGTTAGTAAGAACAACTCCTGATAAATTTCATCTCAGTCTTCAGTTTGGCTACCACCACCTAAGAACCTTACTCTCCATTTCCTGTCAGCATAAGACCTGCATGGGGCTGAGGAGAGAAAGGTGGGGAAGGAGAAGGAAGAGGGGTGGTAGGAATGACATCAAGCGGAATCGCCAAGTCAGCGGGGTGAATTTTCCCACTTGGATCTGTGTGAAACCTGATCCCGCCTCTGACCACTAGTCTCCTCTAACAACCTTTCACCCAGATTGGATTTTTCTGCACCTGTAACACATTTTAATGTAATAAGTCTGGGAGAAACCAGGTTATTATATCATGCTGGGAGCCTGTCTGTTTCCTAACAGCAAGGTAGGCCAGACCCCAGGTTATCCCTCAAAGTTGGTGTATTAATCACCCTGTAAAAACTAAATTTATTATGATTTCCTTGAATGATTCTTTTAGCACTTCTTATAATAGGTGAAGAGAGGAGCCATGAGTGTTCTGTGTTCCCTGCTCCTCACTTCACACATGCACCCATACATTCTGCCAATTTCTATGAACCTAAATTTTACAAAATCAAATCCAGGCTATTAGTCTTGACCATTCGATTACCTTTGCCATGTTGGGCTTTGTCTCGTTTGGACCAGGTCCAAGCAGTGACTGGGCTCATTCTTACATTAGACCCTTGGGAGTGAAGGGAGCAAGCCATTTAAAGGCAAACATGGATCACTAGTGTGGCTGAGGTTGGTTTGTCTCTTCCATGTACAGAAGGGACTCGTGCAGGACAGACTCCACAGTGGCTCAGTGCAGATGTTTTCTGACTTTCTACATAACGGTGAATTCTACAATCAGTGTGTTAACACACACACACACACACACACACACACACACACACACACAAAAGACAATGAACAGCTTGAAGTCCATGTCAGATATGGAAACTATGAGCCTGCCCATGTCACCTATTAATCTGAGCCTCTGGGACAGCCAGGCCTGCTAGTCTGCCATCTAGCCCAAGTCTGCGTGAGTTACTCAAGTTTGAATTTTGGTGGTTGCTGGAGCTCTCATCTCCATCATTCACTAAAAACACTAAGTGGTGTTTGCTCTCAGAGTCTCCTCCCCTCATACCACAGGGTATGACTGGGAAACTGAAAAAGCCTCCCCTCGTCAAGATGATCTGAGCTAGACTCTCAGTTTTGGCACTTTGCTGTTGTTGTGTCTAGGGCCACACTCTGACTGTAGCACCGAGGCTAAAGTAATTTCTGGTCCTTTTTTTTTTTCAGAAAAGAGAGAGGGCTGGTGAGATGGCTGGTAGGTGAAGGTGTTTGCTTCAAACCTCATGACCTGGAAGTGGGATCCATGGGGATAAAGATAGAAAGAGAGACCTGGTCCTTATGGTTGTCCTTTGGCCTCCCCTATGGAGTACAACATGGCACACTCCTCTCTCTAATAAAGAAATGCTACCCCAAAAGAGTTTAAACTTTCAAATGTTAATTGATGGAGTGCAGAGGAAACTGAGGGCTTGTGCAAATGAGGCCTAAGTGGGGCCAAAACTATGAGTCTCACCCAGTTAACCCTTGTGCTACCTAGGAATGAGATCAAGGCTCAAACCTCTTTGGGCAGTCTCATTCTAAAATAAGAGACTAATTATGCCTACTGTCTTAAGAGAGTATTATGAAGAACAGGCAAGAATAGAAGTAGCTATTGATTGCTTGATCCTGTGCTGTCCTCCATTCTGGTATTGAGTTAATGCTTGTCACAGCCTCTGGATTCCCTGCTTGACTGACTCCAGTTCTTCTGTTTGGCTCATTGGTGTGAGTTTGAATCTGAATCTAGGTTTGAATCCTTGGCTTCACGTTTTGATTTCTTATTCCCGGACTGGTGGGAGTCTTGGAGGCAGGACCTTCAGGAGGTAGGACCTGCCTGGAGGAAGTAGCTCGCTACAAGAGGGTCTTCAGAGGTTGTTAGCCTCACCTAGCCTGGATTCTGGCCCGATAGCTTCCTGATCTGTGACAATGTAGACAGCTGTTGCTAGGCTCCTTCTCAGATGGCTGAGCCACTTGTGCTGCCTTTCTTATTGCAGTGGACTGTAATGCTCCAGACTCTGAGCCCAAAAGAAACCTGCCCCTTATGTTATTTTCTCTGGTCATATTGACGTAGAGTAGTCAGTATAGTTGTCAGGGTATTTTTCAGACGCCCACCCTTTATAGTATTTGATCAGCTCTATATTTGGACGAAGAGATAGATGCCGTGAGCCAACATAGCTCCTACATATGGAGTGTGAACAGTGACTCATACAAGGACTCTGCTGCATCACCATTCGTGAATGGCTCTTGGTATACATTGTCACAGGAGCTGCCATAAATGTATCAGAATCAAAACCATCAGGGCACTGAAAGAAAATCCCTACATATCTGGATGGTTATTGTAAGATATCTAAGGCTATTGCTCCTCAGGTGTTGACGAGACTTTCTCTGGCTTTGCAGTTTTGATATCTGTATCACTTGCCATTAAAGAATAAAGCATCTCCACTTCCACAGTGGTGACAGTGAGGATGTTGTTATGGCGATCTTTAATGAACTATAGTAGAGTCTTCCCAAGTTGTGCATTCCAAGTAAATTCTAAGTAACAGATTACTGGTAGCTCAGTTGATGTTGTAAAACAGAGCAACAAAACCACAAAAAGACACTGAACAACAACAGTTTCTGAGGCTGTTTGCTTTTTCTCAGGCTTAGACCTAGCCTGGGTAGCATTGCAGAAATGTGCTTAGCAGAGAACTCAAGAAAGGTCTCACTGTGGGCATGCAGGTACTAGCGAAGGCTGGGGCCTATGTTTTTAGCAGATTCAATATCTGTAAATATCTTTTTGCCCACATAGGCACACAGCACATAAACCTCAGTATTGCAGAAAGGGATCCCAGATGTTTTACAAAAATATCTAATCATTTGAAACATAGCATGAGTTTCAGAGATCTCAGTAGCGAGTTATTAGGTGGGGGTTGTTTAAAATAGTGATGAATTGACAATGTCGCGCATTGTGCAGAAGACCCCCAGATGACTGCACAGTACCTGCAAGGTTCTCTAATCGGGACAGCCTCTTTTGACTTATCTGCATCTCAGGTGTTCCTAGTACTGAAGTTTGTTGAAATTTCTTAAACTCTGTCATTGATCAGACAATACTTTTAGGAAAGTAGGAATAGAAGGGATGCTACATAAAATTTGAAGAAGCGAGGCCTGAGTTATTTAGATAAATAGGAACTGTATAAATATGAAGGGCTGAAACTCTTTAGCTAGAAAGTACTAGATGATTAGGATGGAACCCCACCAAAAGCCATCAGAGGTTCCTAGTTAGGTGTGTGTGTGTGTGTGTGTGTGTGTGTGTGTGTGTGTGTCTGTGCTAGGTGAACTCCCCCCAAATGATGATGTGATTATGTATTTTTGGGGAGGCTGATATAGGACTGGGAAATTTGTAAAAAAGACAATATTGACCTAAAATAAATGACCCCGCTGGTCTTTTCAAATCTCCCACAATGGACTGTTCCCTTGGAAAAGACTGTTCTTAAGCCTTCATTTTCCTAAGAAAACCAGATGGGAAAGGGGTAAAGGGGTTTCATAAGTAATTATTGACAAAATTCATTTGGTAAAATTAGTTTTTAAGTAACCCCTCATTCTATTTTTTTTCTATAACAAATTCTTTATAAATCAGAAAAAAAAACCATTTTGGGGGAGATTTTTATCTATAACTATAGTAGCACCCGTTTATATAAATCCTTTTTTTAAAACAGTGTTGTGTGGGGAATTCCCTTTCCAAACAAAACAAGAACAAAGGTCAAGGGTGGGTGGCTGGGGCTTTTGGTAAGGGGACAATTTCATAGGGTGATCCCCTCAAGCTACCTTTGGTGTGACAATAAGCCTTCAAAGGGGTTTTGGATGTTTTAGTTGGGTTTTCCCAAACTGGGAATGAGTTGGTTTTTGCACAGCCAAACTATTAAAACTTTGCTCACACAGGTGCTGAGTTTCAGGGCCTTTTTTCATGAACTGTTCTGCTGTTTTACTCTCTCGGTCTGATGTCACCATTTTTTAAAAGAAAGGTCCTCAGGGGTTTTGGCCCTCACTTTGGCTAATCCACATAAAATATTAAATGGACTAAATCAAGCAACACATAAAAAATGTTCCTTTTAAATCCCGGCCTGCTCCCCGCGAAAATGGGGTTTTTAAATTTTTGTAATTTTGTCTCCTTGGTCTCCCAAATTTTATTCTTTAGATCCGCCTACTTCCCATTCCTGGAAAGACATATCTAATTCTGTTATGGCCGAAAATGGAAAAACCCCCCACCCCAACAGGCTCCTTGGAAGGTGATTGGGCGATGGCTCGAATCAACCCAAAGGTTTTAAAGGGAGATGGGGTTTTAATTTGATGGTATTACTGGAATATTTAAAACTAGAAAATGAGGCCTGTTTGGGGGGAAGATCTGTGGTATGTCATTCCTTAGTCTCTCATGGTTTCTGTGCTTTTTGGTCACTTTTAATTGGGCGTCCCCCCCCCCACCTCCCCACCCCCGGCACCCGAAAACCTTTATGATATTTTTTTCTTGCCTCAGGCACCAAGAAAGGGAAAAGCTGAACTGGGCAAAATCTTAAATTCAAGACACAAAGGGGGGTTTTTCCCCTTTTAAATTGTTCCTTTAGGGGGTGTCAGGTAATAAAAAAGGGTTTCCTTTTCTCAAGAACCATCCTCTTTTTTTTTTTCTACTGTCCCATTACAAAGTTCTCAGTATGTGTCTTGCTGCATTCATGTAACTAAAAACACCTGTCCCCGAGTCATGGCTCCTTGCTTTCTGTGTTACTAGGTCCTCTGCCCGTGCATAGGAAGAACTCAGTAAAGTTAATTAGCACTGGCCCAAAAACCTCTTTTCTACACAATACCAGGGTGAGAATTTTGCCATGTGTAAAACATTGAAATTATGATATAAAGGACAGACAGTCTTTAAACAGGCTCTTATAGAAATAAGCAGGCCACTAGGGCCACCCTCCCGTCTGAGACAAGTATTCCCCTTTTTCACAATGGGAAAACTATTCTTCATTAAAAACAAAGGGAAAACCCTGAACTTTGCAGGCGTGGTGGGGAAACCCGAAAGGGTCATCTGGTGAATTTTCCCCAAGCAGAAAAACACACATAGTATATACTCACTTATAAGCAGATATTAGACATATAATTAGGATAATCATACTAAAATCTTTACACCTAAAAAGCTAAGCAGAAGGAGGCCCATTAAAATGCTCAATCCTCAATAAAAGGCAAATGGGGTGGGCATTGGAAGAAAAGGGGGAAACAAAAACAAAACAGGGCCCAAAGAGGGCCTCCCGAAGATCTGCCCCAGGATTTAAAACAGATGCTGGGGAATAGCCCCAAAATTTGGGCGGTACAGGGGAAACTTATGAAAAAAAGAGTCTGGAAGGGGCTGGGGCTCTACAAGGGGAACAACGGGGAAACCAAAAAACTGGGCCCGGGTCTTTTTTTGGGAAAGATACTTTCCCAAATAAAGGGCCATTCCTTGGGGGAAAAAACCTAGAGTCCCCGCACAGATAAAGGCTGTGGGGCTCAGTCTCAAATGGGCCCTAGTAAGGGGAACAGGGCTGTTTTCTGACATAATTCAGTGGCCTATTTTGGTCATTTTCCTCCTGGGTGGGGGGGGGGGCGCCTTACCCCGGCCACAGAGGGCTTGAAAGGGGTTGGTTTAGACCTGACAGGCTAGGGGCCCCGATGAAAGGGGGGGAGGACCACCCCCATCAGTGGACTGGGGAAGGGGCATAGGAGAGAGGGGGGGGAGGAAAGGGAGGATTGGGAGGGGGATGAGGTGGGAGCCGGCTGGGATACAAAAATGAATAAATTTGTAATAAAAATTATATTAAAAAAAAAGATAGGAGAAGAGATAAGGTTCAGAGCATTTTTTGGGGAAAACCTTTTGGGTGGAAAGACAAGACTAACAAAAAATTGGGAAAGGGGGAAAAAAAAGGAAAAATGGAGGCAATCATGTTTTTGAATGAAGGCTTGGTATCTAATTATGAGGGGAAAAGGGCCCTGAGGAAGGGGTAAACATTAACCTGAGGGAAATAAAGGGTATGTAGGTTTCCAAGGCAAAAGGTAACAAGGAGAAAATTCTAAAACAGAATGTCCCTAAGTTGCAGAAAAGACTGGAAAAAGACAGGGCCCCCGAAAGTGCAAGAAATTCAGGAGAGAGGTGGCATTGTGGAAGCCAAAGGATGTCAAATTTCAAAGAGGACCAGGTGTTAAATTACTGGGGATAAGTCTGGGAAAATAACTCCCAAGTGTCCCCCGGGTTTTGTGATGCTGAAACATGGGCGAAATGGAGGGAAACTTTGAGGGCCCTTCAACAATTTGGGGGGTTTTCTTAAAAAATGCAAAACTAGGTGTAAAAGTAATTTTATTTAGAACAGAAAAGGGAAAACCTCCTCCCTTTTTCCTCCTGCCCAAAACTGGGTTTAAGGGGCCCCCCTTTTTTGCCTGAAATTTCTTTGGCTGTTTTTTAAAAAGCCCTTTATTTTTTATCCCACCCCCGGTCCCCCCTAAAAACCCTGGGAAATCCCCATGAAGCCCCATCATGCAGAGGTTCCCGCCCCCTTTTAGTGCTGTCTGCTCTGATGACTGGGGTCCCGACAGTGGGGTTTTTGGGCATTACAGTGATAATGGAGGCTAGTGGAGGAATCAAAAAAAATTTTTTCAAAAAAACTTAGTGTGGGAATAAAAAATGATTTTTTGGGGCTTTTGAGGACTATGTGAGGGGACTTTAGACTAGGGGGTGAAGCTGAATTTTTTTTAAATTTTTTCTGTCAGTTTTTAGTAAAGGGCCCCCAAAAATTTAAATGAAAAAGGGGTTTTCTGACTCTGTTGCCTGCTTTTGGATCCTATCCTCTAGTTGGACTGCCTTGTCTGGCCTCAGTGGGAAGGATGCTCATAGTTCTGCCAGGATGGGTTGGTACCCCAGGGTTCTTCCTTATCTCAGGAAGGGAAGGAGGGTGGGGGAAGTGAAATGAGGTGAAACTGGGAGAGAGGAGGAAAGGGGTTGCAATCAGGATGTAAAAGTAAATAAATAAATTAATGAGAAGAGATTTCTTCTTCATTATTGTTCTATATCTGTGTCTGTGGTTGTACACAT
>JAEOAE010000318.1:0-21548 GCA_036365155.1 Meriones psammophilus
CACCTTGATAAATCCTCAAAGATCCCCAAAAGAAAGAGAACTTCAGACCAATCTCTTTTATGAACAATGATGCAAAAATACTCAATAAAATAATTGCAAACCAAATCCAAGAACATGTCAAAGATATCATCCACCATTACCAAGTAGGCTTAATCCCAGGCATGCAGGGTAGTTCAATATAGGGAATCCATCAATGTAATCATATAAACAAACAAAAAAAAAAAAAACAGGATCATTTTCTTAGATGCTAAAAAACATTTGACAATATCCAACAGTTATTCTTGTTTAAAGTCTTGAGAGACTGGGGACAAAGGCACATATCTAAAAATAGTAAAGACAGTATACAGAAAATATATAGCTAACATGAAACTAAATGGAAAGAAACTTAAATCAATTCCACTGAACTCAGGGGACAAGACAAGGCTACACACTCTCTCCAAATCTCTTCAATACAGTACTCAAAGTCCTATCTAGGGCAATAAGACAACTAAAGGAGATCAAGGGGATACAAATTGATAAGGAAGAAGTCAAATATTTATATTCACAGATGATATGACAGTATACAAAAATGACCCCAAAAATTCTACTGTAGGAACTCCTACAGTTGAAAAACACTTCATCAAAGTGGCTGGATATAAAGTTAACTAAAAAAAAAAAAAAAAATCAGTAGCACTCCAAAAAACAAAAGACAAATGGACTGAGAAAGAATTAGGAGAAAACACCCTTCACAGTAGGCAGGAAAAAAAAAAAAAAAAAAAAAAAATAATATATTTTGGAGTTATCCTCAACAAGCCAGTGAAAAACCTATATGAAAAAAAAAAACAACAAAAAACTTTAAGCCTCTGAAGAAAGAAATTGAAAAAGATACAAGAAGATAGAAATATCTCTCATGCAGATGGATCAGTAGGATCAACATAGGAAAATTGCCATCATACAAAAACAATCTACAGATCCAATGATATTCCCATCAAAATATCAACACAATTCATTAAAAAATTTGAAAAAACAATTCTCAGCTTCATATGGAAAAATAAAAAGCCAGAATAGCTAAAACAATCCTGTACAATAGCAGATCTTCAGTAGGTATCACCATCCTTCATCTCAAGCTCTATTATAAATCAATAGTAATAAAAACTGCATGGTACTATAAAAAAAACAAGAAAGGTGGATCAATGGAATTGAAGTGAAGACCCATAAATAAACCCCACACACCTATGGTCACTTGATTTTTGACAAAGAAGCCAAAACCATGCAATGGAAAAAGGACAGCATCTTCAACAAACGGTGCTGGTCTAACCTGAAGTTTACATGTGGAAAAAATGAAAATAGATCCATATTTATCACCCTGCACTAAACTGCAGTCCAAGTTGTTCAAAGACCTCAACATAAAACCAGATACACTAAATCTGTTAGAAAAAAAGTGGGGAAACAGTCTTGATCTCATTTGCATAGATGATAAATTCCTCAACAGAACACCAAGAACACTGGCTCTAAGATCAAGAATTAATGAATAGGATCTCATGAAACAAAAAGCTTCTATGAAGCAAAGAACTCTGTCAATAGAATAAAATGACCACCTACAGCCTGGCAAAAGTTCTTCACCAACCCCACATACAACTGAAAGAGCTAATAAACAATATATATAAAGTGCTGAAGAAATTAAACTCCAATAATCCAAATAATCCAATTTAAAACTGGGGTACAGAACTATACAGAGATTTCTCCACAGAGGAATATCAAATGGTGGACATTAAATGCTCAATATCTGTAGTCATCATGGAAATGCAAATGACATTCCATCTTCAACCCATCATGGCTAAGGTCAAAACCTGAACTGACAGCAAGCTAGTGAGAATGTGGAGAAAGAGGAATACTCCTCCATTGCTGGTGGGAGTGCAAATTTATACAACCACTTTAGAAATCAATCTGATGCTTTCTCAGACAATTGGAAATTGTGTTACTTCAAGACCCAGTTCGACCATTCCTGGGCATATATCAAAAAGATGCTCTACCATTCAACAAAGATATTTGCTCAACTATGTTCATAGCATCTATATTCATAATAGCCAGAATAGGGAAACAAACTACATGTCTCTCAAAAGAACCATTGTTTTACAGAAATTGTGGTACACAGTGCAATGCTACTTGGGTATTTAAATACAAAAAGGAAACCATGAAATTTTCAGGCATGTGGACGGAACTGGAAATGATCATCCTAAGTGAGTTATTCCAAAACCAGAAAGACATGCATGGTAAGTGGATAATAGCCATAATACAGGATAAACATACTACAATCCACAGTCCTAAAGGAGCTAAATAAAAAGAGGACCCTATGGAGGATGGTCAATTCTTATTCAAAAGGGCAAATAGAATCAACATCAGAAGTGACTGCAGAGAGGGAACAGGATGAGAGCTTAACATACATGTCCTCTGAAAGGCTCTACCCAGCAGGGGATAGAAGCAGATGCTAAGACTCACAACCAAACTTTGGGCTGAGCACAAGGAATCATAGGAAAGAGTGGGAGGATAGAATGTAGAAAGACCCAGAGCTGGCAGGACCTCTATAAGAAGACCAACAAGGACAACAAATCTGGGCTCATGGGTACCTGCAGAAACTGATGCACCCACCACAAACCATTCATTAAGAGGACCTGACCCCTGTTCAGATGTAGTTGAAGGCAGCTCAGTCTCCATGTGGGATCCATAGTAAGGGGGGGAGATGCTGGCTCTGACATGGACTCTGTTGTCTGCTATTTGATCACTTCCCCTTGGTGGAGGGGGGATTGCTATGCCACAGAGGAAGAGGATGCAGACAGTCCTACTGAGACTTGATAGGCTGGGTTCACATGGTAGGAGAGGAGGGCTCCTGTATCTGAGCTATAGGAAATGGGATAAGGGGAAAGAAGAATGGAGGGTGAGACTAGGAAGAGACAAGGGAGAGGATTACAATTGGGATGTTAAGTGAATAAATTAATTTTTAATTTAATTAATTAGTTTATTACAATGTTTTCACTTTGTATTCTTGCCATAGGCCCCTCCCTCATCTCCTTCCAGTCCCACCCACCCTCCTTCTTCTCCCCCTATGCCCTTTCTCTAGTCTCCTAATTGGGGAGGAACTCCTCCTCTTCTAGCTTATCAGGTCTCATCAAAGATGGCTGCATCATCTTCCTCTGTGGCCTTGAAAAGCTGCACCACCAAGAAGGAGGTGATCAAAGACTTGAGTTCATGTCAGAGAATAAATTAAACAAATTTAAATTAAAAATAAATTAAATGTGAATAAAGCAAACAAATAAAAAAAACTGGCAGGAAGAGTGTCACACACCTACAATTCAATGACCCAGAAAGCTCAGATAGTGTTAGTGTCATGAATAAATGCCATCCTAAGAAATTAAATATACTCCCTGCTAAATTTCAAATGCAAGATATGGGTGAAGATCAGCACAAAAACCTATGCTTACATATACAAAACAAAACAAAATAAAATAAAATATCTAAAACCCTATATGCCAGGCTCAGCAGCCAATGATGGTGATGTTGATGCCAGGCATGTTGCCCTGAATTTAAGCCCAACACTCGACTGGAGTTAGAGCTGCAAGTTCAAAACCAGCCTGGTCTACATATAAACTTTCAGGACAGCCAAGGCTACACAGAAACTTTTTCTTCATTGTCAAAAACAGAAACACCATCTTTTCTGGGAGCTTTTTTGATTCAATCAAGTACGTTCTAACCAAATTCACTATAGGCTTATTGTCATCCCATGATGAAAATGTAGTCTAACTTCAATGATCCTAAAATTCTGCAATAGCTCATACAAGGTTCAAATGTTCACAGTCTCTTCTGACACACAAGAGGATCTCTTGGGTGCCACATCTTGTAACATTAGAAGCAAGTTCCATCATTCCAATATAGATACACAGAATACCCCTTTCTCATTCTTGTAGAGAGGAATGTGTACATATTGAGGGAAGACTGGACCACAGAAAGAAGATCAGCAAGGAAAACAATAAATCCTGATGCTGTTTGAAAAGGTTTAGGTGGTCCTATCCCTGAAACATCTCATACATCCCCAAGATTGCTTACTTCCACTCCCTATAGGCAAAAATCTATGGTAGGTATCTCCTAACTTAGGTATCTAAACATCTTGTAGTGTCAAGATACAACTCAGTCTTCACCCTCACTGCTTCGTGCAATGAAACTTTACAGTATCTTCACTGGTAATCTGACTCTGCTAAACACTGATGGCTGGCACCAGGCTGAACTGAAGCTACAAAAAATCTATTACCTTAAAGTTTACATCTTTCTTGTTTCTAGAACCAGCATAACATCTGTGAGCCTGTCAAGTTGGATTCTACATTGGGGTGGACAAATTGGGATGGACCGTGCCACACTTGGACCACTTTTGGAGCAGGTTTTATATGAAGTTCCTTCCTGGCACTAGGAAACAATTTGCCTACTCCTTCCATTAATAGAAGAATTAACAGTGGGGATTGTTACTGTATGGACATGATCTTAGGCTTCAAATCCAGAACTAGGACCTACTCTTTGATGGTGATACTTTCCTTGAAAATTACTGTCTCTGTTTCAGCATATGACTGCCATCTGAAACTACCTAGTGATGCTTTTCTCAACAAACAAAAAACTACCTTTATTTCTGCTCCACTTGTCTCTTTCTTTCACTGTGGTCCTGAATGTCTCACTAACAATAACCATTCAACAGATTTAGTATTCCAAGTAATAAATCCAACCCATTATTTTTTAATTCTGCCTTACTCAGTTGCTCAGGGCATGGGCAGAATAAGTATGATTTTTCAGTCAAAATATCACACAAATGACCTCTAGCTTAATTTTCCATGGAGTCTATTGTCCACTGAAATACTATGACCTGGACTTCCTCTGTCTGCATTACTCTCAACACTCTGATCTACCAGATCCTACCAGAACAGTTGATGAAGCTCTGTATACAAAAGCTTTCTAAAGCTTTTGCCATCTTAAATCCTGATGTTTTCCATATTTCTTAAAAAGAGAACATTCCAAGATTCTGTGCAGCAGCTAAATCACTCCTTGCATGTAATTTTTATTCTAATTTTCTGCTTTATTGCTGTGATTAAATCCCCTAACCAAAATCATCTCAGGTCATGAATGGGTTTACTTGTTTAGTTTGGTACTGTCAGATCACAGTCCACCATTTTGGGAGCTTAGCATAGAAAGTCAAACTTGAAGAAAAGGCAAAAGTGATGGGCAAATGTTTCCTGGGTTGGTCTCTTCCTTCACCTCTGTCTCGTGCTCAGGTAGTTGTCTTCTGCGGCCCAGGCCCACTTACTTAGGGATATTGCATCTTTCAGTGGAAGAGCCTTCCCACATCAATCATCGATCAACACAATCTCTCACAGATAGAGCTTCTCTGATGAGGGCATGCCCTTAACTGAGGCTCTCTCCAATGCCTGTAGGCTTTGAAATGTTGGCAACTGAAGCGAATTAGGACACAAAGACAATATATGAGAAAGTTTTAAAAACCCCAAAACAATGTGTTAACTCTATCAATCACTTAAGTAGCAAAAACTGAGACATTATTGCTACAATTTGAAAACACAGATATACCAAGAAATGAGGAGAGGCAAGCCTGTAGGATCAAGAAGAGAAAAGTAAAACTGTTTCTCTAAATCAAGTTTCCAAATAAACAAAACATCAGGGAATGATAACATAATAAAATTTCAGAAGGCAAAAATATGTGATGGTCTATCACTTTCAAGAGAAACAATATAGCTTGATTATATCTAATCAAATCATACAGTATACATAGCACCCTTGACAAAAGGAAACACAAAGATAGGCCTATAAATATAACACAGTCTTATAAGCAAATACAACAGGATTATACTTAAAATCAAAATCAAAGTAATCACTGATGCACTCAATTTGAGCATTCTGATTCTTTCCTTTGCCAAAAATAAAAATGCATTGAGGTGGAGGGATATTATAATTAAAGAGATTCTATTAAAGCATACAAATGTTTCAACATTAGAAAAATAATTTTGACTACTAAAATTATCTCATACTCTTATGAGAAAGAAAATGATATCTGTTAGGATCAGTTGGAAATTGGATATATGTCTGCACCAGTGCAAAAAGTATATATAAACTTTTAAAAACCAAGTGGAAGACAGAACATTTTTAAAGAAACAGTGTGTTTGTATTGTACACTTAAACACCTCCTTTTGCATTAATTGCTTTAATGACCAATATCATATTCATATAGTTCCTTTTAAGATCTTTTTCTTGGGCTTTCAGCTATATTTGTATATTTAGGATATGCTGCAGTATGTTATATGAATAAATTCCATAAAGAAATCCAGGCAAAACATAAACAATTGGAGGAAACCAATAAATTCTTTAAATAAAGCCATGAAATAAGAAACAAACGTGAGGATTTTCTGGATGAGGGTGAAGTCTGACATCTCTGGATGTTCACATTCAATCTATGATGGTTCACTGTTTTCTCAGTGAAGGGCCTAAAAATCTGCCTCATGATCCATATGACCCTATTCATATAAAGAGCTTCACATAGCCCTCAGGACAAATTATTGGCCAAACCCTTTCCTGAGAAGGAAACTGCTCCAACTGGCATGTGGGAATTCCTAGAAATGGATCACCCAACTAAGGATCTTAGTCTTTAGCAGTGACTTTCAACTATACTCAGAGATTCCCCACACAAACATATATAGGATAATTAAGTACTGTGTTCTTCCTCTTGCAATAGCTCCATGCTACTGCATGGAAAATGAGGCATGGTAGCACTACATGTAAGCCAAGTATCCTTTACCCCTACACCCCAGAAAATCAGACATTCATCCTCGAAATCCTTCCCTCTGTCCAAGGTTTATGAATCCCTGATTTTGAATAAACATGCTGGGAATGCATTCATGCTGACTGGTTGTATACCACCTGATACCATCAGCCTTTTATCATGGTCCCTGAAAGTAGTCATTTATCCCCCTCTGGACCTGGTCTCTGATCCACTGGGCCTAGGCCTCACTGGGTCTGGGTCTCACCAAGCCTGTGTCTTGGTTTCAAACCAACCAGCCATGGAATTCACCTGCACCTCTGAGGTGTTTAGTATGGCAGCTTAACCAAGAATGGTAACACTTTGCTATTGCCATAGCTCTAGAACACCCAAATTTCCACTACCCCAGAGATCTAATTCTAAAAGAGCTAGCTGGCTGTATCAGTCCATACAAAATTCTTTCCACACCCCAGCCTAGTGAACCTGGTCCTCGACTTAATGTGCTCTAGATGCCCCTGAGAAATGGAACCACTGTTATCCATCTAGAAGCTGAGATCCAGTCCCCTGCTGAAAGGAGAATGACAGAATGAAACACATACTGGAAATACGGAAAAAGAAGCAATAAAGAAAGAACAAACAAGCTGGGCATGGCGGTGCATGCATGTGATCCCAGCATTTGGAAAGGCAGAGGCAGAGACATTTCTGTGACTTTAAGTCTGGCCTGATCTACAAAGTAATTCCAGGACAGTCAATGCTACACAGAGAAACCCAGCCTCAAAAAAAAAAAAAAAAAAAAAAAAGAAAGAAAGAAATTTAATTATTTTATAAAGCAGAAACTTAGGGAATCTTGGAAATGAAAAATTTAAAGACTATAACAAGGAA
Source organism: Meriones psammophilus (assembly GCA_036365155.1). NCBI lineage: Eukaryota > Metazoa > Chordata > Mammalia > Rodentia > Muridae > Meriones > Meriones psammophilus. The sequence continues at coordinate 7,664 of JAEOAE010000318.1, forward strand.
CTACAGAGGTAATATTCATACAGAAAACAGAGATCAAGGAGAGAAAGTTAGGCATTGAATGCAAAATAGAAGAAATGGAAGACATGTGTGGTTGCACACTCCTTTAATAGCAGCACTCAGGGAGACAGCTGGATTGTCCTGAGTTTAAGGCCAGCCTGATCTACAAAGTGATTCCAGGAGAGCTAAGGCTATACAAATATACTCTGTCTGAAAACCACAAACAAACAGAAAAAATAAGAATTGGATACAAGCATCAACAAAAATGTTAAATCTAAAAATCCCCTACCACAAAACATCGAGGAACTCTGGGACATTATGTAAAGACAAAATCTGCTAATAATCAGATTAGAGGAGAAGAATGAGGACAATGGTCTAGAAGATATTTTCAACAAAATCATATAAGAAAAAATTTCTTAACCTAAAAAAAGAAGATATTTATCAAGGCACAAGAAGCATACAAAATACCGAAGAGACTGGATCAGAAAACAAAGTCCTCTTACCACAGAATAATCAAAACATTAAACATACAGAACAAGAAAGAATATAAAAATCTGCAACAGAAAAGCAAGCAAACAAACCAAATTAAGCAACCAATCAAACAGAAAAACTAAGGCAAACAACAGCCATGAAACAAATATAGGCAGATTTATTTGGAATTAATTCTGTATCCTCCATAAAGATGCTAGAAGTTGAATGGCTTACACAGTGTGCTTCCGACTCAAATAACAAAACAAAACAAAAAAAAAAAACAAAAAAAAAAAACAACTATAAAAGCCAACACAAATTACTAACTATGCCAAGAACCTTTCAATCCACAAATGGAGAAAATAGGACGTTCCATGATAAGGTCAAATTTATACAATATGTATGTATAAATTAGGCCTACACAAGATGCTAAAACCACCTCCACCACCAATACCATCAAGATACTAGGATTAACAATTACTGTTGATATCTCTTAATGCCATTGACCCAAATTCACCAATAAAAAGACACAAGCTCACAAAATGAAGGATAAAACAGAACCCACCCTTCTTCTAAATACATCAAACACAGCTTCAAATCAAGATAGGCATTATTTCAAGGGAAAGGGTTGGAAAAGTTATTCCAAAAAAAATGAATTAGAGTATCAAGCTTGTATAGCAATTTTAATATCTAACAAAACAGACTTCAAAAACAACTAATCAAAAGATGGCAAAGGACATGACATATAAAAAAAAAAAACATCCAGCAATATAACATTTCAATATTTAACATCTATGCCCTAAACATAATAGCACCCAAGTTATAAAAGAAACCCTTCTGCAGCTTGCATCACATCCTAGCCCTCATAAACTGATAGGGGAAAACTTCAATATATCACTCTCACCAATGGACAGGTCCTCCTGACCAAACTGAACAGATAAATGCTCCAGCTATCTAACATCAAAAAACTAAATATACCCAAATGATGTTTACAGAACATTCACCCAAGCACAAAAGATTGTTCCCTCTTCTCAGCAACTCATATATTATTCTCCAAAATTGATGATATACTTGAACAGTGGAAGTCTCAAAAGATATAAGAAAGTTGCAATAACCTCCTGTATCCTATCAGACCACTAAGGTTTAAAGCAGCACATCACCAATAACAAAAACAATAGAAAGCTTAAAAACTCATAGAAATTGAACAACTCTCTACTGAATAAAAATGGATCAAACCTGAAATAAAGAAATTAAAGACTTTCTGGAAGTCAATGAAATGAATACACAACATATCAAAACTCATAGTACACAATGGAAGTGTTGACCAGAAGACAGTTCATAGCACTAAGTACAACCAGAAAAAATAATCAGAAAGATCTCTTAGTAGCAACTTAACAGCACACCTAAATACTCTAGAACAAAGGGAAGTAAACATAACCAAAAGGAGTAGACAGTGAGAAACTACTGAACGGTTTCTTCACTGGTAAAACCGAATGTTTCCATAGGAAAAGAAAGGTGGATCCTATCAAAATTGAAAACGATTACATATGAATAGTAGAGATCTCCTGAATAAGCAGAGGTAACTGTTCATCAGATAGCATGGTCATTCAGTCCAAACTAACTTAATAAAGACAAAAGTTTTCTTCTTAAATAAAAAAAAGGATAATTTTGTTGTTTCATATTAAAAACAGTTAAGAGGTTTAAAATGTTTTAAGTAAATTCAAAGGTATAAACTTGTTTGAGTTGGAATACTTTGGACTGAATAAAAACATATTTGAGCAGCATGGTGATAGACCATGCATTTAAGCCCAGCAAAGATAAGCAGTTCTGTATTAATTAGTTGTTTTCTAAATTCAGGAGTTACAATGACAGGGTGTTGGTGGTTCATAGTCTTAATCCCAGCATTTGGGAGGCACTTGCCTTTTACATACCACCTGGGAGGCAGAGGAAGGCACATAGGATTTACAGTGATTTTATTTAAAAGCTGCTTGTAATAGACAGGCTGAAAATCAAAGTGAATGCCCTTTATTATCTAGAAATAAATACACTTTAAGGTATATTTGTAAACTTTCAAAGATTTTTTTAACTTTAATTAAGATACTATATTTTTTCTATTTTCAAAAAATCATTTGCCCTATAAAAGATATAACATGCCTAAAAAGGTACAACCCTCACCCCCAAATTAGGGATAGGGTAGGGTTTTGATTTAATCTTTTCAGGAGAATAAAATCATCCAACTAAAGAATATGGAGACCACTGGACACATGAAACTTCTGAAGAAAATGACAGATCATTAAAAGAAAATGTCAAAAGCGAAGGAGTAAACTGGCCAACTGGTATCACTCACCTTCATGTTGTGTCTTCTACCTTCTACAGACATAAGTGCAAATTGTCTTTATGTGATTGCTAAAGAACAATCCAAAATCTCTATCTCATATCAGAAAAGCCACCTGGTAAGAAACAGAGGAAAACAGAAAAATAAGGGATGATTCTATTGTCATGAATCTCATAATCTTCTGGCATGATGGGACTTCTGTATTTACCACAAACTTCAATAATCAAGAATGTGCATAGTGTTTGTGAAAGAATGAAGGGGTGAGAGAAAAATTAAAAAACATAAGCCTAAATATAGCCAAGTTTACATGAAAAGACCTAAGGAAATTCTAGCCTGAAAAATGTACACTGGACCAGAGATACCTTCGATTTTCTAATTAATACAAATTAAATAAACACAGATTCCATAACTGTTACAAGACAAACATAAAATGACACCTAAACTGTTATATTTCTGACCCTTCAGCTACTACTAACCCTCTTTACAGAGAGTCCTTTTGCTCTGGAAGTCTGTTGGAAAATGGAGGTGATCATAAGCTGGGATATGGCTTGCAGTCTCTCATGTCCCCCGTGTGGGTTCAGGTACAGCCCAGCCCTTGCCGCCACTCACACACAAAAAAATGTTGGAGAATAATTTAGCATCTTTTCCTACTGCATGAATTATGTCACAAGATGTGGAATCTGCCCTATCCACTTATTTAAAACCAGGCACCCTGACAAAATTCTGCATCTCAGAAATTCCTTTTGTACCCTGGAATTGAATTTCCCTAAACCATGCCATTGTGACTGGTGGAAGTTGAAAGGTTAACAAAAACATAATCAAGTATTGCTGAAAGATGACCACCACCCCCTCTTTTCTTCCAGTTTCAAAACAATTTGTAAAATTTTTTACACAAAGCTGTATGTGGAATACAACATTCATCATTTCTAGAAATGAGACCTTCAGTTTTCCAATTTGTCCACTGCAATACCAATGCCTCTGCGTGTACACTAGGTAGTCAAATTATAAGCATCACAACTTTCTACTGCTCAGGCCACAAAATCCTCACTTCTCTGGTCAATAAACACTCAGAAAGGGTTTGAGGCCAAGGGTCTCTGCTGAGTTCACCACATGGAGACAACAACAGAACCACAGCCTGAACCACAATCTGAACCACAGTCCATCTCTTTCAAAGAAGATCAGGCTGTGAGAGCTCAGCAGCCTGCTCTTCCTGGCCTGGGAACAATGGCCCCACACTCAACATGGCATGGCCTCTGGTCTCATTCACAGCTCTTTAGAGCTACTTCAGAGGAAAATCCCAGAACAAACCCATAAACTACCTCCCACTATTGCTCCTGACTGCTAGGCCTGCCCAGAGTCCCTCATTAGCTTGAACAATGGATCTGATTCTCAGGATAGTAGTAGCTCCTCTACCAGTGGATCAAAGATCAAATGATGCAGATGCAGAGGCATTCTAGCTTTGCCCTAACCCCTATGGGCACACATTCTTTTAAACCTAGTGTTGTTATAAAAGAGTGAAAATCCCAATTATTTGATTTTAAAACGTGCTAGCTCAGAGAGGCAGAGAAAACACCCATCTGACCCTGCTACTCACCTCACCTCCAAGAGAAAAAAGTCCCAAAGCTCACCAGCTCAGATGACAGCTCAGTGGGGATAGGCCAAAGGAACCCAAGCCCAAAGTCTTTCTAGCTCAAAGCTCAAAAAGCCCAAAATCTACCAAGCTAAAACTCCTCCACTTTTACACTCTGTCTTAAATACATTTCAGCTGAAAGTTCCACTTACTCTTTAATCCCTGTCAGCTGGTTTCTTGCTTTGCCTCTTGACCTAGGGTTAACATTATTTAATCCTGTGCACAGAGAGTTTTTGAATTAAAGGTATGTTCTAGGGCTGGTCATCCATACCGTAACCACCTGTTTACAATAAATTGTAAGTTCTTGGAATTAAGGTTTGTGTTAGGCTCACCCACACCAAACAAAGCACGGGTTATTACAGTTCACAATCTCCAGGGATCACACTGGGATCAAATATCCTGCAACAAACTCATCTTGAATGTTTTAAAATAAAATCTTCCACTGACAAGCACCTGCTCATCTTCCCAGATACAAGCCATTTATGTTGCACATTCCATTACACACTCAGTGTCCAGTGCAGTCACCTCTACCTCATACAAAGTCCTTCATCGAAACTTCAGTCAAAGCCAAAGAGTAACAACCATTAAAGAAACAAATGTCCATGAATTTGAAAGAAAGGAGTAGTTAATGGGAGCTCAACAAAATGAGAAAAAAAAAAAGTATATGGCTGTACCTTTAGGAATATTGGAGTAGAAAGTTTATTATAGTTAGACGAGAGAACATAGTCAGACACAGGGAAATCTGGGACAGTCTACAGTTGACATGACCCTGAGCTATGTGAGACGAGAGGAGAGAGGGAAGTGGAGAGCCAGAACAAAGGGCCAGGAGGATAAATGATAAATGAAAAAGAGCAGGTAACCAAAATCGTTAGAATACATAAGGAAGGACAGCTGGGAGGAGGGCAGCTCAACTCCTGGGCTAGAGATCTGTGTTTGACACCCATACCTTGTAACAAGTAAGGACTGAGGGATGCTGGGAGAACCTGACAGCCACTTCTTCTTTGATTGTTAAGTAGCCACTTTAATGATTCATCCCAGCATTTGAGACATAAGAGTAGAGTGAAATAAGAAGGTTGAAATGATTTCTTTATAATCTCAAAAGTTATTTTTAAAAGTTGAAAATGGCTTTATGGTCCAATATTCTTCAGGGTATTCAAATATGTATTAGAGCACACAAAGTATTACACCTTTTCTCTCAGGTTGTGCATTTTCAAATGGGGGAGGGGAAAGCATTCCTGTTAGGTACTACCATACCACTTTGTCCAGATTTTCTGTGTATTTGAAAGAGTGTAACTGTAGAAAATTGCTTTCCAGAAACAAGTTCAGCAACTAATCACTATTCTTGATTCTCTTTGTGCATGACTCCCAGCCCTACTTGTACACAGTCCACTTTTACTGACCATGTAAAATTGATTACTTGACTCATTTCCATATTCTGTCCTCCCCCTCCCTTTCTGTGATTTGACAACACCAACTTCAAAGTAGGTCAGTGAACTCAATTCTTACACAGGTCCCTCTTTATTTGTAATCACCCACCTCCAAACAAACAAACAAACAAACAAAACCCAGGGAGGTCAATGGGCACTCACTCACTGATCTCTTTTACTTCACACTGACCAGTCAGGGCCCACCTGAAAAGAATTGCAGGATTATGTTTAGGCATTGGGCAGTAGAGTTAGCATTCTGTGTTTAAATAAAGTGTAAACTACATAACATGTGAAAGACTGATCTATAGGAGACATTGCTTTAAACAAAAACAAAAATCAAAGCACTAGAGAAAAAGGAATGAAATTATTAATGACTGGGGATTATCAGAGAATATTAACTAATAAGAGACTAGAGCAGTGATGCATCAACAAAATAAAATTTAATAATACCAACAACTGACTTATTTACTATTTATTTATTTATTTATTTATTTATTTATTTATTATGTATACAGTGTTCTGCATGCATGTACACTTGCATACCAGAAGAGAACACCAGATCTCATTATAGATATTGTGAGCCACCATGTGGTTGGTGGTAATTGAACTCCTGACCTCTGAAAGAGCATCCAGTGCTCTTAACCTCAGAGTTGAAAAAGAAAACACACAGGCATACTGGCTTTGAAAAACACAGGCCATTCTCTTGTAGAGGGAAAGCCATTAATAAGATACTGTTTGATGTTGTCCCTGTCTACAATATTAGCTGCTGAGACCTGTAACCTGACAGACACAGCTGTAGCCAATAGCCTGTGTCTCATATTTGAACTGACAGAACTGTGTCAATGAGGATTGTACATATGGGCCCAGGACAGTCCCTTAATTCAAAATTCAATATGCACTGGATCAAGCTACCTGACCCAAATTGAACACCCACCAGTCTGGTCTTTTTTCATTCACATTCATGAATTAATAAATACATGTTTGAAAATTACAAATTTAAAAAATCCTCATCCTGCCACATTTCTCGATAATCCTGGTGAGCAAACATGTGTATCCCCAGATCCTAATCTCTAACAGGCCTGGCTCACAACCATCTATAATGAAATCTGGCACCCTCTTCAGCGTGCAGGTATAAATGCAAATACAACATTGTATACATAATAAATATTAAAACAAAACAAAACATTTTGTGCTTTTTTTTTTTTTTTTTTTTTTTTTTTTTTTTTTGCAGACCTCCTAGCATGTCCATGGTGGTTGACAATCTTCTATAGCTCCTGTTTCCCTGTTTCGGGAAATTTGATACTATATGACCTCCTGGGATATAATGCACACATGTCGTACCCATATATATATATATACAAGTAAAATACTCTTATCACTCATCTATGCAAAAGATTAAAATACCCCCCTCAAAAAAAGAAAAGGTGAGTGGGCGTAGTGGCACACACTGGATCTCTCTGAGTTTGAGGTCATCCAGTCTGCAGAGCTAGTCCAGTCCAGGCAAAGCTACACAGGGAAACCATATCTTGAAAAGCAAAACAAAAACAACAACAAAACAAATACAAACAAACAAACAAAAAGATCATAAAGCAAGTGTGTTGAAACATGCCTGTAAATGGAGCATTAGGAAAGTCAGGAAGGAAGGTCAACCTGGACTATATTAAACTATGTCTCAAAAATAAAACAGCAGCAACAACAACAAAACTGCACAAGACTCTGAGTGACTGGGATGCTTTGGGGCATTGACATTTTTTATCTTAATTCCTGGCTAAATAGGAAGCTATTGAGGAGTGTATTTGTTTGAATGAAAATGACACCTATAGTCTCATATGTTTGAAAATATGGTACCCTGTTGTTGGAACTGTTTTGGAAAAATTATGAACTGTGATCTTGTTGAAGAGGTGTGTTACTGTGGGTGGGCTTTGAGGTTTTAAAATCCCACATTATTCTCAGATAGCCCTTTGCCTCATACTTGTAGATTAGGATGTAAGCTCTTAACCACTGTTCTCTCCGGTGCTCTGCCTACCATACCTGTCTGCCTCCATGGTCCCTTCCATAATGGTCATGGACTTACCCTTTGAAACTCTAAACTCTAGATACCCAAACAACTGTTTTTTCTATAAGCAGCCTTCATCATATCTTAGCACATTGATAGAAAAGTAGCTAAGACAAGGGGTTTGAAAACAGGAGAGAAATGCTTTGAGGTACACTTATCTCAAAGATCCTTTTGTCCTGTCAAATTAATAGTAAGATTTCAGAAATTTCAGGTCTCACAGCACCCTAACCCAGAAGGCCGAGCCCTCTCGGGTGGGGCGGGGGAAGAGCTTTCGAGAGCCTCCATTGTCAAGTGTGATGGAAGCGCCATTACTATGACTACAGATGCTGAAGGGAAATCGCTGAGCTCCTCCAGGGCCTGGTGGGCAGTGGTGGCGAGGGCGGCAATGGGAACTCTCTTCCTGGGCGCAGTGGCAGCGGTCATGGTTTGGCTACTGGAGTACTTCATAGTGGTAGGTTGAGACCAGGAGAAGCCAGGTAAGGGTGTGGGGCAGGCGCCGCCTGAGCTCCGCCTCCGCCCCCAGGCTCCACCTCTGCCCCTGGGCTCTGCTTCCCCCTGCCCCCAGGCTCTGCCTCCGCCCCGGGCTCCGCCTCCTCCTCAAGCTCCGCCTCTGCCTGTGTTCCTCCTCTGCCCTGGGCTCCTCCCTCTGCCCCAGGGCTCTGCCACCGCCTGGCTCCGGGTTCTTCTTCCCTCTCCCGGGAGATAATTCAGCCCATCCAGTTGAAATTTCAAACTTTTCTGGAATAACTTCAACCATCACAACAGAAACATCAACCATGGCAGGTGAAATTTCAGCCACCTCAAAGTTCAGTCTTTGTAGGCAAAAATTCAATCATCTGAGATCAAATTTCATTGCAGGTAACATTTCAACCATCGCAAGAGAGACATCAAACATCACAGGTGACATTTCAGTCACGTCCCAGGAAAGTTCAACCATCACAGGAGATAATTCACCCTGCATAGGTGAAATTGGAAATTTGCTGGAAATACTGCAACCATCTCAGTGGAAACGTCAACCATCGCAGGTGAAATTTCAGCCACCTCAAAGGAAACTTCAACTATCAAGTGTGTAAATTTTATCTTTACAAGAAAAACATCAACAATCCTGGGTGAAAATTCAAACATTACAGGGGTTATTTCAGCGATGGCACAGGAAAGTTCAGTCTTTGCAGGTAAAAATTTAACAATCTCAGGTGAAACTTCGGTCTTCACAGAAAAAAACTCAACCACTGGTAGTGACAAGTGAACCATCACAAGAGAGACTTCAAACATCACAGGTGACATTTCAGTCACATCACAGGAAAATCCAAATATCACATGCGATAAGCCAGGCAAACCAGGTGAAATTTCAAATAGGTCAGGAAAAGCATCAACCATCACAAAGGAAACTTCAACCATCACAGGTGAAGTTTAAGCCACCTCTTGGACACTTTAACTATCAAGGGTTCAAATTTTATTTTAAGAAGAAAAATGTCAACAATCCTAGGTGAAACTTCAACCATCACAATTGAATTTTCAGCCACCTCAAAGGAAACTTCAACTATCGAAGGTGCCATTTTAAACTTTGCAGGAAAAAAGTCAACTATCCCAAGTGAAGCATCAACCATTACAGGCAAAATTTCAGCAATGGCTCAGGAAAGTTCATGCTTTGCAGGCAAAATTTCAACCATATCAGGCGAAATTTCGCCTTTCACAGGTAAGAGGTCAACCACCGCAGGTGCCATTTCAACCATCGCAAGAGAGACCTCAAACATCACAGGCGACATTTCAGTCACCTCCCTAGAAAGTTCAACCGTCACAGGCAATTATTCGGCCTATATAGGTGTACTTTCAAACTTAAAGGAAAAACTTCAACCATCACAATGGAAACTTCTACCATCACTGGTGAAATTTCAGCCACCTAAAGGTAATTTCAACTATCAAGGGTGCAACATTGACCTTTACAGGAAATCTTTAACCATCCAAGGTGAAACGTCAGCCGTTACAGGGAAGATTTCTGCGATGGCACAAGAAAGTTCAGTCTTTGCAGGTGAAAATTCAACAATCTGAGGTCAAAGTTGAATCTTTACATGGAAAAGGTCATCCAAGGCAGGTGAAATTTCAACCATCCCAAGAGAGACTTCAAAGATCACAGGCGACATTTCAGTCACATCACAGGAAAATAGAAATATCACAGGTGATAAGACAGGCAAGCCACAATTGAATAATTTTGAGCTTCATAGAGAATTATGACATTACAATTGACTTGTGACATCACAACGGTACTATTGGTATATCACAAACACATTGTGTCATCACAATGTTACAATTGTGACTTCACAAGGGAATTATGACATCACAATTCAACCAGGAGGACATCACAATCTCATTGTGACACCACACTGGTTTTATTGTGACATCCCTGGAGAATTATGACATTACAAGTGAATGGTTATATCACAATAGTAATCATGACATCATAATTGTATTATGATATTACAGTGTAGTATTCTCTATTCACAATGGCATTCTGATATGAGAAAGGTAGTATTGGGACCACTATAGAGTGATTGTGACTTTTCAACTGACTTGTGACATGAAAATAGTAGTATTGTGACATCACAATAGTACTTTGATATCACAATGGTACTATTCTCTAGTCATAATGGGATTATGACATTACAATGGTACTATTGGGATATCAAAACAAAATTGTGACAACACAATGCTAAAATTGTGATATCGGAAGAGTATTATGTCATCATAATGGTACTAGTAGGACATCAGAATGGTATTGTGACATCACAATGGTTCGAATGTGACTTTGGTAGAAAATCATAACAATTGAATTGCGATATCACAATGGTATGATTGTGACATCACAATGGTACTATTCTGTAGTCAGAATGGCATTATGACTTCAAATGGTACAATTAGGTTATCACAAAAATATTGTGATATCACAATGCTACTATTGTGACTTCGCGAGGTAATTAGGACATCACAAATGTACTAGTAGAATATCAGAATTGTATTGTGACAATGGTACAAGTAGAACAACACATTCTATTGTGACAGCACAATTTTGTGTTTGTGACAATACTAGAGAATTTTGACATTACCATTGACTTGAGACATCACAATGGTACTATTATGACATCAAAATGCTACTATTGTAACATCTGAAGGGTGTTATGACATAACAATGGTACTCTTAATACTCTGGTGATATTATGACATAACAATGGTACTAGTAGGACTTCACGTTCATATTGTGACATCATAATGGTGTGATTGTGACAGCCCTAGAAAATTATGACATTACAATCTTATTGTGCAATCCCAATGGTACTATTGTCACATCAAAATTGTACTATGACAAAACAATTATAATATTCTCTAGTCAAAATGGTATTATGACATCACAATATTACTATTAGTATAAAACAAAGTCATTTTGACATCGCAATGTTACTATTGTGATATCACAGGAGTATTATGACACACAATGCTACTAGTAGGATATCACAATCGTATTGTGACATCACAATGGTTCAATTTGACAGCAATAGAAAATTATGATATTACAGTTGACTGGTGACACCACAATGGCAGTATTGTGACATCACAAGTGTATTATGACATCACAATGGTTTGACTGTGACTTCACTAGAAAATTATGCCTGTACAATTGAATTGTGATATCACAATGGTATGATTGTGACATCACAATTGTACTATGACATCACAATGGTACTGTTCTATACTCAGAATTGCATTATGACTTCAAGTGGTACAATTAGTTGTGACATCACAATGCTACTATTGTGACATCACAATGTAATTATGACATCACAAAGGTACTAGTAGAATATCAGAATCGTGACAGAACTCACCATTGGGCAGTTTTGAGCTTTGCAGAGAATTATGACATTATAATTGACTTGACTTGTGACATCACAACGGTACAATTGGTATATCACAAACACATTGTGACATCACAATGCTACTATTGTTCAAGGTAACTATGCGGAAGGTAATTATGACATCACAACATCCCTGGGGAATTATCGTATTACAATTGAAGGACAACACAATCATGATTGTATTATTGTGACATCACACTGGTATTTTATTGTGACATTCCTAGGGAATTATGACATCCCATGAAAATGGTAGTATTGTGAGTTAATTATAACAATTACTAGTAGGACATCACATTATTGTGACATCATAATTGTGTGATTGTGACATCCCTAGAGAATTATGACATTACAATCTTATTGTGATATCCCAATGGTACTACTGTGACATCAAACTTGTACTATGACATAACAATTGTAATATTCTCTAGTCACAATGGTATTATGACATCACAATGGTACTATTAGTATAAAACAAAGTCATTGTGACATTGCAATGTTACTATTGTGATATCTCAAGGGTATTATGACATAACAATGGAAGTAGTAGGATATCACAATTGTATTGTGACATCACAATGGTTCAATTTTGACAATACAGAATTATGACTTTACAATTGAATGGTTACATCACAATAGTACTGTTGTGACATCACAATTGTTATGATATCACAATGTACAATTGTCTAGTCATAATGGCCTTATGAATATCACAATGATACTATTGTGAAATCACAAGGAAATTATGATATCATAATTGTTCTACCAGTACATCACAATCGTATTGGGATATCACAATGGTACTAATGTGACATTGATAGAGAATTATGATATTACAATTGAATTATGACATCACAATGGTAGTATTGTGACATAACAATTGTACAATGACATCACAATGGTACTATTCTGTAGTCACAATGGAATTATAATATCACAGTGGTACTATTAGGATACCACAAATACATTGTGACATCATAATGCTACTATTGTGACATCGCAAGAAGATTATTACATCATAATGGTACTAGTAGGACATCACAATCATATTGTGATATCACAATGGTTTGATTCTTACATCACTCTAGAACTATGACATTATAATTGAATTGTGACATCACAATGGTAGTCTTGTGACATCACAATTGTACTATGACTTCACAAGGGTACCATTCTCTAGTCACAATAGCATTCTGATATGAGAAAGGTACTATTGGGATATCACAAAGATATTGTGACATGACCATGCTACTATTATGACATACAAAGTGTATTATGACATCTTAATGGTACTAGTAGGATATCACAATCATATTATGACACCACAATTGTTCAATTGTGACATGACCAGAGAATTATGACATAACAATTGAATTGTTACATTACAATGCTACTATTGTGACATCAGAAGTGAATTATGAAATCACAACTGTACTAGTAGGACATCACAATGATATTGTGACATCACAATGTTACTAGTAAGGTGACATCACAATGGTTCGGTTGTGACATCAGTAGAGAATTGTGACTTGTGACATCACAATGTGGTACCATCACAATTTTAGTATGACATCGTAATGGTACTATTCTCTAGTTAGAGTTAGGATTAGACATTACAATGGTACTCTTTTCTAGTCATAATGGAATTATGACATCACAATGGTACTATTAGAATATCATAAAGGTATTGGGACATCACAATACTACTATTGGGACATCACAAGGGTGGGTATTATGACATAACAATAGTACAAATAGGACATCATGATCTATTTTGACTGCACAATTTTGTGTTTGTGACAATACTAGAGAATTATGACATTACCATTGACTTGTGAAATCACCCTGGTATATTAGGACATCACAATGCTACTATTGTGACATCAGAAGTATGTTATGACATAACAATGGTATGATCTCATCATGACATCAAAATGGTTCGATTTTGACATCACTAGTGAATTATGACATTACATTTTAATTGTGACATCACAATGGTAGTATTGTGATGTCACAAATGTACTATAACATCACAATGGTACTATGCTGTAATCACAATGGCATTATGAC
>JAEOAE010000454.1:0-31581 GCA_036365155.1 Meriones psammophilus
CCTAACCTAAACCTAGCCTAATCCTACTTCTTGTTCTAACAGGAACAAGTTATGAAAGAACATAAAGCAAGCCCTACTTTGTGAACTAAAGCACATGTGTGCCACTCGCTCAATTAGGAATACAGGAAAACCACTGTACAGCACAGAAACAAGTTTTGAATGAAAGAACAGAAAAGCAAGCACTACTTTTGCGGAATCACATGTGTGTTGCTCGCTCAATTAGGAATACAGGAAAACTGAAAAGTGTTACCTCGCACTCTATGACACAGAAACAAGTTTCCATCGAAGAAGAAGCAAAGCACAACTTTGTAAAATAATTCACATACGTGTCAAGTGTTCAATTATTTTAACAGGAAAACTGAAAAGTGATATATCGAACTGTATAGCATAGGAACCTGCTTTCCTAAAGAGCGGAAAGGAAAAGCAAAACTTTGTAAACTAATTCACATACGTGTCGCCCGTTCAATTATTATAACAGGAAAACTGAAAAGTGATATTTCACACTACAGCACAGAAACAACATTCCAACAAGAAGAACAAACACATAGCACAACTTTGTAAACTAATTCACATTCATGTCGCCTGTTCAATTATTATAACAGGAAAACTGAAAAGTGATATAACCTAATCTAAACCTAATCTCTAAAAATAACCTAAACCTAACTTAACCTAAAGAAACAAGTTTTCAACCTAAAATGAAACGGAACAAGTGATATAATTCACATTCTCACTCTAACCCTAAAAAGCACCTAACCATACCTAACCTAACCTAACCCTAACCTAACCTAATCCTAATCCCCTAACCTGACTTGTTCCTAACAGGAACAAGATTCCAACGAAAGAACAGAAGCGCAAAGCACTACTTTGTAAACTAAATCACATTTGTGCCTCTCGCTCAATTAGGAATAAAGGAAAACTGAAAAAAAAGAGATATTACTGTACACAACAGAAAAAGTTTTGATCAGAAAGAACAGAAACACAAAGCACAACTTTTTAAATAATTCACATGTGTATTGCCCGTTCCATTATTAAAACAGGCAAACTGAAAAGTGTTATATCGAACTGTATAGCACAGAAACAAGTTTCCATTGAAAGAACAGAGCACGAAATGCACAAATTTGTAAACTAATTCACATACGTGTTGCCCGTTCAATTATTATAAAAGGAAAACTGAAAAGTAATATATCACACTATACAGCACAGAAACAAGTTTCCAACATAAGAACAGAAACACAAAGCACTACTTTGTAAACTAAATCACATGTGTATCACTCACACAATTAGTAATACAGGAAACTGAAAAGCGATACATGAAAATGTAGGGCAGAGAAACAAGTTTTCATCGAAAAGAACAAGCATACAAAGCACAACTTTGTAAACTAAATCACATTCGTGTCGCCTGTTCAATTATTATAACAGGAAAATTGAAAAGTGATATAACCTAATAATCCTAAACCTAAGCCCCTAATCCTAACCCTAACCCTATCCCTAACCCTAACCTAAACCTAACCTAATCCTAACCTAACTTGTTCTAACAGGAACAAGATACCATGAAAGAACAGAAGCGCAAAGCCCTACTTTTTGTGAACTAAAGCACATGTGTGCCACTCGCTCAATTAGGAATACAGGAAAACTGAAAAAAGAGATATAACGCACTGTACAGCACAGAAACAAGTTTTGAATGAAAGAACAGAAAAGCAAAGCACTACTTTTAAGCGGAATCACATGTGTGTTGCTCGCTCAATTAGGAATACAGGAAAAGTGAAAAGTGTTACCTCGCACTCTATGACACAGAAACAAGTTTCCATCGAAAGAAGAAAGCAAAAGCACAACTTTGTAAAATAATTCACATACGTGTCAAGCGTTCAATTATTTTAACAGGAAAACTGAAAAGTGATATATCGAACTGTATAGCATAGGAACTGCTTTCATCGAAAGAGCGGAAAGGAAAAGCAAAACTTTGTAAACTAATTCACATTCTTGTTTGCCCGTTCAATTATTATAACAGGAAAACTGAAAAGTGATATTTCACACTATACAGCACAGAAACAACATTCCAACAGAAGAACAGAAACACAAAGCACAACTTTGTAAACTAAACAGCACAATTATAACAGGAAAACTGAAAACTAATTAACATTCCTAAGCCGAGCCTGTTCAATTATTATAACAGGAAACTGTTTCCAAGTGATATAACCCTAAGCACAACCTAAACTAATTCAGCCCTGTCAGCGCTGTTCAATTAGGAATAACAAAAACTGAAAGTGATAACCTTACCTAAACAAGTTTTAAGCTAGAAAGAACAGAAAAGCTAACACTACTTTTTAAACTAATTCCTCACTGCCTCAATTAGGAATAACAGTGAAAATGCTGTAAAAGTGACAGAACAACCCTCACTCTAACCTAAACACAACTTTGTAAACTAATTTACATTACACCTAGCCCTCAATTCTTATAAAGGAAAACTGAAAAGTGATATTCACTGTAACAGAAACAAGTTTCAATCGAAAGAACAGAAAGCACAAAGCACAACTTTGTAAACTAAATTACATTTGTGCCGCCCACTCAATTAGGAATAAAGGAAAACTGAAAAGTGATATATCACACTGTACAGCACAGAAACAAGTTTCAATCGAAAGAACAGAAACACAAAGCACAACTTTTCAACTAATTCACATATGTGTCGCTCGTTCCATTATTAATACGGGCAAACTGAAAAGTGATACATCGAACTGTATAGCACAGGAAACTGCTTCAATTGAAAGAACAGACACGAAATGCACAAATTTGTAAACTAATTCACATCGTGTTGCCCGTTCAATTATTATAACAGGAAAACTGAAAAGTGATATATCACACTAAACAGCACAGAAACAAGTTTTCAACATAAGAACAGAAACACAAAGCACTATTTTTGTAAACTAAATCACATGTGTATCACTCACACAATTAGTAATACAGGGAAACTGATAAGCGATACATCGAAATGTAGGGCAAGAAACAAGTTTTCATCGAAAGAACAGAAGCACAAAGCACAACTTTGTAAAACTAAATCACATTCGTGTCGCCTGTTCAATTATTATAACAGGAAAATTGAAAAGTGATATAACCTAATCCTAAACCTAAGCCCCTAAACCCTAACCTAACCCTAACCTAACCTAACCTAACCTAAACCTAACCTAATCCTAACCTAACTTGTGTTCTAACAGGAACAAGATTCCAAGAGAAAGAACAAGCACAAAGCCCTACTTTGTGAACTAAAGCACATGTGTGCCACTCGCTCAATTAGGAATACAGGAAAACTGAAAAGAGATATAGCACTGTACAGCACAGAAACAAGTTTTGAATGAAAGAACAGAAAAACAAAGCACTACTTTTAAGCGGAATCAAATGTGTGTTGCTCGCTCAATTAGGAATACAGGAAAACTGAAAAGTGTTACCTCGCACTCTATGACACAGAAACAAGTTTCCATCGAAAGAAGAAAGCGAAAAGCACAACTTTGTAAACTAATTCACATACGTGTCAAGCGTTCAATTATTTTAACAGGAAAACTGAAAAGTGATATATCGAACTGTATAGCATAGGAACCTGCTTTCATCGAAAGAACAGAAAGGAAAAGCAAAACTTTGTAAACTAATTCACATACATGTCGCCCGTTCAATTATTATAACAGGAAAACTGAAAAGTGATATTTCACACTATACAGCACAGAAACAACATTCCAACAGAAGAACAGAAACGCACAGCACAAGTTTGTAAACTAATTCACATTCATGTCGCCTGTTCAATTATTATAACAGGAAAACTGAAAAGTGATATAACCTAATCCTAAACCTAAGCCCTAACTCTAAAAATAACCTAAACCTAATCCTAACCTAACCTAACCTAACCTAACCTAACCTAACATGAAAAGCGGAAAAGTGATATAACCCTCACTCTAACCTAAGCACCTAACCTAACCTAACCTCTTTCACCTAACCTAACCTAACCTAATCCTAACCTAACTTGTTCCTAACAGGAACAAGATTCCATGAAAAGAACAGAAAGGCAAAGCACTACTTTGTAAACTAAATCACATGTGCCACTCGCTCAATTAGGAATAAAGGAAAACTGAAAAGAGATATAGCGAACTGTACAGCACAGAAACAAGTTTGATCGAAAGAACAGAAACACAAAGCACAACTTGTCAACTAATTCACATATGTGTCACCCGTTCCATTATTAAAGCGGAAAACTGAAAAGTGATATATCGAACTGTATAGCACAGGAACCTGCTTTAATTGAAAGAACAGAAGCGAAAGCACAACTTTGTAAACTAATTCACATACGTGTCTCCCGTTCAATTATTATAAAGGAAAACTGAAAAGTAATATATCACACTATACAGCACAGAAACAAGTTTCCAACAGAAGAACAGAAACACAAAGCACTACTTTGTAAACTAAATCACATGTGTATCGCTCACACAATTAGGAATACAGGGAAACTGAAAAGCGATAAATCGAAATGTAGGGCAGAGAAACAAGTTTTAATCGAAAGAACAGAAGCATAAAAAGCACAACTTTGTAAACTAAATCACATTCGTGTCGCCTGGTCAATTATTATAACAGGAAAATTGAAAAGTGATATAACCTAATCCTAAACCTAAGCCCTAACCCTAGCCCTAACCCCCCTAACCCTAACCTAACCTAACCCTAACCTAACCTAACCTAACCTAACCTAACCTAACCTAACCTAACCTAACCTAACCCTAACAGGAAACCTAAACCTAACCTAACTTGTTCCGAACAGGAACAAGTTTCCATCGAAAAAGAACATAAGCATAAAGCACTACTTTGTAAACTAAATCACATGTGTGCCACTCGATCAATTAGGAATACAGGAAAACTGAAAAGTGATATATCGAACTGTACAGCCCAGAAACAAGTTTCCAACAGAAGAGCAGAAAAGCAAAGCACTACTTTTAAGCGGAATTACATGTGTTTCACTCTCTCTATTAGGAAGGAAAGCGGAAAAGTTTTATCTCGCACTATGCGGCACACAAACAAGTTTCCATGGAAAGAACACAAGCATAAAGCACAACTTTGTAAACTAATTCACATATGTGTCACCCGTTCCATTATTATAACAGGAAACTGAAAAATGATATATCACACTGTACAGCACAGAAACAAGTTTCCAACAGAATAACAGAAATGCAAAGCACTACTTTGTGAACTAAATCACATGTGTGTCGCTCAAAAATTCGGAATACAGGAAAACTGAAAAGTGATATATCGCATTGTACAGCACAGGAACAATTTTGAATGAAAGAACAGGAAAGCAATGCACTACTTTTAAGCGGAATCACATGTGTGTCTCTCGCTCAATTAGGAATACAGGAAAACTGAAAGCGATATTTGAAATGTAAGGCAAACAAACAAGTTTTCATCGAAAGAACAGAAAGCATAAAGCACAACTTTGTAAACTAATTCACATTCGAGTTGCCTGTTCAATTATTATAACAGGAAAAATGAAAAGTGATATAACCTAACCCTAACGCTATGCCCGTAACCTAACCATAAACCTAAAACTAACCTAACCTAACCCTAACCTAACCTAACCTAGCCTAACCTAACCCTACCTAACCTAACCCTAACCTAACTCTAACTCTAACCTAACCTAACTTTTTCCTACCAGGAACAAGTTTCCAAGGAAAGAACATAAGCATAAAGCAGTACTTTGTAAACTAAATCACATGTGAATCGCTCACTCAATTAGGAATACAGGGAAACTGAAAAGCGATAAATCGAAATGTATGGCAAAGAAACAAGTTTTCATCGAAAGAGAAGCGAAGCATAAAGCACAACTTTGTCAACTAATTCACAATCGTGTTGCCAGTTCATTTATTATAACAGGAAAACTGAAAAGTGATATAACCCTAACCTAATCCTAAGCCCTAACACTAAACCTAACCTAACCTAAACTTAACACTAACCTAACCTAAGCCCTAACCTAACCTAACCTAACCTAAACCTAAACCTAACCTAACCTAACTTGTTCCTAACAGGAACAAGTTTCCAGAAAAAGAATATAAACGAAAAGCACTACTTTGTAAACTAAATCACATGTGTGTTGCTCACTCAATTAGGAATACAGGAAAAATGAAAAGCGGTATATTGAAAATGCGGCAAAGAAACAAGTTTTCATCAAAAGAAGAAAAAAGCATAAAGCACAAATTTGTAAAATAATTCACATTCATTGTGTCGCCTGTTCAAATATTATAACAGGAAAACTGAAAGATGATATATCCAACTGTACAGCACAGGAACAAGTTTCCATTGAAGAACAGAAATGCAAAGCACAACTTTGTAAACTAATTCACATACATGTTGCCTGTTCAATTATTATAACAGGAAAACTGAAATGTGATATAACCTAACCCTAACCTAAGCCCTAAATCTAACCCTTACCTAACCCAAAGCCTTAACCTAACACCTAACCCTGCTAACCTAACCCTTACCTAACCCTACCTAACCTTAACCTAACCTAACCTAACCTAACCTAACCTAAACCTAACCTAACTTGTTCTAACAGGAATAAGTTTCCAGCAATAAGAACATAAGCATAAAGCACTACTTTGTAAACTAAATCACCTGTGTGCCACTCACTCAGTTAGGAATACAGGAAAACTGAAAAGTGATATATCACACTGTACAGCCCAGAAACAAGTTTCCAACAGAAGAACAGAAAAGCAAAGCACTACTTTTAAGCGGAATCACATGTGTTTCCCTCGCTCAATTAGGAATAGAGGGAAAGCGGAAAAGTGTTATCTCGCACTGTACAGCACACAAACAAGTTTCAATCGAAAGAACAGAAAGCATCAAAGCACAACTTTGTAAACTAATTCACATATGTGTTGCCCGTTCCATTATTATAACAGGAAAGCGGCAAAATGATATATCACACTGCACAGCACAGAAACAAGTTTCCAACAGAAGAACAGAAAGCATAAAGCACTACTTTTAAACTAAATCACATGTGTGTCGCTCAAAAATTAGGAATAGAGGAAAACTGAAAAGTGATATATCGCATTGTACAGCACAGGAACAAGTTTCAAATTTTAAGAACAGGAAAGCAAAGCACTACTTTTAAGCGGAATCACATGTGTATCACTGGCTCAATTAGGAATACAGGAAATCTGGAAGCGATATTTGAAATGTAAGGCAAACAAACAAGTTTTCATCGAAAGAACAGAAGCATAAAGCACAACTTTGTAAACTAATTCACATTGGGTTGCCTGCTCAATTATTATAACAGGAAAACTGAAAAGTGATATAACCTAACAATAATCCTAAGCCCTAACACTATCACTAACCTAACCTTAACCCTAATCCTAACCTAACCTAACAGTAAACCTTCCTAACCTAACCTAATCCTAACCTAACCTAACCTAACTTGTTTCCTAACAGGAACAAGTTTCCAACAAAAAAGAAAATAAGCATAAAGCACTACTTTGTAAAAGTACATCACATGTGTCCCACTCGCTCAATTAGGAGTACAGGAAAACTGAAAAGTGATATATCGAAATGTGCGGCAAAGAAACAAGTTTTCATCGAAAGAACAGAAGCATAAAGCACAACTTTGTAAACTTATTCACATTAGGTGTAAGCCTGTTCAATTATTATAACAGGAAAACTGAAAAGTTATATAACCTAACCTAACCATAAGCCCTAATACTAACCTAACCCTAACCCCTAACCTAACACTATCCTAACCTAACCTAACCTAACCCTACCATAACCCAAAGCCTAATCCTAACCTAACACTAACTTGTTCCTAACATGAAAAAATTTTCCAACATAAGAAAATAAACACAACCTACTACTTTGTAAACTAAATCACATGTGTGCCACTCGCTCAATTAGGAATACCCAGGAAAACTGAAAAGCGATATAACCTAACACTAACCTAAGACACTAACCTAACCTAACCTAACCCTAACCTAACACTAACCTAACCTAACCTAACCATTTCCTAACCTAAGCCTAAGCCTAACCCTACCTAACTTGTTCCTAACAGGAACCAGTTTTCCACGAAAAAGAACATAAGCATAAAGCACTACTTTGTAAACTAAATCACATGTGTGCCACTCGCTCAATTAGGAATACAGGAAAACTGAAAAGTGATATAAGGCACTGTACAGCACAGCAACAAGTTCAAGCGAAAAAAAAAAAAAAAAGCACTACTTTTAAGCGGAATCACATGTGTGTCAATCGCTCAATTAGGAATGAGGAAAACTGAAAAGTGTTATCTCACACTGTATGGCACAGAAACAAGTTTCCATCGAAAGAACAGAAAAGCAAAGCACAACTTTGTAAACTAATTCACATACGTGTTACCCGTTCAATTATTATAAGAGGAAAACTGAAAAGTGGAAATATCACACTGTACAGCACAGAATCAAGTTTCCATCAGAAGAACAGAAGCGGAAAGCACTACTTTGTAAACTAAATCACTTGTATGTCACTGTTCGCTCATTTAGGAATACAGGAATACTGAAAAGCGATATATCGAAATGTACGGCAAAGAAACAAATTTTCATCAAAAGAACAAGCATAAAGCACAACTTTGTAAACTAATTCACATTCGTGTCGCCTGTTCAATTATTATAACAGGAAAACTGAAAAGTGATAAAAACCTAACCTAACCTAAGCCCTAACCTAACACTAACCTAACCTTAACCTAACCTCCCTAACCCTAACCTAACCTAACCTAACTTGTTCCTAACAGGAACAAGTTTCCAACGAAAAGAACATAAATGCAAAGCACTACTTTGTAAACTAAATCACGTGTGTGCCACTTGATCAATAAGGAATAAAGGAAACCTGAAAAGTGATATAACGCACTGTACAGCACAGGAACAAGTTTGAACTAAAGTACAGAAAAACAAAGCACTACCTTTAAAGGGAATCACATGTGTGTCATTTCGTTCAATCAGGAATACAGGAAAACTGAAAGTGTTACCTCGCATTGTAAGGCACAGAAAGAAGTTTCCATCGAAAGAACAGAAATGCAAAGCACAACTTTGTAAATTAATTCACATCGTGTCGTCCATTCAATTATTATAACAGGGAAAATGAAAAGTGATACATCACACTGTACAGCACAGAAACAAGTTTCCAACAGAAGAACAGAAGCATAAAGCACTACTTTGTAAACTAAATCACATTTGTGTCGCTCGCTCAATTAGGAATACAGGAAAACTGAAAGGCGATGTATGAAATGTACAGCAAAAAAAAAGTTTTCATCGAAAGAACAGAAATGCAAAGCACAACTTTGTAAACTAATTCACATTTGTGTAGCCTGTTCAATTATTATAACAGGAAAACTGAAAAGTGATATAACCTAACCTAACCCTAATGCCTAACCTAACCTAACCTAACCTAACCGTAACCTAACCCTAACCTAACCCTAACCTAACCTAACCTAACCCTAACCCTACCTAACCATAACCTAACCATAACTCTAACTTGTTCCTAACATTAACAAGTTTCCAACAAAAGAACATAAGCGCAAAGCACTACTTTGTAAACTAAATCACATGTGTGCCACTTGATCAATTAGGAATACAGGAAAACTTAAAAGTGATATAACGCACTGTACTGCACAGGAACAAGTTTCAAACGAAAGAACAGAAAAGCAAAGCACTACTTTTAAATGGAATCACATGTGTTTAGCTCGCTCAATTAGGAATACAGGAAAACTGAAAGCGATATATCGAAATGTAGGGCAAATAAACAAATTTTCATCGAAAGAACAGAAGCATAAAGCACAACTTTATGAACTAATTCAGATACGTGTCACCTCTTCAATTATTATAACAGGAAAACTGAAAAGTGATATATCGAACTGTACAGCACAGGAACAAGTTTCCATCGAAAGAAAAAAGCATAAAAGAAGAACTTTGTAACCTAATTCACAAGCGTGTCGCCTGTTCATTTAATATAACAGGAAAACTGTAAAGTGATATATCACACTGTACAGCACAGAAACAAGTTTCCAACAGAAGAACAGAAATGCAAAGCACTGAAAGACTCCCTATGGGTGTCTTCTGTCAGAGACCCCCTCCCAGGATCAATGAGACCAGATGTTGGGATGCAAACAGCAAGAGGCTTTATTTTGATACCACGGGTACCTGGGGCGACAAAGTCTCTCGGAAGACTTTTGGCGCCCCTGAGGGGAAAGCTGGGCTTTTATAGGGTCTCAGAGCAAAAGCGCAGGTACAGAAGCAAAAGCATAGTTACAGGGAGCTGATTGGTACATTGAAATGAGACCACAACTTGAGTCAGAGTTTGGCAGGGACACCATGATATCAGGAACTGGGTGGTCGGAAGGTCATGATGACTCTCAATCTTGGGACCGCCACCTGTTGTTTGTCTTAGGGCTCTATCTAGCTGGAACAGTCTCATTATTTGTCTTAGGGCCCCTATCTCAGCTGGAACAGTCTCACAAACTTCTCATATCGTGGTCAGCACAAATTGATTTTTGGCTCAACTGGGGCAGCCTGACGCAGATATCCCCAGCAGCTGGGTCTCTTCAGCTAGTTCCCTCCTAGCCCACAGAGTTTCTCAAAACAGTGGTATCCTTCAGAGTTTCTCAAAACAGTGCTGTACAAAATGACATTAACTATTAGCTGCTTCTAACTTTTGGTGTGGCGGGGTCTTTCATTCCCCCTTTTTCTTCTAACTTAGAATGGAATCTTTCATTCTAGGGCCTAGGGAGAGTTAATTTCTGTCTCCTGCTGTTTAAACTGATGATACTGCTGGGTTAACACCAGCGCTTGTATGACAGAGGCGGTGGCTTTATTGAACCAACTCTCGTACCAGCTTTGTCCTGACTCAAAGAACTGCTGTCTCTGTCTGAGTCTTCCTTAAGCCAAGGAGAACTATTACAGGGTCTCTCTAGGCTTTTAGCCCAGTTGCTGCAATATTAGTGTCCATTTCAGCTAAGCAGATGCCCAAGATAATAGCTAATGCCAGGAGCCCCTTTTGACTTAGCATTTCAGCCTGCTAGGGGGGATTTTGGCGTAGTTCCGTCTTCTGGAGCTTCTTCGAGCTGACCGTTGGACCGTAGGCATCAGGGGCTAGGAAGGCTGAAATGCCAGTCAAAGGCTGGGCAATAAGGAGTCCCAAGCATCTGGTTCATTGATCCACCCGAAGAGGCGGGAGCAATCATGTCAGTTTCAGGAAGTCCAGATCTCAGCTTGCAGTCCACAGCTGATGCGGAACAGAGTCAAAAGGTGAAAATCTGCTGAGACAAATTCAGACTAGAGACAGAAGTTAAGATTTGTCTGTTAAATGGAAAAAGTAGAAATCCCAACACCAGGGAAAAACTCTTCTGGGATCCATTTGAGCTATGCCAGATCTAGGTCTTATGACCTTTTGATTTTTATAAACTCATATAATTTTTGGTATCAGAAAAGTAACATATCAGCAAATCTAATACAGCAACATTTTGAGAGTAACAGATAAAAACTATGTCCAACAAATTGGTACCAGTCAGCTGTTTTTTTTATATCTTTTATAAACAACTTAAGTGTGTCCATGTGGCAGCCTTTTTGGAGTTAACGGCATCTGAGCAGCGGAACTCAGCTTCTTGGCTATTTTTCAAAGTCAGTCTCTCTCAGACTGACCTTGGTGGTCTTACAGTGGACTGCTCTGACCCTTAGAAACTCCGTGCAACCATAGTAACCAGACAGCAGGCTCTGTGCAACCTTGAGTAAACCCTCCTATATTTTGGCTAAGTAAGATTGCCTGCGTGAGAAACTGCTTGTACTTTTTTTTTTTACTTAAGTGTTAACCTGGCGTCCATTAAATTGATACTTTGATCAGTATGTAGACCAACATTTTTAGATTTTTATAACCTGAACTCCTATATCCTCAGACCCTATATAAAACCTTATATTTTTTTATTTAACTATTAATATAAGACATTGGCAACTGATGTAAAGCCTGTGAGCAGGGCAAACCTGTTTTGTTTGGCTTTTTTTTTTATACAAAATATATAGTACCCAGTAGTTTTAACTAACTAATGAACTGTCAATGAGCTGATAGTGAACCTAACTGTCTGCTCTTTAACTGCCAAGTTACTGTTAACTAAGCCTAGCCTTTTAGCCTAGCTGTCAATGTGATCAGAGACCTGAGAAGGATAAATTATGAGCTAAGTACCAATCAAAATGACAGAGATGACTAGTTAGTCCATTACCTAGGCAGTGTCCCTGGCTCCTATGTTCTCCTGGCTTTTTGAGCAGAGGCAGTCCAGCCATCAGGCATAGAGGATGAGAAACTGCTGCTGTGGAAGAGGAACAGGAGAGATTGACCTCACCTTGCCTCTCACAATGTGAGACAATGGCTCTTCAGGTGTCCCGGCTTTGTCCACAGTTTAGGCTGGGCCCTAGCAGTGGGCCAGTTGGGGCAGTATTGCCCAGTGGTTAGCATACCACAATCCAGATTTGCAGTCATCTGTCGTTGTGTCCAAATCTTCTCGGAGACCTTGGGAGCTACTGCCAGGATTTTGGGACTTTCTGCCACAATAAACTTACATATGTTAAAATGCCATATTCATCAGATCTCTGATAAGCTTGAGGGCCAGCATATCTGAGTTACTCTTTGTTTTTATCATCTGTTTTAAACTGTGTCCTATAAAACAGAATGCTATTTAATCTAGTTCTAGCATATTTCTGAAATGCATGTTTTAGAACTATATATTTTAAGACAAATAGGCAAACTTTATAGTTACCCATCCTAGGCAACCTTAAAAAAAACTTGAACAAGGAGACTAGGTAAGGCTCAACTGCAGTATTTAGCATGACTTTAAATCTGCTCTTTCTGAACTAAAATCAAAGCAAACCTTTTAATCTGATACAGTTCATAGAAAGGCTAGTAAATCTTGCTACTACTCCTACCACTTGCATTAAAATTAAACAGTAAAAGCTTTTGCACTTAACACTGATATGACTATACATAACTGAGATACCTGAACAAAATGGTGGCAAACTCATAGTTTTACCCTCTTTATCTCTGAACCAGTATGGCGGCTGGCCACGTGTAACTGAACTCAGCTGGAAGTCCTAAACAAATATGGCAGCAAAACTACAGCTTTATGTGCTCTCTATCCTGAACCATCATGGCAGCTAGCCATGTGTTAGCTGAGCTATGACTGACAATACCAAAAATAGCCATTAGGTGCTGTTGATGATACAGCAAACACTGTGGAGCATCCATAATCCCCTACAACCAAAAGTTCCCAGTGATCAAACAAGCTTTAGAAAATTACTTTAGCCATACCAAACCTATCAGCTAGCTCTCTGGCTTTTTATAACACATCCACTAACCTTCTGCAACATTCTACATACCTTCAGGTTCCTAGCTTTCTTTTTCTGGCTTAACCAGACATGCTTACTTTCTTGCTTTCTTTTTTGCTTTTCAGACAACATAAAAACTCTCACTAAAATCCTTTCCATTTTGACATAATCCTGCAGAAGCCCAGAGTCTCGTACGATTTGCTTTCTATACATTACTATAAAGAGGAGTTTTGAAACTGCCATTTTTTTAAATAACTTTTCTGTAGCGGTTAAGATGATCACAAATCAGCTCAACAAACAAACAGCTCTCCACAAGATACACTTTAAAAACTGCAATTTTTTCAGTTAGCACAAACAATACGGCAGGGTTTTATTTAGTAAAATTCATAAAATACCCAAGATCATTGTCATACCCAAATGCCTGATAAACTTTAAAACATTTTACAGCCTTAAACATTTCAAAACCAGATTTTAAAACCAGAATTTACCAGTGTAAGCAATTTAATTTTTAAAACCAATACCAATTAACCAATTAAAATAAGTTATCCTTTTAACCTAGAAGGAAATGAGAATTAACATCCACCAGCTGGCCAAATTTTCCGGGAACCATAATTTTAAAAGTTGAAACTAGATTTTAAGACCAAAATTTATCAGTGAAAACAACCTAATCTTCAGAACCAATATCAACTTAGAATAAGACTTTCTTCTTATCCTAAAGGAAATAAAATCATTTTGACTCAGAGATTTTTGCAACCTTTTTTTTTTTCCTGAGCCACACCATGTGGCAATTTACATTGTTGTTATTTAAACATGTGCATTTATAGACCCTACAAACACGTAGACACATATCGTGTTTAAAACAAAATTTGAATTTAACCTTAAAACATACCCAATTATTTTTTTATCATATCAACCATTTAAGACCAGTTGAAAACAATTGGATAATGGCCATATATTTAAACAGACAGACTCAGCTGCAATTCTAAACATTACAGTATATACAGTTTTTTTTTTCTAAATTACTGTTTGATCTGTAAGTTGCAAGCCCCCTAGGTGGGAGGATGGAAGAGAGGAACAAGAGGGAGTGGTGAGCTCTTGCTGCTTACTTCCCTGCTAAGCTGGCATGAAGGCAAGGGGAGGAGTTTTTCCTCACTCTCAGCAGCCAGAGCAGCTCCTATCATGGAGCAGCTACGGTGCCAATCCCCGCCTAGCCATGTCTAAGGACTTTCATCCAGCAAGCCCATGAGCCTTGCCTACTCCATTGGCTCCCTTGTGAGCTCTACTGTAGCTTACCTCCCCCGCAGGTCCTGAACCTGCTTCCTGGCTGGGCCTCTCCCTCCCCACAAAGTCTTTTGCTGTAAGTTAAACTTTTGGGAGTAGTGACAGTTTGTCCCATTTTTTCAAATACATAAAAACACTTATCACACTTACTATAAAGATGAGACAGACAGAACACAACACAAGCCACACGGCACGAGATAAGACACAAAACTGAAAGGAAAAATTCAGATGGAGACTGTGTCGGAGGTCCAGTTCCTCCGTCTCCCAGATGAAACACGTAGCCTTCGAACAGGGGCGAGGCCCGAGATGTCGAGTCGGCTCGTGCTTCCAGACAGGCGAGCCGAGAAGTGGCTCTCTCCCCACTCAGATGGGAACCGTGAAAACAGCTCCCTACAGAACACTCCTGAGACGTCTCCCAGGAGCCACGGAAAGAAAGTCCGATTCCGTCAACTCCTTTCTATTTCCGCAATACATATGAATTGGGCCAAGCCTCAGACCACAGGGGGACTCGAACCCCCTGGAAGCAGACACACACAAAACAGACTGCTTAACACCACGATACACAAGACTCACAGAACAAAAAGCCGGCAGTCTTACCACCCCACCCGGCTGGGTTGGTGGTCCCTGGGTAGGGGTCTGAGATCTCGCTGGGGCCTCCAAATGAAAGACTACGTATGGGTGTCTTCCATCAGGAGACCCCCTCCCAGGATCAACGAGACCAGATGTTGGCTGCAAACAGCAAGAGGCTTTATTTTGATACCACGGGTACCTGGGGCGACAAAGTCTCTCGGAAGACTTGCGCCCCCTGAGTGGAAAGCTGGGCTTTTATAGGGTCTCAGAGCAAAAGCACAGGTACAGAAGCGAGAAGCATAGTTACAGGAGCTGATTGGTACATTTAAATGAGACCACAACTTGTGTCAGAGTTTGGCAGGGACATCATGATATCAGGAACTGGGTGGTCGGAAAGGTTATGATGGCTCTCAATCTTGGGACCGCCACCTGTTGTTTGTCTTAGGGCTCCTATCTCAGCTGGAACAGTCTCATTATTTGTCTTAGGGCCCCTATGTCAGCTGGAACAGTCTCACAAACTTCTCATATGCGTGGTCAGCACAAATTGATTTTTGGATCAACTGGGGCAGCCTGACTGCAGATATCCCCAGCAGCTGGGTCTCTTCAGCTAGTTCCCTCCCTAGCCCACAGAGTTTCTCAAAACAGTGGTATCCTTCAGAGTTTCTCAAAACAGTGCTGTACAAAATGACATTAACTATTAGCTGCTTCTAACTTTTGGTGAGGCGGGGGTCTTTCAGCACTACTTTGTAAACTAAATCACATGTGTGTCTCTCGCTCAATTAGGAATACAGGAAAACTGAAAAGCGATATATCGAAATGTATGGCAAAGAAACAAGTTTTCATCAAAAGAACAGAAAGCATAAAGCACAACTTTGTAAACTAATTCACATTCGTTTCGCCTCTTCAATTATTATAACAGGAAGACTGAAAAGTGATATAACCTAACCTAACCTAAGCACCTAAACCTAGCCTAACCTAATCCTAACCTAATCCTAACCTAACCTAACCTAACCTAACCTAACCCTACCTAACTCTAAGCCTAACCTAACCTAACCTAACTTGTTCCTAAGAGGAACAAGTTTCCAACAAAAAAAGAACATAAGCATAAAGCACTACTTTGTACACTAAATCACATGTGTGCCACTCGCTCAATTAGGAATACAGGAAAACTGAAAAGTGATATAACACACTGTACAGCACAGGAACAAGTTTCGAACGAAAGAATACAAAAATAAAGCACTACTTTTTTTTTTTTTAACTTGATGTTTTGTTTTATTTATTTATTTTTTAAATGCAGTTTATTCAGGAACCTTGAACAATCATCTGACCCTGGGGAAAGCTAGCCCTCAGCTTAAATAGCCTCTGGGTAGCCAGCCCAGGCATGCCACGTGGGCAATGCAGATAGGTCCACATACATGGAAGCAAGCCAGATCCTCAGCCTTAGCCAAATGTGGAATTGTTTGTGACAGAGTACTCACCATCCGGAAGGTGGAAGGCGAAACCAGCTCCATCTTTCAGGCGCGGCATTACACAGCTCTCTACAGTTCCCCCTTTTTTGTTTTGGACGCATCAGGCAAGAGTAGAGTCTGATCTCTGATATTAGAAATAAATTGGGACTTTGTACTGATGTTCATTTAGGTGTCATCCACCCAAAGAGCATCAGACCCGTCCGATACCTTTTTCTCAGAGGCGGGACCTGGGGCATCAACCCGCATGCAATCAGACATGCTCTTCTCTGGTTCCAAGGCTGCTGACCCTGAGTGCAGTGTTTAGCCTTGCATCCTGATCGTAACAATTTGGCTTTTTATGGTAGCCAACCATGCTTGGGGAGAATGTCCTGCTTCAATGGCTATAAAGGCCTGAATGGTCATGGCTGAATTACGCTGTTGTGAGACTCTAATCTTGCATATATACCACAGGCAAACCAAGGTGACCAACACCAGAAGGCCTGCTAACGCTCCCATGCCTGCCCATTCCTTCAGATGATTCATGGCTGCAGCAATCCATGATGATAATCCTGTGGCTAGTCCTGCATCCACTCTGGTAGAATTTACCATGACAATGGCCACTCTCAGCTGGTCCATCGTAGTATCAATTCTCAGTCAATTACCTAAAAATATAGCTTGACAATTGTTTAGACAGATTTGCAGCTTTGGGGAAAATTCTCATGTTGTATGCTAGTGACACAAAGTCCAGCATACTTTCATTGACAGCCAAGTTGAGCGATTTGCCATAGGGTATCAATTTGCTCCTGCGAGGTCAAACCTCTGATTGAACACCATCAAACCTCCTTTTAGTTGAGCATTAATTCCTTTTTGTACATCTAAGGCATGAGCTACCTTGGCTAAAAGGTTATTCAGGGTCTGAGCAGTCTGCCCAGTATGACTCATGGCTAATGCCGTGGTGGTAGCTCCAACAGCCGCCAATGAGATGGCAGTAACAATGGCAGCTATAATTCCAAGATCCCTTTTCTGTCTGAAAGAGTCATAGCGTGAGGGCATCAACGGACACAGGCACCCATCGAGGCATGTGAGTAACCAGCTAGTAAATTTACTAGCATTACAGCATTGGGCAAAAAAGCAAGTATCATTACCACAATTACTTGGCTCTATCTGGCTAATAATGAATAAAAATGGGGGATGTAAACAAACAGGTGTGGGCTTGTAGGAAATATTATGAGAAGCCTTAACCCCCTCGTTGGAACATCCTGCATTGGTTCTAGAACTAGCAGTGGTGGTGTCCAAGGTCTGAGTAGGTTCAGGAGACCATTGCCCCCAGGGGCGAGACGTGCTCCATGTAAATTGACTAACTCCATGTTTTCCTCCACTTTTGAAAGTCATTTAAGGTTCTTAAATTATTATTTTTTCCCTTTTTTTTAAATTTTTCATCAATTACACTTTATTCACTCTGCATCCCCCCATAAGCCCCTCCCTCCCCTCCCAATCCCACCCTCCCTCCTCCCTCTGCATGCATGCCACTCCCCAAGTCCACTGATAGGGGAGGTTCTCCTCTCCTTTCTGATCTTACTCCATCAGTTCACATCAAAAGTGGCTGCATTGTCCTCTACTATGGCCTGGTAAGGTTGCTCCCCCTCAGGAGGAGGTGACTAAGAGCAGGCCAGTCAGTTCATGTCAGAGGCAGCCCCTCTTCTCATTACTATGTAACCCAATTGGACTCTGAACTGCCCTGGGCTACATCTGTGCAGGGGTTCTGGGTTATCTCTATGAATAGTCCTTGGTTGGAGTATGAGTCTCTGGGAAGTTCCTGTATTCAAATTTTCTTGTTCTGTTGCTCTCCTTGTGGAGACCCTGTCCTCTCAGCTCTTGCTCTTTCCCAGTTCTTACATAAAATTCCATTCACTCTGCCCAACAGTTGCCCATCAGGCTTAGCTTCTGCTTTGATAGTCTGTAGTGCAGAGGCTTTCAGAGACCCTCTGTGGTAGGTTCCTAGGTTGTTTCCTGTTTTCTTCTTCTTCTGATGTCCATCCTCTTTGCCTTTCTGGATGGGGATTAGACATTTTAGTTAGGGTCCTCTCTCTTGCTTAGTTTCTTTAGATGCACAGGTTTTAGTGGGTTTGTCCTATGTTGTATGTCTATATGGTGAGTATATACCATGTGTGTCTTTTTGCTTCTGGGACAACTCACTCAGGATGATCCTTTCCAGATCCCACCATTTACCTGCAAATTTCATGATTTCCTTATTTTTCATTGCGAGTAATATTCCATTGTGTAGATGTACCACATTTTCTGCATCCATTCTTCAGTTGAGGGCATCTGGGTTGTTTCCAGCTTCTGGCTATTACAAATAAAGCTGCTATGAACATGGTTGAGCAAATTTCCTTTTTGTGTGCTTGAACCTCTTTTGGATATATGCCTAGAGTGGTATGGCTGGATCTTGGGAAGCACTATTCCTAGTTGTCTGAAAACGCCAGATTGATTTCCAGAGTGGTTGTACCAGTTTACATTCCCACCAGCAGTGGAGAAGGGTTCCTCTTTCTCCACAACCTCTCCAGCATGTGTTGTCACTTGAGTTTTTATCTTGGCCATTCTCATGGGTGTAAGGTGAAATCTCAGGGTTGTTTTGATTTGCATTTCCCTAATGGCTAGTGAGGTTGAGCATTTCTTTAAGTGCTTCTCTGCCATTCGGTATTCCTCTACAGAGAATTCTCTGTTTAGCTCTGTTCCCCATTTTTTAAGTGGATTACTTGGTTTGCTGCTTTTCAGCTTCTTTTGTTCTTTATATATACTTGATATGAGTCCTCTGTCAGATAAAGGGTTGGTGAAGATTCTTTCCCAATCTGTAGGAGGTCGCTTTGTTTTGATGACGGTGTCCTTTGCTTTGCAGAAGCTTTTCAGTTTCATGAGGTCCCGTTTATTGATTGTTGCTCTTAGAGCCTGTGCTGTTGGAGTTCTGTTCAGGAAGTTTTCCCCTGTACCAATGAGTTCTAGGGTATTCCCCACTTTTTTTCAAGCCCGATTTAATGTGTCTGGTTTTATGTTGAGGTCTTTGATCCACTTGGACTTCAGTTTTGTGCAGGGTGATAAGTATGGATCTATTTTCATTTTCTACATGTAGACATCCAGTTGGACCAGCACCATTTGTTGAAGATGCTATCTTTTTTCCATTGTATGATTTTGGCGTCTTTGTCAAATATCAGCTGTCCATAAGTGTGTGGGTTTATTTCTGGGTCCTCTGTTCGGTTCCATTGATCCATCATTCTGTTTCTATGCCAGTACCATGCAGTTTTTAAAACTGTTGCTCTATAGTACAACTTAAGATCAGGGATGGAGATACCTCCAGAAGATCTTTTATTGTACAGGATTGTTTTAGCAATTCTGGGTTTCTTGTTATTCCATATGAAGTTGAGAATTTTTCTTTCCAAGTCTGTAAAGAATTGTGTTGGTAATTTGATGGGCATTGCATTGAATCTGTAGATTGCTATTGGTAAGATGGCCATTTTTACTATATTAATCCTACCAAGCCCTGAGGATGGGAGATCTTTCCATCTTCTCATATCTTCTTCTAGTTCTTTCTTCAGAGATTTGAAATTTTTTTCATACAAGTCTTTGACTTCCTTGGTTATAGTTACTCAGTACCGTATGTCATTTGTGGCTATTGTAAAAAGGCGTTGTTTCCCTAATTTCTTTCTCAGCCCTTTTGTCTTTTGTATACAGGAGGGCTACTGATTTTTTTGAGTTAATTTTGTATCCGGCCACTTTGCTGAAGGTGTTTATCAGCTGTAGGAGTTCCCTGGTAGAGTTTTTGGGGTCACTCACGTATACTATCATATCATCTACAAATAGTGATAATTTGACTTCTTCCTTTCCAATTTGTATCCCCTTGATCTCCTTCAACTGTCTTATTGCTCTAGCAAGGACTTCAGAACTATGTTGAAGAGATATGGGAAAGTGGGCAGCCTTGTCTTGTCCTTGATTTCAGTGGGATTGCTTTAAGTTTCTCTCCGTTCAGTTTGATGTTGGCTATAGGTTTTGCTGTATATCGCCTTTACTATGTTTAGATATGTGCCTTGTATCCTGATCTCTCAATACTTTAAACATGAATGGATGTTGGATTTTGTCAAAGGCTTTTTCAGCATCTAGGGAGATTATCATGTGTTTTTTTTTCTTTCAATTTGTTAATATGGTGGATCACATTGATGGATTTCTGTATATTGAACCATCCCTGCATACCTGGGATGAAGCCTACTTGGTCATGGTGGATGATATCTTTGATGTGTTCTTGTATTCGGTTTTGCAGTATTTTGTTGAGTATTTTTGCATCAATGTTCATAAGGGAGATTGGCCTGAAATTCTCTTTCTTTGTTGAGTCTTTGTGAGATTTAGGTACCAAGGTGACTGTGGCTTCATAGAATGAGTTTGGTAATGCTCCTTCTGTTTCTATTTTGTGGAATAGTTTGAAGAGAGTTGGTGTTAGCTCTTCTTTGAATGTTTGGTAGAATTCTGCGCTGAAACCATCAAGGTCCTGGGCTTTTTTTGGATGGGAGACTTTTGATGACTGCTTCTATTTCCTTGGGGGATATAGGACTATTTAATTGATTTACCTGGTCCTGATTTAGCTTTGGTAAGTGGAATCGATCAAGAAAATTGTCCATTTCATTTAAATTTTCAAATTTTGTTCCCTATAGACTTTTGAAGTAAGTCCTAATGATTGCTTAGATTTCCTCAGTGTCTGTAGTTATGTCCCCCTTTTCATTTCTGATTTTGTTGATTTGGATGGTGTCTCACTGCCTTTTAGTTAGCTTGGCTAAGGGTTTGTCTATCTTGTTGATTTTCTCAAAGAACCAGCTCTTGGTTTCATTGATTCTTTGAATTGTTTTATTTGTTTCTAATTGATTGATTTCAGCCCTGAGTTTGATTATTTCCAGCCGTCTGCTCCTTCTTGGTGTGTCTGCTTCTTCTTTTTCTAGGGTTTTTAAGTGAGCCATTAAGTTGCTTGAATCGCTGTCTCAAATTTCTTCTTGAAGGCACTTAGTGCTATGAACTTTCTTCTTAGCACTGCTTTCATTGTGTCCCACAAGTTTGGGTATGTTGTGTCTTCATTTTCATTGAGTTCTAGGAAGATTTTAATTTCTTTCTTTATTTCTTCCCTGACCCAGCTGTCTTTTAGTAGCAAGTTGTTCAGTTTCCATGTATGTGTAGGCTTTTTGCTATTTCTGTTGTTACTGAGGTCCAGCTTTATTCCATGGTGATCCGACAGGATATAAGGGATTATTTCAATCTTCCTGTATTTGTTGAGGCTTGCTTTGTGACCAACTATGTGGTCTATTTTGGAGAAGGTTCCATGAGGTGCTGAGAAGAAGGTAAATTCTTTTGTGTTTGGGTGTAGGGTTCTGCAAATATCTGTTAGGTCCATTTGGTTCATTACCTCTGTTAGAGATATTGTTTCTTTGTTTAATTTCTGTTTTGTTGATCTGTCCTTTGTTGAGAGTGGGGTGTTGAAGTCTCCTACTATTAGTGTGTGGGGAGCTATATGTTGTTTAAGTTTTATCAATGTTTCTTTCACAAATGTGGGTGCTCTTGTATTTGGGGCATAGATGTTCAGGATTGTGATGTCTTCTTGGTGGAATTTTCCCTTGATAAGTATGAAGTGTCCTTCCCCATCTCTTTTGATTAATTTTGGTTGAAAGACTATTTTATCAGATATTAGAATGGCTACTCCTGCTTGCTTCTTGGGTCCATTTGCTTGAAAAGCCGTCTTCCATCCCTTTACCCTCAGGTAATGTCTATCTTTGTGTCTTAGGTGTGTTTCTTGTATACAACAGATTGCTGGGTTTTGTTTACGCATCCATTCTGTTAGTCTGTGTCTTTTTATTGGAGAATTCAGTCCATTGATATTGAGAAAGTAATGACCAGTGGCTGTTAAATCCTTTGACTTTGATGTTGGCTGTGGTCATCTGGTTTGTGTCTTAGTTGCTTTTGTTTTACTGAAGTGAGGTTATTTATTTCCTGTGTTTTCTTGAATGGAGCTAGCTTTCTTGGGTTGTAGTACTGCTGTGGTGTCTCGGGCACTCAGTTCTGTCTGTTTGCAATCTGCAGTCTGCTAGACTTTCCCTAGGTGACCCCAGCAGCACTGTTTCTTCCTTCTCTGTAGGGTCCTCTCCGGACAGGGGTTCCCAGTCCCTGTTGTACTGGGGCCGCACAGCTTGTCTGTACCTCTGAGCTGAGTACAAAGCTCTCTGTGCACGGCAGGAGCTCGGCTGTGATGGCGGCAGAGACTTTCCGGGGAGAGACTGGGTGACCTGCGATCAGACCCGCAACCCTGCTTCCCTGTGGGGTCCCCGCGACTGGGACTCCCAGTCTCAGGTACCCTTGTGCCCACAGATCAGCCTGGGAAATTTCTCTGTGGGGTCCTCTCCGGACAGGGTTCCCAGTCCCTGTTGTACTAGGCGCACAGGTTGTCTGTACCGCTGAGCTGGCGCCAAAGCTCTCTGCGAGCAGCAGGGCTCGGCTGTGATGGTGGCAGAGAATTTCCGGGAGAGACGGGGTGAACTGCGATCAGACCCGCAACCCTGTTTCCCGTGGGGTCCCGAGACTGGGACTCCCAGTCTCAGGTACCCCTGTGCCCGCGGATCAGCCTGGGAAGTGGCGGGGACCGCCGCTTGCGGCTGCAGCCCGGAGACCCAAAGCCCGCGTTACCAGGGATTTTTCCGGGTTCTGGCTGTGCAGCCGAGAGTGGACCCGACCAATTCCCACACCGTGGGAACCTCCCCTCAACTGGGAAACACGATCGATGTAGTTTCAGGGCCCTGAGTTCAGTCTCCTGGTCTCTTCCCGGATAGTGCTGTCTTGCTGCTCAGAAGTGCTGTTTTCCCAGTGCCACCATGTTGGCTCCAAAGCACTACTTTTAAACGGAATCACATCTGTGTGGCTCACTCAATTAGAAATACAGGAAAACTGAAAAGTGTTACCTCGCACTGTATGGCACAGAAACAAGTTTCCATCGAAAAAACAGAAATGCAAAGCACAACATTGTAAACTAATTCACATATGTGTCGCCTGTTCAGTTATTATAACAGGAAAACTGAAAAGTGATATATCGAACTGTACAGCACAGGAACAAGTTTCCATCGAAACAACAGAAACGCAAAGCACAACTTTGTAAACTAATAACTGTAAACTAACTTTGCACAACTTTGTAACATACGTGTCAAACGTTCAATTATTATAACAGGAAAACTGAAAAGTGATACATCACACTGTACAGCACAGAAACAAGTTTCCAAAGAAGAACAAAAGCGAAGCACTACTTTGTAAACTAAATCACATGTGTGTTGCTCTCTCAATTAGGAATACAGGAAAACTGAAAAGCGATATATCGAAATGTACAGCAAAAAACAAGTTTTCATCGAAAGAACAGAAGCATAAAAGCACAACTTTGTAAACTAATTCACATTCGGTCACCTGTTCAATTATTATAACAGAAAAACTGAAAGGGATTTAACCTAAACCTAACCTAAGCCCTAAGCCCTAACCTAACCTAACCTAACCCTACCTAAACCTAACCCTAACCCTAAACCTAACCTAACCTGTTCCTAACAGGAACAAGTTTCCAACGAAAAAGAACATAAGCATAAAAGCACTACTTTGTAAACTAAATCACATGTGTGCCACTCGATCAATTAGGAATAGAGGAAAACTGAAAAGTGATAATACTGTACTGCACAGGAACAAGTTTGAACCAAGAACAGAAAAGCAAAGCACTACTTTTAAGCGGAATCACATGTGTTTCACTCGCTCAATTAGGAATACAGGAAAACTGAACAGTGTTATCTCTTGCTGTACGGCACAGAAACAAGTTTCCATCGAAGAACAGAAACACAAAGCACAACTTTGTAAACTAATTCACATCACACGTGTCGCCCGTTCAATTATTATAACAGGAAAACTGATAAGTGATATATCAATTCTACAGGACAGGAACAAGTTTCAATGGAAAGAACACAAGCATAAAGCAAAACTTTCTAAACTAATTCACATCGTGTAAGCCCATTCAATTATTATAACAGGAAAACTGAAAAGTGATATATCACACTGTACAGCACAGAAACAAGTTTCCAACAGAAGAAAAGAAATGCAAAGCACTACTTTGTAAACTAAATCACATGGGTGTCGCTAAGCTCAATTAAGAATACAGGAAAACTGAAAGCGATATATCGAAATGTACTGCAAAAAACAGGTTTTCATCGAAAGAACAGAAACAAAAGCACAACTTTCTAAACTAATTCACATTCATGTCGCCTGTTCAATTATTATAACAGGAAAAGTGAAAGGGTTTAACCCTAACCTAACCTAAGCCCTACCCCTAACCTAACCTAACCTAACCTCTAACCTAACCTAACCTAACCCTACCTAAACCTAACCTAACCTAACCTAACCTAACCTAAGTCCCTAACCTAAGCCTAAGCCTAACCTAACCCTACCCTACCTAACTCAAAGCCTAAGCTAAGCCTAAGCCTAAGCCTAAGCCTAACCTAACCTAACTTGTTCCTAACAGGAACAAGTTTCCAGCGAAAAAGAACATAAAAGCAAAGCACTACTTTTGTAAACTAAATCACATGTGTGCCACTCGCACAATTAGGAAAACAGGAAAAATGAAAAGTGATATAACGCACTGTACAGCACAGGAACAAGTTTCAAAGGAAAGAACAGAAAAAAAAAAAGCACAGCTTTTAAACGGAATCACATGTGTGTCGCTCGCTCAGTTAGGTATCCAGGAAAACTGAAAAGTGTTACCTTGCACTATGCGGCACAGGAACAAGTTTCCATCGAAAGAACAAGCATGCAAAGCACAACTTTGTAAACTAATTCACATACATATCGCCCATTCAATTATTATAACAGGAAAACTGAAAAGTGATATATCACACTGTACAGCACAGAAACAAGTTTCCAACAGAAGAACAGAAACCCAAAGCACTATTTTGTGAACTAAATCACATGTGTGTCGCTCACTCAAATAGGAATACAGGAAAACTAAAAGCGATATATTGAAATATGCGGCAAAAAACAAGTTTTCATCGAAAGAACAGAAGCATAAAGCACAACTTTGTAAACTAATTCACATATGTGTCCCCCATTCTATTATTATAACAGGAAAACAAAAAAGAGATATATCACAGTGTACAGCACAGAAACAAGTTTCCAACACAGAACAGAGCAAGCATAAGCACTACTTTTAAGCGAAAATCACATGAAAGTGTCACCGCTCAAGTTTTTAGGAATATAGGAAAATTGAAAAGTGTTATATCCCCCATTCTATTATTGTACAGAAAACACAGGAACAAATTTAGCACAGAAACAAATAACAGAAAAGCAAAGCACTACTTTTAAGCGGAATCACAT
This sequence comes from Meriones psammophilus, assembly GCA_036365155.1. Taxonomy (NCBI): domain Eukaryota; kingdom Metazoa; phylum Chordata; class Mammalia; order Rodentia; family Muridae; genus Meriones; species Meriones psammophilus. Next base: position 26,060 of record JAEOAE010000454.1, read on the forward strand.
GTGTGTCACTTGCTCAATTAGGAATACTGGAAAAATGAAAAGTGATATATCACACTGTACAGCACAGAAACAAGTTTCCAACAGAAGAACAGAAAAGCAAAGCACTACTTTGTAAACTAAATCACATGTGTGTCACTCGTTCATTTAGGAATACAGGAAAACTGAAAAGTGATATATCGCACTGTACAGCACAGGAACAAGTTTTCAACAGAAGAACCAAAAGCAAAGCACTATTTTGTAAACTAAATCACATGTGTGTTAAGCTCGCTCAATTAGGAATAGAGGAAAACTGAAAAGTGATATATATCGCACTGTACAGCAGAGGAAAAAGTTTCGAACAAAAGAACAGAAAAGCAAATGCAAAGCACGACTTTGTAAACTAATTCACATACGTGTCGCCAGTTCAAGCATTATAACAGGAAAACTGAAAAGTGATATAACCTAACCTAACCTAACCTAAACCTAAACCTAACCTTCTAACCTTCTAACCTAACCCCTAACCTAACCCTACCCTAACCTAACCTAACCTAAACCTAATCCCTACCCTTAACCTAACCCTATCCCTACCTAAACCTAACACTAACACTAGCGCTAACTTGTTCATAACAGGAATAAGTTTCTATCCAAGAACATAAAAGCAAAGCACTACATTGTAAACTAAATCACATGTGTGTCACTAGCTCAATTAGGAATACAGGAAAACTGATAAGTGATATATCGCACTGTACAGCAGAGGAACAAGTTTTGAGCGAAAGAAGAGAAAAGCAAAGCACTACTTTTAAATGGAATCACATGTGTGTTGCTCGCTCAATTAGGAATACAGGGAAGCTGAAAACTGTTATCTCGCATTGTAAGGCACAAAAACAAGTTTCCATCGAGAAGTACAGAAGCGCAAAGTACAACTTTGTAAGCGAATTAATATACATGTTGCCTGTTCAATTATTATAACAGGAAAACTGAAAGTGATATAACCTAACCATAACCTAACACTAACCCTACCCTAACACTAACCTAACCCTAACCTAACCTAAGCGTAACTTGTTCCTACAAAAGTACTAATTTGTAAACAAAATTACATGTGTGTAAGCTTGCTCAATTAGGAATACAGGAAAACTGAAAAGTGATATATCGCACTGTACAGCAGAGGAACAGGTTTGAATGAAACAACAGAAAAGCAAAGCACCACATTGTAAACTAAATCACATGTGTGTTGCTCGCTCAATTAGGAATACAGGAAAACTGAAAAGTGTCATCTCTCCTGTATGGCAAAGAAACAAGTTTTCATTGAAAGAACAGAAACACAAAGCACAACTTTGTAAACTAATTCACATCACGTGTTGCCCGTTCAATTATTATAACAGGAAAACTGAAAAGTGATATAGCGCACTGGACAGCACAGAAATAAGTTTCCAACAGAAGAACAGAAGCATAAGCACTAATTTGTAAACTAAATCACATGTGTGTTTCTCGTTCAATTAGGAATACAGGAAAACTGAAAAGTGATATATCGCACTGTACAGCACAGAATCAAGTTTCCACCTAAAGAACAGAAGCATAAAGCACAACTTAGTAAACTAATTCACATATGTGTCGCATGTTCAATTATTAGAAAAAGGAAAACTGAAAAGTCATATAACCCTCACCTAACCTAATCCTAATCCTAAACCTAACCATAAACCTAACCCTAACCCCAGCCCTAACCTAACCATAACCCAAACCCTAACCTAACCATACCTTGTTCCTAACAGGAACAAGTTTCCAACAAAAGAACATAAGCATAAAGCACTACATTTGTAAACTGAATCACATGTGTGTCACTCGCTCAATTAGGAATACAGGAAACCTGAAAAGTGATATATCACACTGTACAGCACAGGAACAACAGGCGGCGTAAAGAGTGAGCAGGGAATCAGGGTATTGACATGTCACTTAGGTGCGACCAGGGCTTATATAAACAGCGCCACTTCTGGGCCTGGCGCTCTCCTCCCTCTCCTCCTCCCCCCTCTCCCTGCCGGGGCTTATCTGCCTGGCCTTGGCCTAGGGATGCCCGCGGTGTCCATTTGCCAATGCAAGCCCCACCCGTGCCCGCTAGGTGTCCGGGCCTGCTCTCCTCTCCGCCTTTTATCGATTGACTGTAATAAAGGCTTGTTGCGGAAGGAACCTTGTGCCCAGGTGCGTTTCTGCGGCGAGACAATCAGCGCAGTTCCAACACCCTGACAGACCTGGCCTGGCCTGACAGCCTTGGCCCTGGCCGTGACAGCCATGGCCCTGATCCTGGCAGCCCTGGCCTGGCTCTGACAGCCCTGGCCCTGGCAGCCCTGGCCGTGGCCTGATAGCCCTGGCGACCCTGACCCTGGCAGCCCTTGCGGCCCTCTCCTGGCCTGGCCTGGCCTGGCAGCCCTGGCCCTGGCCCTTGACCCTTGACCTAACCTTTGACCTCCTAACCCTAACACCTAACCTAACCCCTAACATTAACCTAACCTGACAGCCCTGACCCTGCCCTGACAGCACTGACCCTGACCCTGACAGCCCTGGCTCTGACCCTGACAGCCCTGGCCCTGGCCTGACAGCCCTGGCCTGGCCTTGGCAGCCCTGGTCCTGGCCCTGGCAGCCCTGGCCCTGGCCTGGACTGGCGGCCCTGGTCCAGGCCTGACCTGACCTTGGCCTGACCCTTGACCTTAACCATTGACCCCCTAACCCTTAACCTAACCCCTGGCCCTGGCCCTGGCACTGGCCTGGCCCAAGCCTGCTGGCCTGGCCAGCCCCTGGCCCCATGCCCTGGCCCCTGGCCCTGGCCTCCTGGTCCTAGCCTAGTCCTGGTCCCTAGCACTGGCCCCCTAGCCCCAGCCCTGGCCCCCCTAGCCTAGCCCTACCCCTGGCCCTGGCGCTGGCCTAGCCCAGCCCTGGCCCCCCTAGCCCCCTAGTCTCAGCCTAGCCCTGGCCCCTAGCCCTAGTCCCCCTAGCCCCCAGCCCCAGCCCTAGCCTCCTAGCCACCTATCCGTAGCCCTATCCCCCTGGCCCCCCTGGCTCCAGCCCTAGCCCCCAGTCCCAGCCCCAGCCCCTAGCCTAGCCCTAGCCTAAGCCACTAGCCTGTCCCTGAGCCTAGGCCTAACCTAACCTGACCCTAACCCCTGGCAAACCCTAACTCTAACACCTAACCCTAACCCTAACCCTAGGCCCTAACACTAACCTAACCTGACTTTAACCCTAACCTGGCCTAACACCTACCCTAAAACTAACCCTGACAGCCTGACCCTGGCACTGACAGCCCCTGACCCTGACCCTGACAGCACTGACCCTGACCCTGACAGCCCTGGTCCTGACCATGACAGCCCTTGCCCTGGCTCTGACAGCCCTGGTCCTGGCCCTGGCAGCCTGGCCTGGCCTGGCGGCCCTGGTCTGGCCTGACCCTGACCCTTGCCTGACCCTTGGCCTAACCCTTGACAGCCTAAGCCTAACCTAACACCTAACCTGCCCCTGGCCTGGCCCCTGGCCCCTGGCCCCCCTGGCCTATCACCCTTGCCTGGCCCTGGTCCTGGCCCCTAGCACTAGCCCCTGGCCCCTAGCCCTAGCAGTAGCCTAACCCCAGCCCTGGCCCCTAGCCCCTAGGCTAGGCCCAGCCTAGCCATAGGCCCCTATCAGCCTATAGACCCCTGGCCCCAGCCCTGGCCCCTTAGCCTAGCCCTGGCCCCTAGTCCCCTGGCCCCTGGCCCTAGCTCCATAGCCATAGCCCTAGTCCCCTAGCCCTAGTCCTAGTCCTGGCCCGGCCTAGCCTCCTAGCACCATAGCCCCTAGCACTGGCCCCCTAACCCCTAAGCTCACCCTGGCCTCCAGCCCCAGCCCCAGCCCCAGCCCTAGCCGTGGCCCTAGCCTAACCGTAACCCTGACCCTAAATCTGGCCCTGACCTAACAATAACCTTAACCTAACTATCCTAACCCCCCTAACCTGACCTGACCCTGCCTGACCCCTGGCCTAAGCCTGCTAACCCAAACCCCCTGGCCCTAGCCCTAGCCTAACCTAACCCTAACCTTCCTTATCCCTGTCCTACCCTAACTGACCTGGCCTAACCCTAGCCTAACCTGGCCTAACACCTAACCTAACCTTAGCCTAGCCTAACAGCTGGCCCACAACTGACCCTGGTCCTAGCCTAACCTTAGCCTAACACTAACCCTAACCGTAAGCCTAACCTAACACAAACTCCCAAGCCAAGCCCCAGCCAGCCCTAACCCCAGCCTAGCCTGAGCCTAACCTAGCCTAACCCTCTAGCCTGGCACTGGCTCAGCCCCTAACCTAACCTAGCCCCCAGCCTAGCCCCTAACCTAGCCTAACCCGCCCTCTGGCCACAACCTGGCCCCCTGGCCTAACCTGAAATCCTTACCTAACCTAATTCTACCCCCTGGCCCTGGCTCCATAGCCATAGCCCTAGCCCCCTAGCCTAATCCTAGTCTGGCCCAGGCCCTAGCCCCTACTTATTCTCTCAGGTGGATTCATAAGCCCACAGATGGCTTATTACCCTGGGTTTCTTCTGCCTTTTCTTACTTTAAAATTGGGTGGGGTTGGAATGTTTTGGTGCAGCACTATGTTGGGGCTTAGTGTTTTACTCTGGTTGTTCTGCAAACTCAATACCCAACATAAGCGTGACTAGGTGCCATCATAAACACTTGTGGCCTTGAAACAGCGATCATCTCCCAAAATTTGGTTATCCATGTTAAAAAATTAAAACAGACTGTGACACTCAGTCGATGCACCTCAGGGTTTTACCCATTGCCTGAGTCGATGAGTGATCCCAAGTCAATGTTGCCTTTGCCTAGCGGCTATGGTACCTAGATAGGAGGATGACAGCCCTTGCACTCCCTGCAATTTTATTCCATTGCAGGGAATGGGTGTCACCTCCTTTTTAATCTTCTCCCTTAGCCCCTGCACCCAGAGGACTTGTCTCCATTGCACCTGTTGAGGTGTGGAAGTAATCTAAATCTCTTGATCGCTTACTTCCCAAAGGGCTCGCTTGATCGAGTTTAGGGCTCTCTTGTGCCCGGCAAAGGCTTTAAGGCAGTTTTTATTTATTTAAACAAAAAGTGGGATGTGAGCTGAGACTCAGATGCCACTAGGTGGCGCTGACATTTGCACTCAAAACTGTAAAAAAATATCTCAATGCGCATGCGCGGCTTGCAAATTGCATAAGCATGCTAAGCACTCTGGGCCGAGTCATCAGGCGGGGGTAAAGCGTGAGCAGCCAATCAGAATATTGACACATCACTTAGGTGCGACCAGGGCTTATATAAATAAGCGCCACTTCTGGGCCCTGGTGCTCTCCTCCTCTCCTCCTCCCCTCTCCCTGCCGGGGCTTGCCGCCCTGGCTGTGGACTGCAGGGCGCCACGGTGTCCATAGGCCAATGCGAGTGCCGCCAGCGCCTGCGAGGTGGCCAGGCCCGCTCTCCTCTCCTCCTTTCATCGATTGACTGGAATAAAGGCTTGTTGCGGAGGACCCTTGTGCCAGCGTGCGTTTCTGCCAGAGAGATGA
>JAEOAE010004004.1:0-212200 GCA_036365155.1 Meriones psammophilus
ATATTTTTTAAAGATTAAAAAAAAATAAATAAATAAGTAAATAAATAAATAAATAAAATGGAGGCTGGAGAAATGGCTCAGAGGTTAACAGCACTGGCTGCTCTTCTGGTGGTCCTGAGTTCAATTGGTGGCTTACAACCAATGAGATTGGTTGTAATGAGATCTGGTGCTCTCTTCTGGTGCACAGGCAGAATGCTGTAGGATGAATGAATGAATGAATGAATGAATGAAGGAAGGAAAGAAAGAGAGAGAGAAAGAAAAGAGAAAGGAAGAAAGGGAAGGAAGAAAGGAAGGAAGAAAAAGAAAGGAAGGACGGAAGGGATGAAGGAAGGAAGGAAGGAGAAAGGAAGGAAGGAAGGAAGGAAGGAAGGAAGAAGGAAGGAAGGAAGGAAGGAAGGAAGGAAGGAAGGAAGAAAGAGAGCGCTGGACTCAGTGGCTCATGCTTGTCATCCCAATGGTCAGGGCTCTGTGACACAGAGACTCCCTCTTACCGAGGTGCCAGGTTCCATTCCCAGGGACCACACAGTGGCGCTCAAACCATCTGTCAAGGGATCTGGTGCCCTCTGGTGACGCGCATGTGTCACTTAATAACTAGCTTTATATATTTGATGTTTTAATTTAATACTACGTATTTATTTCAATTCAATAAGAACAGACAAAGGAGTGTCTTGAGAGCAGGAGGAATCTGTGCTAGGTCAAAGCAGGGCCTGGGGCCACCCAACCTGATGGTAAGATCCTATTACTGAGTACAACACCTCCACAAGTCATTGGACACAGGGAATTCCAGCAGGCGCCTACCTAGAACCTTCACCCCCTGTGGACTTCTGTTCATGATACTGGAACATCTACTGCGTTCCACCAGAAAAGAAAAATACCCACCAACCCAGCCATAAACCCTTCACTCTCCAAAAGATTTCCTAAAAGATTTACTGGTGCTCTTGTGGCACAAATGTCATGGAAGTAACCAACTAATATCTGGTTGGGTTTCAGGAGGCCCACTCCATGATAAGGAAACTTGATCCAATACTGCTTGGGTGGCCAGGAACCTGAGTCTACACAGGCCAGGGATTTTAAGAGAAATCTAAATGTTTCAGTTGTGCTAAAGGAGTACAGCCATACTTACAGATCGGTGCCTTGCTTGGCCCTCATCGGAAACTTCATATTGCAGCAGATGGGAACAAATAAAGATACCCACGTCCAGTCGATGCACAGAGAGTGAGAAGCCTTAGACCTAGGCATTCCACCCTAAATGAGATGTCCCCAGGTAACGCCTGCCCCTAAGGGCTCAAGGAACACTGTGTGCTGAGTGTAAGCGCCAGAGGGGATGAAGGACAGGAAAGTAACAAGACCTTGTAAACACAGGAGGAGCAACCATAACTCACAAGCTAGCTTCACTATCACTTTCCCCTATAGGGGCTACCTCTCCAGGCCACAGGGGAAGAGGATGCGCTCAGTCCTGATGCGACTTAATATGCTGGCGTGGTTGGGGGTACAGGGGAGGGAGGATCCCCTTCTCTGAGGAGCCAGGTGAGGAGTGATAGGAGAAACAGGGAGGGTAGACCTGGGAGGAGAGGAGGGTGGAGTCTATGACAGTGATGTGAAATGAATAAATAAAAGTTTAAAAATGAAAATAAGAAATAAGGGGGCTGGAGAGACTTCACAGAGCTTAAGAGCCCCGGCTTCCCTTCCAACAGTCCTGAGTTCTGTTCCCAGTACCCACATGGCAGCTCACAACTGTTTATAGTGAGGTCTGGTGCCCTCGTCTGGCGTGCAGGTGTACATGTAGGCAAAATACTGTAAAAATAATAAACATCTTCAAAAAGAACTACACCAGGGATCATCAATAAGGTTCCCCTCCCTAAAAAAAGAACACTTACTACCTCTTTTAATAATAATAATAATAAATTTAAAAGTTAGTTTTCTCCAAGGGAGTCGTATTGGGCCACAATCAGACCTAGAGTGATGTGGAGATGTTGGTGTGTCCAGAGCCTAATAACAATTTTTCTTGGGCCATATTTAGCCCCTATTAGCCATTCCTTGCCAGCCTCTTTTTTGAACCTAGTGTCCTAGGACTGATGAATACCTGTAGGACTGTGCTAACTAGAACACAAGCGTCTGGCAGGCCCTATGTTAAGAATTTCACCTGATAGCATTGAGTCACATAGCTGAGTTTTCTATGCTTTGCCATAACCCACTTTTCTAAGGTCTAACTGAAGAGCATTTATGGCTGTTCTGATACTATAAATATTTCATGGGACTGCCTCCACATTGGAACATGGAATTTGGAGTGACCGGAATCTATGCTCTTGGGCCATGGCAATTGTCATATCCTACAAGGACACAATTCCTGCTTTCTACTCTGTCCTGGAATACCCAGTTGTCCTGTCACTGAGGTGTGTCCACTGTGACTTTTCTGGCTAGAGCTTTCCTGACTGATTTACAAAAGCCAGGCTCCTGACACCCAGTGTGCTGGTGTTCTTCAGTGTGTTGGCCACTTTCCTGACTGACCCCCATAGCAATGGGGGCAAGGTAGCTGCAGAGTTTTCATGGGAACCCAGAAATGTAGGTGACTGCCTTCTAGACTTACAGTCAATATTGTGAGAAGATTTCTACCAATATGCCACAACACCAAGGATAAGATCATGGATGCCTTTCAGAGTTCTGGGGCTACAAAATGGCTCCAAGGTTAAAAGCACTTGTCCTTGCAAAGGACCAGATGTGTTTCTCACCTGGTAGCTCAACCCATCTGTAACTCCAGTTCCAGGGGATTCAGTTCCATCTTCTGGCCTCTTCAGGAACCAGGCATCCACCTGGTAAAAACAGGTACACCTGTTCACCTTGGCAAAGCACTCATATGTGTAAAAATAAACAAACAGATGAGATTTACAGTTCTTAGGAGAGGACAAAAAACAGAAGCATCCATTAGTAAGTACAGATAGTTTATTGGCCCCACAGCCACAACATAAATTTACATAATCCCAGTTTAAATGCGTCCAGTTTAATTTCTCCTGCTCAGCCAGGGCCCAGCAAGTCCCTCCTCCCTAAAAAATAAATCTTGGGATCCCTGCCACACTTTCTTTTAGTGAGTGCTGACTCTCTCAGTAAAAAACAGGGCTGCTCTCAGGAAGGCAGAGACTATAAATCATTTTTTAAGATAATAACAAAAAAACAAGTGTGGTGTCAGACACCTGTAACAATCAGTGGGGCAAGCAGAGGTAGGCAGGGTCTGTGTGAGTTCCAAGTCATCTGGGTTTGTAAATCATTCCAGAACATGCAAGGTCACACAGAGAAAACCTGTCTTTCAAAAACAGGGGCTTGTACCTGCTGTCAGCTCTTCATACTCACATGTCTGGACATGTCTTAAGTCCCATAGTATGACTTCAACCAGGCTATAAGAAAGTCCTTCCAAGCATTGTGGTGCAAACATTTAATCCTAGCACTGGAGAGGCAGAGGCAGGAAGATCTCTGTGAGTTTGAGGCAAGCCTGGCCTACAGAACAAGTCCAAGACAGCCAGAGCTACACAGAGAAACCCTGTCTCAAAAAATCCAAAATGATGATGATGATGATAATAATAATAATAATCCAAACATCAAAGCCATGCCTGCTGGCACTTTGCCAGGTTCCTTTCACAAGGAAGGCACACAGTAGAGTTTACAGAAAAAAATAGCAGATGGAAGAAAGATTTAAATCTTCATTTATTTCAATTTTTAAATCTCCATTACTGGAAATTCTTAATGTGTTGAAAATAAAAAAGCAAAGAATGCAGGAGAAACTACAGAAGTCCCATGGAATTGCAGGGAGACACAGCATTCTATTTTTGTTTTGTATAGGGAACATATGAACACCTTCTGCTGAAGAAGAATGGTGTGAAACACTTGCGGAAATATTCAGCGAGTCAAGGCGACATTATCACGGTGCTTCTCAGCTGCATCTCTTCAAAATATGCTTTCTGGTTGTGATGCCAATTGCACACTTACTTTTTAAAAGACACACATGTTCATGTGTGTGTGAGTGTGTATGTGTTTCCGTGGAGGATAGAAGAGGACAGTAGATTCCCTGAAGTTGGAATTACAGTTGGTTAGGGGTTGTGTGAGATGGCAGAGGGATACATTTTAATAATTATTAAATGTGTGAGATACATTAACCATATCAAGTTTGGAAATCTCAAAAGGTGATAACCCTTGCAAACAGATAAATGTACCATCTGCTTCAGTATTCTCACCTTAGCGGCCCAAGCTTTGAACCCCAGCATTCAGAAGGCTGACACAGGAGGATCACAAGTTCAAGGCTGGCCTCCCCACCTCCCCATGAAAAGGTGCAATTTACTCATCCATCCAGTTAGCTCAGCTAAGGCAGCATACAGCCTCCCAGTGGTCATGAGTAAGAAACATCATCCTGAAAACACAATGATAAATTTAATTCACCATATGGTGACATTTGAGATGAACTTGACAGTATTCATTCAAACTTATGTGTGACCATAGGAAAGAATCATTAAGACATTTGTTAATCATCTTTTCATTTTCTTCCTTGGAGAACAATGCCTCTTTCTACAGATATTCATAACACATTCATTTATGTTTTAGAAAATTTAAGCAACATGAAGAAGAGTGGGACCAGGGCTAGAGAGGTAGCTCAGATGTTAATAGCATTGGCTGCTCTTGGTCCTGAGTTCAATTCCCAGCAACCACATGGTGGCTCACAACCATCTATAGTGAGATCTCATGCCCTCGTATGGCTTGCAGTGGTACATGCAGCAGAACAATGTAAAATAAATAAGTAAATAAATAAATAAACCAACAAATCAGAAGAAAGAAAGGACCACAAACAAATTAATACCTTAAGTTCCTCCTTAATGTTCTTGGATGAGGCTGAAGAGGTGGCTCAGAGTTTAAGGGCACTACTCGCTATCCTTCCAAAGGTCATGAGTTCAATTTCCAGCAACCACATGGTAGCTCACAACCATCTATACTGAGATCTAATGTGCAGGCAGAATGTTGTATAAATAATAAATAATTCTTTAAAAAGTTTTGGAAACATGATCCTCCTGCCTCTGCCTCCTGAGTGCTTATCCTGCAGGTGTGTTCCCCACACCTAGCCTTATCAGGCCACAGAGGAAGACAATGTAGCCAATCCTGATGAGTCCTTATAGACTAGGATCAAAGGGAAGGGGAGAGGGACCTCCTTTATCAGTGGATTGGGGGAGGGGTACTGGTAGGGGAAGAGGGAGGGTAGGATTGGGAGGGGAAGTGAGAGGGAGCTACAAGGGGGATACAAAGAGAAATAAACTATAATTAATAAAAATAAAAATAAATAAAAAACATGTAGCCTTGTAAGATGAATGCTAATTAACAGATATAAAGAGGGGGAGACAAGTAAACAGAGCAACTGTGCTTAGCCCACCTCATAGAAATTGTATGAACAGTTTCTAAGTATAAAATCAATGGGCAAGCTGGGTGTATTTTATCATGTCTTTAATTCCAACAACCCTCAGGAGGCAGAGGCAGGTATATCTCATAGTGCTGGATGGTAGCCTGGTCTATGCAATGAGTTCCAGAATACTCAGGGGTACAGAATACTCTGTCAAAATTAATCAAACAAACAATAGATAGAAAGAACTGACAGCCCTTTGCTCAAGTTTCTACACGAGCTATTCATTCCCTCAAGTTATGTACATATCTTCTAGAAACTTGAAGTGCCTCACTTTAAATTGTAAGATTGATATGATCTTCCTAAAATGAAGTCTATGTTTAAACAGTTACAAACAAAACAAAACAAAACAAAACAGATGAGAGCATCAGCAAAGTAAATGTTTATCAAAAATAGGCAACATAGGGTGTGAGAGTTGGCTCAATAGTAAAGAGGTTTTGCTGGTCTTGCAAATAACTAGTCCTGCTTGCCAGTATTTACATAAATATGGGAATCAGGAACCATGAGGAACTGGAGTGAATGGCAACAGAGCCCATGCAGAATCCTGGGAATAAAACAACAGAGACAAGACTAAAAGGGGCAGATCTAACTTTATTTTCCATTGTAACAGCCTGTAAATGACTGAAAGCCCAATCAGAACATCCCATACTATCCTCAAGTACCAGGAACAATCAATGCAGTTGGTTCAGCTATAAGGAAAAGTGAGAGTTGAGTGGGGAGGCAAGGTCATGTTAGGAGACAATTTGGGAAAGAATCTTCACCAACCCTTTTTCTAACAGAGGGCTAATATCCAGTATATATAAAGAAATAAAGAAGCTGAAAAACAGCAAACCAAGTAATCCAATTAAAAAATGGGGAACAGAGTTAAGCAGAGAATTCTCTGTAGAGGAATATCGAATGGCAGAGAAACACTTAAAGAAATGTTCAACGTCATTAGCCATTAGGAAAATGCAAATCAAAACCATGCTGAGATTTCACCTTACACCCATCAGAATGGCAAAGATGAAAAACTCAAGTGACAACACACGCTGGAGAGGTTGTGGAGAAAGAGGAACCCTCCTCCACTGCTGGTGGGAATGTAAACTTGTACAACCACTCTGGAAATCCAGCTGGCGCTTTCTCAGACAACTAGGAATAGCGCTTCCTCAAGATCCAGCCATACTACCCCTAGAGATATATCCAAAAGAGGCTCAAGTACACAATAAGGACATTTACTCAACCATGTTTGTAGCAGCTTTATTTGTAATAGCCAGAAGCTGGAAACAGCCCAGATGCCCTTCAACTGAAAAATGGATGTAGAAATTGTGGTACATCTACACAATGGAGTATTACTCTACAATGAAAAATAAGGAAATCATGAAATTTGCAGGAAAATGGTAGGAATTGGAAAGGATCATCCTGAGTGAGCTGTCCCAGAGGCAGAAAGACACACACGGTATATACTCACTCATATATACATACAACATAGGATAAACCCACTAAAATCGGTACATCTAAAGATACTAATTAAGAGAGATGACCCTGACTAAAATGCTCAATCCCCATCACAAAAGACAAAGAGGCTGTACATCAGAAGAAGAAGAAAACAGGAAATAACCTAGAAACCTGCCACAGAGGGCCTCTGAAAGGCTCTGCCCTGCAGACTACCAAAGCAGACGCTGAGACTTATGGCCAACTGTTGGGCAGAGTGCATGGAATCTTATGTAAGAATTGGGAAATACTAAGATCTGGAGAGGACAGGAACCCCACAAAAAGAGCAACAGAACCAGAAAATTTAAACACAGGGGTCTCTCCAGAGATTCATACTCCAAGCAAGGACTATTCATGGAGATAACCTAGAACCCCTGCAAAGATGTGGCCCATGGCAGTTCAGTGTCCAAGTGGGTTACATAGTAATGGGAAGAGGGACTGCCTCTGACACGAACTGATTTGCCTGCTCTTTAATCACCTCCTGCTGAGGGAAGAACAGCCTTACCAGGTCACAGAAAATGGCAATGCAGCCCCTCCTGATGTGATCTGACAGACTAAGATCAAAAGGAAGGAGAGGAGGACCTCCCTTTTCAGTAGACTTGGGGAAGGGCATGTGTGAAGAAAGGGGAGGGAGAGTGGGATCGGGAGGGGAGGAAGGAGGGGCTTATCGGGGGATACAAAGTGAATAAAGTGTAAATAAAAATAAAAATAAATACACAAAAAATGGGAGGCCACAGGAAGGAGGAAGACTTTACAGTCTCCTCCTTATCTATACATTGCATATAAGTAGATCATCTGTACATTCAACCACAAAGTTCTTCAATAACTGCTTCTCTCAATGATGCCCTCAATTGGTTACACATGACACTGAAAAACATTCCTTCACTATCTATGTCCCTGGATCCTGATAACCCATCCTGTCACCTTGTACCTGTTTTGACAGCATGAAACTGAAAACTCAGATTTACAGTGCTTTAAACATATAATGTTATTATATGTTAAAATAAAGAAAATGAAGAATAAAAATAAAGAAAAGCAAAACACAGAGCAGCTATCTAGATCTGCTGTGGCAACCCTACTATCAGTCATTAGTCATCTAGGATCCTTCCAGCTCTTTTCTCTGTTACTCCTACCCAAGATGCCTGCTACATCTCCAGTCCTTTGCTTGCTTGCTTGCTTGCTTGTTTGGATTGGGTTTCTCTTGGTATGTTTCATGGCTGTTCTGGAACTAGATCTATAGACCAGGATGGCCTTTAATGCAAAGATCCAAATGCCTCTGCCTTGCCTCCCAAATTCTGGGATTAAAGGTGAGCCACCACCTCCCAGCTGATCTCCAGTCTCAGCTAATGAAAGGCTGGGAATACACACCATTACCTCCTTACAACCCTTTTGAAACGTTCATCATTCTATTTATATTCAACTAATATAGACATAGTCACATGATTAATTAATTAATTTAGTCACATTAAATTTTTAATCTGTTAAAAATTTAAAGAGTGCTGGAGATGACTCAGTGATTAAGAGTACTGACTGCTAACAAAGTGGTGCAAGACTTTAATCCCAGTGCTTGGGAGGCACAGGCAGGTGGATCTCTGTGAGTCTGAGGAAGAGTTTCAGAATAGCCTGGACTACACACCCAGAGATACCATGTTTTGATGACTCCTTCCCTCACCCACAAAAAAGAAGGAAAAAAGAAATCTAACAACTTTGTTTTAATTTGAAAATAATCTCTTCTGTACAACCATGTAACTAGACAAAAATTATGGCTCATATCACCTACAAGAAAAATAATATGTATTAGGGAGAGCTGAATATCTCTTCCAAATTCACAAAATGCATTTGCTGCTCCTCTTCTTTCATCCCCTAAGTAATGGTGTACCCCAAAGCCTGGGCCTTAGTCATTTATTCATATCTTTGCTATGCTTGTAGACAGGAAACCAGCATAACTGTCATCTGAGAAGCTTCATCCAGGAAATAATGGAAACAGTTGCACAGACCCACAGTCAAACAAACATTAGGCAGAACTCTGGGCATCTTGTGGAAGAGTTAGAGGAAGGATTGAGGGAGCTGGAGAGGTAGGACACCACAAGAAGACCTACATAGCCAGCTCACCTGGGACCATGGGGCCTCATAGAAACTGAACCACCAACAAAAGAACATGCCTGGACTAGCCCTAGGCCTCTTTCACATATGAAACTTATGGGCTGCTTGTCCTCAAGTCAGTCCCCTAGCAACTAGAGCAGGAGCTGTCTCTGACTTGGACTCTGTTGCCTCCCTGTGGATCCCATTTTCCTAGTAGGGCTGCCTTGTCTTGCCGAAGTGAAAGAGGAGGTACTTAATCCTGATGTAATTTGATGTGCCTGGGTGGGCTGGTTGAGGGAGGGACAGGGAAAGTGTTTGGGAGGTTGGTACTGGCAAGAGATGAGGGAGTGGGGATGTAAGTGGGCTGTAAAATGAACAAATAAATAAATTAATGAAGAAAAAATATAACTGACCCATAGTCATCAAAGTGACAAGATCATGAAAAAGATGAGGGAACTGTTCCATATTGAAAGTGACTAAAGAGATAAAAGACAATGCAACACTTAAATGTACCAGCTTCTTTTGACATTTATGTGAGTAATAACATAATCAATAAAACCCACATTAAATGGAATACTATGCCAGCATGAATTTCCTATTTTGATAACTGCACTGTCATTATGTAGGACCACATTCTTGTTTGCATAAAATTGACACTAAACGACTCAGAGTGACAGGGCATAAAGTCAGCAGCTTCCTCTCAAAATGTCCAAAGTAAAACAGCAATTAACTGTGTGCCATACTTGGAACTTTTTTCAAGTTTGTTATTGTTTCAACATTGTTGTGGGGAAGGTGTGCGTGGTCTTTAACTCCAGCACTAGGGAGGCAGAGGAAGGCAGATCTCTGTAGGTTCAAGGCAGCCTGTTCTACACAGGCAAACCCAGGACAGCCAGGGTTCTGTAGAGAGAGTTTGTCTCAAAAAAAAAAAAAAAAAAAAAAAAAAAAAAAAAAAAAAACAAAAAAAAAACTAAATAAAATTGTTGTAGGGGGAAGAACAATGTAACTGAAAACTGAACAAAATTAAATACAAAAACTGATTCTCCACACTAGCAGTCTGGGTAAGACTAAGTCTTTAAGACTGACTGAAAAAGACATTTTGAAGCAGCAAAAATATTCTCTAAATACAGCACAATGTCTTCTTTTTTTAGTGTGTGTGTGTGTGTGTGTGTATGATACTAGGGAACACATAGGAAGGTTAGAAGACAACTCTGTGCAATCACTTCTTGCCTTCCACCTTTTCATAAATTCAGGGATCGAACTCAGGTCTCGAGGCTTGCCCAGCAAGAGCCTTCATCTGCTGAGCCATCTCACCGACCTGCAAGCGATTCTCTTAAGTGACCTCAATTAGGAAGTAGTGAGAAAAAATGTGAACGATTCCTTCTCTTAAACAAATTCGTAGGAATAAATAAACAATAAAGAGATGAGTAGAACAGCAGTACTCTAGTGCTACAAATTACTAACAATCATCCAAACACAACCTAAGCACCTCCTGAGACAAAGGGCTGAAGGGCTGGTAGCTAAAACTCCTTGCAAGTGTGAAACTGGAATTACCCTGGCATAAAAGCTTTCCAGGCTCTACAGTAAACTTGTAATTACATCCTGTTTATCTATACATAACAACACAAAGAGATAAAAATAGCAAAATAACCCTGCCTGAACCCTGTATACTCCTGATTGTGCAAATCCATCAAAGTATAAACAGCAATTTAACTGCCAAACTGTTCCTTCTGAACAATTCTCTGACAAATAAAGATAACAATCAAATCACGTGAAAGCTAAGTGAGAGAGAGCACCTGCAGTGATTGACTGGCTATCTTAGGAAGAGTCATTTCATTCTGGAATGCCTGCACATAGGCCCTGAAAAAATGTTCCTAGGAATCTGCACGTATCCTGTGGCCTTTCCAATTACCCCGCTTTAGTTCGACCGGAATGTCCAAGCTTCACCCACCCTGCCTCCCCCAAGGCAAGCAGGAGGTAGCACAGGACTCTGTACTTCCTTTCCAGGAGGCCTGGCCACAGCATCACTCTTCCTCAGGATGCAGGGCACAAGTGTATCCCTAGGAAATCCTCAAAGTGTGCTCCCGTCCTCCCAACCCCTGCGGCCCAAGGGGTCCCGGGTACCAGCAGCCTCCACAGAAGCTCTTGGCAGAACCTGGGCAGGCTCTCCCGACCCGCCCAGCCCGCCAGCCCCTGGCTGCAAGTCCCCAGCCTCGCCCCGGGACCGCCATCCTGCGGGTCCCTCACACATGCCTACATCCAGCCACGCTCGGCTGCACCGCGATAGCTGACACCAGTGAACCCGCTGCTTCTCCACCGCGGGACCCACCCCTCTCTCCTCCCTGCCTCCCAGCCTTGCTGCCAGGCCCAGCGCCGCCTAGGACACTGGATGGCTGCTGGGAGCGGAGGCGGAGCCCAGAGGCGGAGCCCAGAGGCGGAGCCCAGAGGATCCGGAGACAGGGGAGGAGCCAGGGGGGACAGAGGCGGAGCCAGGGGCAGAGACAGGGAGGAGGTGAGGGGCGGCGGGAGGCAGAGCCTTGGGAGGTGAAGGCGGAGCCCGGGAGAGCATAGTTGAAAAGGAGGCGGAGCCTGGGGCGGAGGTGGAGCCTGTGTGGGCGGAGGCGGAGCTCGAGGGCGGAGGCAGAGCCCGGGGAGACGGAGGCGGAGCCCGGGGGCGGAGAGGAGGCGGGAGCCGGCACCCGCCCCACGGGCTTACCTGGCTTCTCCTGGTCTCAGCCTACTAAGTTGAAGTAGTAGCCGAGCCATGACCGCTGCCACCGCGCCCAGGAAGCGTGTTCCCGTGGCCAACCCTCGCCGCCGCCGCCCACAACTCCCAGGCCTGGGAGGAACTCAGCGTTTTCACTTAGGCGGCTGTAGCCATAGCAACGGCGCTTCTGTCACGCTGGACAATGGAGGCGCGCACTGCGCCTGCGCCGCGCCTCGCACAAGCCCCTCTCCCGCCCCACCGGAAAGAGCTTGGCCTTGGGGTTCCTCCGAGGCCGAGGCAGCTTGGACCCCTGGCTCAGAAAGTGGGCGGCTGCGTGCATTCTCACCATCAAGGCTGAGCTCTTAGAGGCCTGGCCTCTGCTTCAACGCCCCCTCCCCTATTCTTTATTTTCCTGGAGCAGGGTCTTTCTTCTGCCTTCTCTCTCCCTTTTGGGGAGAAGGGCATGGAGGGGCGTGGGGTCACTTGGAAAGTTTGCTGTTTTCTGCTGCCTGCTTGCCACTGGCAGCGCATTCCCGCCCTCTGCTGGAAGCTTGGAATTTGCATCGCCAAGGCTTTCTGGATGCACGTTTTTTGTTTATGTTGTGCAGATGGGAATTTTAGAAACATGCCACCGAGCTGGCAGGGGAGGAAAGACTTGCGCAATCTTCAGAGGCGCCTATGCTTTCTGGGCTGCCTTGCCTGGGGACTGTCAGCTTGGGCTTTCCTCTGAGTGCCTGACAGAGTTGGATTACACCTAGGTAAAGGGCATCAGGGCATCCCTGGAATGCTCCTGAAATGGGCCTGTCTCTTCTCAGGGAGCCCAGTCTGCCTGACTTTTACTGCTTTTTTGTCTCAAGGCTCTGGTAAGTTGCTCTACTGCAAAAGTTCAATCGAATAAATTCACAGGGCTCTTGGTCCAGTCTAAAAATTATCCAAGCCGACTGAGATTTTAAGAAATATTCCCTACTGATGATTTCAAATTTGGCTGGCACAACATTTGGATGAGTTTACTTTGTCACTTCTTGATGTTTATGATATTTTAGTAGTAGAATATGTATGCAAATTAAGACTGAAATTTTCAGAACCTGTGGTTTGGAAATTACCTTCGTAAGGACATCATTCGCTGAGGGATTTTGTCCTTAATATAGTGTAGATGCCAATGTGCTTAGTGCAGAAAGCTAGTGACTAGAGCTGTGAACTCAAAATATTCTTCAGCTCAGCTGCTCTGATTGACTAGTTCTCTTTTATGGGCCAATTGTTTCCCTTCCCGATTCCGTGTTGGTAATTGAAACTTAAGGTCTCATGCATGCTAGGAAAGCCTTCTACCATTAAGCTATATTCCCAGTAAAAGGGCAAACTTTTTTCAGCAGGTGTCTGAGCAGGTTGGGTCGGGCCATGCTAGAAGAATTGAAACTGAGGGGGTGCTTTAACCCAGTACCTCCTTTGTAAATAGCTGCTAGTCAGACTGAAGAGTTAGCATAACTGAAGTGATGAAGAGTAGATTCGTTTTCAAAATTACTAAAGCAAACAAAACTGCCCGCCACACCTCATATAGACATTTTCCCAGTCATATATCTGGGAGCTCTTTCCCCACCTTTTCAGGAAAGAGTAATCTCACTTCCTCCAGAGACAGCCCATTCCACAGCTTAACAGACAAGTTAGAAAGTCTTTCCTTATGTATTCAGAGTTGGTCCCCTATATCTGCCCTCTTGTTTTTTTTTTAAGCTACCAGAAGGGGAAGGACACCACATAACGGTGTGTGATTATTTAAATTATTATTGTGGGTTTTTTTTCTCTAAAATTTACCTGGTTTTTTTGTTTGTTTGTTTGTTTTGTTTTGTTTTGTTTTGTTTTGTTTTGTTTTTTTTTTTTTTTTTTTTTTTTTTTTAATTTTGGATAAGAGACTGGAGTGATGACTACACAGTTGAGAGCACTGTGTTGCTCTTCCAAACACCTTATTTGACTCCCAGCATTCACTTACCAGTTCATAACCATCCATCCTTAATACCAGGTAAATGGGATCCTCTTCTGGTCTGCTCCAGAAACAGGCATGAATGTGGCACATGAACATGCAAAGTACATAAACATAAAATAAAACATATTGTTTATACCTGGGATAAAATTCATATATCATAACATTAAATATACACTCCAGTGGCATTTAATATATCTCACCATTAGATCATGAGTACATCTGTCTTGTTTCAAAACATTTTCATCACCCACCCAAAATCAATTAAACATACACTACTATTTCTCTCTCTAGGCCCTACCAATAACCACTCACTTTCTGATTGTATGGGTTTGCCTGTTTCCTATAACTTGAATTAATTTTACTGGCATATTCTTTTTGGTTGGTTGGTTGGTTGGTTGATATGTTGAGGCAGGGTTTCTCTGTGTAGCCTTGGATGTCCTGGAACTCTTTTTGTAGACAAGGCTGGCCTTTTGAACTCACAGAGATCTGCCTGCCTCTGCTTCCTGAGTACTGGGATTATAGGCATGAGCCACCATACTACCACCTGGCTTGTTTCCTAGTTTTATCCCTGCTGTATCATTAGTACTGCCTTGTACTATTTAAGAGCATCAGTACTGCATTCTCCCTTATTGTTGAATAACCCTCCACTGTATGCACAAACCAGGCTTTGCTTATCCACTGGTGGTGTGGAGAATTGTTTCTCTCTAGCAGCATGACCATCTATAGAAAGTATGTGAGTGGGGCTAAAGGGATGGCTCAGTGGTTAAGAACACTGATTGCTCTTTCAGAGGTCCTGAGTTCAATTCCCATCACCCACATGGTGGCTCATAACCATCTGTACTGGGATCTGATGCCCTCTTCTGTCATGCAGGTGTACATGCAAATAGAGCACTCACATATATAAAATAAATAAATCTTAAAAGAAAAAAGTATCTGAGTACCAATTTGCAATTCTCATGGTATATCCTTAGGAACAGCACTGCTGGACAGTAGTGAATTACATATGGTAATGATTTTACCTACCAGAACTGAACAAGGATTCTAAATTTATTTCTAACTTCATATCTTTGTCAACACCTGTTTTCTTGATTGTTTTTTTTTTTTAATATTATAGACATCTTAAGAGGTATGGATTACTTTTTGTTTGTTTTGGGTTTTTGTTGTTTTGATTTATTTTTGGTTTGCTTGTTTTTTAAGACAGAGTTTCTCTGTAAAGCCCTGGCTGTCCTGGAACTCACTCTGTAGACCAGGCTGGCTTCAAACTCAGAGATCTGTCTGCCTCATACTCCTGAGTGAGTGCTGGGATTAACAGAGTGCCCCAGCACTTGCCTGGTCAAATAAGTATGAATTATTAACTTTTGCTGTTTCTCTTAAGACAGGGTCTCACTAGAGACCTAACTAATCTGTAACCTAGTTTCCTCTTGAACTCTGGATCCTCCTGCCTAGTTTTCACCCCCAATACTGAGGGTAAAAGCATGGAATTGACCACCAGGCCTACCTTAAGAGATATCTTACTTTCCTTCTGATTTATATTTCTTTAATTACTCATGGTGTTCAGCATTTCTTCCTCTGTATGTCTGTCATTTCTAAATCTTTTTCGGAGAAATATGTATTCAAGTCCTTTGCCTAACCACACCCTTACCACACCCTGCTGTGGGTCTAACCCTTGGCTTCCCCCAAAGCTAGGCAACCTCTGTTTTACTAAACCATACCCCTAACCCAACCCTGTTTGTTTTTGTTGAGTTTGTATACTCTAAAAGTAGATGTCTATCAAATATAAGCTCTGCAGATCTTCTTTCCATAGACTGTCATGTTATCTTCTTGATAGTGCCCTTTGGTTCACAAAATTATTTTACTTTGATGAAGTCCAAAGTTTTATTGGTTTTCTGTGATTTTTGTGTCATATCCAAGAATCCATTGTTGAATTAACATCATGAAGATCCACTTCTATGTAAGCTACACATAATTTTACATGTGGTTTTGATCCATTTTGGGTTGACTTTGTAAGGACAGGGTTCTAATTTTACCTTTTTTAAAAGATCTATGTTTACTTTCTGTGAGTGTGAAACTCTCTGTGTTTACATATGTATACAAGTGCTGTGATGAGAGGGTGTCTGAGCCTCCAGAGCTGGAGTTAGAGGCAATCATAGATGCTAGGAACTGAACTTAGTTCTTTGGATAAGAATCAAGTTCTCTTAACCACTGAGCAACCTCACCCCATTTACTCTTTAAATTCATATTGTTTAAATTCTATTTGCAAATATTGACATTAACCCAAGGTAATCATTATTCCTCCTATTAATACTAAGCTACATTCCCACTCTGCAAGTTTATTTTAATTTCTTTCTTTTTCTCTATCAAAGTTGTTTTTCAAAATTAGAATTAAGAACTAATGTCCTCAGTATATTTACTCTATTAAGGTCTTAGATAGACTAGTGGACATTTAAATGGCTGTTTTGTAAATGAAGTTTTCCCATGACATAAGGTAAAGACCTAAAGGTACTGTGTGTTGCCATCTACACATGAACACATTAGCATCCACTGAAGCTATAACTTGGCTTTCTCACCCAACAACTGCCAGGCTGCTGAAATTGCTAAGTCCGGACAGGGCAGCCTGATTGCTGAGTTTGGTTGAAGGCCATCCCACCCCCTAAGATAACTACCGTCACCTTCATTAACAAGGGAGAGAACAAAGAAAGTCCAGATTTGTTTTACTGAGGGCTGTGAGCCACAAGGGAGGAACGTTGTACAGCACAGTGATGAAGCTACACAAGAGAGACTACAGCCTTTCTTGCCTTAGAAGACAAGATGGAGCTGATTCCTAGTGTGGGGGGGATTTCTCACCCTTGTATTCCCCTAGTGGGCTGTGGTGGGTTAAGCAGTTTTACTGTACAGTCATTGCAAGTGCTTCCTGTAGTTAGCCACTACAGTTCAGGCAGGCTGGATTTGACCATATGTCCTGCAAGCACAACCAGGGCCCCTTCAGATTGCTTCTCCCTACCCATAAAAAAAAAGAAACTGAGAGACTTGGTGGAAATTTCCCTGATACATTGCCACGTCTTGAACCACTCAGTTGCCTAAGCAAGAATCTTAATGACTACTACCCTTGATACTGGCCTTTCTTGCAGCCCCACATTTATCATTCAGTTCTGTTGCTCCTACTTCCCATGTGTCCACTTCACCCTCACATCATTGTCATCTCCCATCTTGATAGTTTATAATACCTTCCTTACCTTTTTCCCTGTTCATTGGTTCCATGTATGTAAAATATGCCTTTTTATATGTAAAACTTATTTTTTAAGATCAGGTTTTACGTATCTCAGGCCAGCCTCAAAAATGCCAAGCACATAAAGATGATGTTGAACTTCTGATCCCCCTGACTGCACCTCCTTATTGGGATTACTGGTGTGTATAAAACACAAGGTTTCATGGATGCAAGGCAAGCACTTTACCAACTGAGCTATATTCCAAGCCCTTATATAGAAAACCTAAAGACAAAAAGCAAGATATTGATCCAGTCTTAAAATTAAGTCTGTAAGCCTGGTGCAGTGGCACACACCTGTGATTCCAGCACTCAGAGAAGCAGAGGCAGGTGGGTCATTGTGAGTTCAGGGCCAGCCTGATCTACAAAGCCAAGAAAGCCAAGGCTACACAGAAAAGCCCTGTTTTGAGGAAAAAAAAAGTTTGTGTACCAAGCACACATTTTCAGTTTGAACTATGTTTGGGATGCAGAAAAGAGAAATCCAGAGATGGCTGACAGACTGTGTCTTAGGCCATTGTGTCTTGACATTTTTTTCAAGTACCTGGGACTGCAGTGGTCACAGTGGTACTGAGAGGCTTTGCAGGCAGTTCTTACATAGATTGAATGTTTGGTAAACAGACCTTGGCTATATAATTGGTAGAGTCCAGTGAAAAACAAAAGGGAAGGAACCCTTGTTCAAAAGTTAAAGATTTCAAAAGCTTTAGCAGAGCATTGGAACAAAGGTGGGCTCCTCTGAGTGCAGATCCCTAGCACCTGAACAGGGTGTGTTTCCACAAAGCTGACTCTGTTGGTGCAGTATGTGTGTATGCTGGAGTGGAGAAGGGGTGTGGTTGCTTGGAAATTTAACTCAGGACCTTTACAAAAGTAGCTAGTGTTTTTAACCTCTGAGCCATCTCTCTGGCCCGTATTCATTTTTAATTTGTTGTTTTTTTTATGTCTATGAATTCTCTACATGCATATACACCTGCATGCCAGAAGAGGGTATCAGATCCCAGTATAGGTGGTTGTGAACCACAATATGGTTGCCAGGAATTGAACTCAGATCCTCTGGAAGGACAGCCAGTTCTTTTAACCTCCAAGCCCCAATATTCTGCTTTTGTTGTTTAGTATTTTGGAGATGACAACAGAACTTAAAACCACCTTGGGCATGCTTAGCACATGATTTACCACTGAGCTACATGCCCCAGCCTCAAAACAATCTCTGGTTGTTCTAGTCTTGTCATTATTGTTGAGATGATCTCACTACATTGCCCAAGCTCACCATCCTTCTGCCCCAACCTCCTGAGAGCCAGGATTACAGACGTGTACCATTACACCTAACACTCAAAACTATTATTTTGTAAAATGTGTGTGTGTGTGTGTGTGTGTGTGTGTGTGTGTGTGTTGTGTGTTTGTGCATATTTTCAGCTTTTAGGAACTTTATTTTCCTTCCACCTTTTCCCTTTGCACAGGTTTCTGCAAAGAGGACCACTCAGTGGTGGCTCCAACCCAATCAGTGGCCTATGCTGTGGGAGCTGATGACCAGTCCTCAGTGCCTGGCTGGCCACCCAGTCTTCAGTAAGGAACTACTTTATGGATACAGAGGGCACCTGCATACACTCAGGCCAGTCTGCCACCTCTGGATGAGAGGCAGTGAACTCAGGAACTGGCACAGTCCATTCACCCTGGAATTTCTCCTTGGTCACGGCCTTCTCAGCAGCAGCCTGCTCCTCTTTCTCAGTCTCCTCTGGGTCTATGTAGAAATAAAGATCAAGCATAACCTCCAATGACTGTTCACAGGAGATAGTGCCATGCATGAGCAGCATTTCCTGGGCCAGCATACACCACATCAGGCCCACTGAGTGAACTTCCTTGTTGTTGCATGGATGGCAATGTCCACATAGAGAAGAAGAGAATCTGTGTTGCACTGAGCGATGGTGGGCAAGTTGACCTAAGTGGACTCTGTGAGGGGCTGGTGGTCAGCCCTGGGATCAGTTACCACTAGAAGCCATGGCTCCCTGAAAGCTGCTTGTATCTGGTTAGTGAAGGTCCCAGGTGTGAACGGAACAGCAATTGGAGTGGCTACAGTGGCAGTGGAAAACTTCAGCACAGCTTGCTTACCAGTGTTCCTGGAGGCAATGACACTGACATCAGCAAGGTTCTCAATGGCAACAATAGCCTGAGCTGCAAGCAACAGGTCCTCTTCAGATTTATGATGTAGATACCATCACTTTTCCTTTTGTAGATGCATTGCTCCATCTGAAAGTCAAGGTTCCTGCCACCTAACTGGGTTCCTGTGGCAAGGAATTTGAGGACATCCTCCTACTTCATCTTCAGGACATCAAGGGCTCAGGACATTGTGTAAGTTTCCCATTTAAGTTATTCTGGGAATCAAGAACATACCATATGGACCCATCCCCAGGCAGTGCATAAAAGTGTGTGTATGTTTAAATTTTTGAAATCTTACTATTAATTTTATAAGACAAAAAGATCTTTGAGATAAGTGTACACCAAATCGTTTCTATCCTATTTTCAAACCACTTGTCTTAGTTACTTTTCTATCACTATGCTAAGATATCATGACCAAAGCAGCTTCTAGAAAAACAGTTGTTTGGGTACTTAGAGTTTCAGATGTTAAGTCCATGAATATCATGGCAGGGACCATGGTGGCAGACAGTAATGGCAGGCAGAGCACCAGAGCAAACAGTGGTTAAGAGCTTACATCCTGATCTATAAGTATAAGGCAAAGAGCTAACTGAGAATGGTGTGGGATTTTAAAACTTCAAAGCCCACCTACAGTGACACAACTCTTCAACAAGATCACACTTACTAATTTTTCCAAAATTGTTCCACCAATGGGAGACCAGATTTTCAAACATATGAGACTGTAGGGGTCATTTTCATTCAAACAACTACGCTCCTCAATAGCTTCCTATGTAGTCAAGAATTAAGATAAAAGATTTGAATGTCCCAAAGCATCTCAGGTACTCATATCATTGTGCTGTTTTGTTGCTGCTGCTGCTGTTTTGTTTTTGAGATCGAGTTTCATATAGTCCAGGTTGACCTTCATTCCTGACCTTCCTGATACTCCATTTACAGGCATGTGTCACCACACTTGTTTTATGATCTTTTTTGTTTTGTTTTGCTTGTTTGTTTGTTTGGTTGGTTGGTTGTCGTTTTGCTTTGCTTTTCATGACAGGATTTCCTTATGTAGCTTTGCCTGGACTGGACTAGCTCTGTTGACCAGGATGGCCTCGAAATCACTGAGATCCAGTGTGTGCCACCACGCCTGCTGACCTCTTTTTTTTTGAGGGGGTATTTTTATCTTTTGTGTAGATGAGTGAGAAGATTATTTTACTTGTATGTATAGAAGTGTACCACATGTGTGTCTTATATCCCAGGAGGTCATATGGCATCAAATTCCCTGTAATAGGAGCTATAGAAGATTGTGAGCCACCATGGACATGCTAGGAACTCTGCAAAAAAAAAAAAGTAGAGAATGTTTTGCTTTGTTCTAAGATTTATTATGTATACAATGTTGTGTTTTCATATACACCTGCATGCCAGAAGAGGGCAACAGATTTCATTATAGATAGTTGTGAGCCACCATGTGGTTGTTGGGAATTGAACTCATGACAAAAAGCAGCCAGTCCTCTTAAGGAATGAGCCATCCCTCCAGCCCCACAGAAAATACAGAAAAATACAGAAAGTATTTTTCATCACTAAGCCATCTCTTCAGCCCCTCTGGCTTCCTCTTTAATCTTTGTTATTTCTTTTTGGGAAGCACATGGAGGGAGTGTAGCTCAGTTGATAAGAGGTGGAGTAGACGGATCAGAAATTTAAGCTGTTTAGTATAAGGCCAGGCTGGGCTACAGGGGACCCTAACCAAGTAATAATAATAGTAATAACTATAATATGCTTCAGGTAAAAGCATTATTTGGCGATCATTGTTCCAAGCCAGAGCTAACCTCAGGTCACCAACTTTCCTCAGAGAAGAAGCAAGGAGGCAACAAGGTCCAGCCCAACAGGATTTTCTGCATACCGATCCCTCTACAACCGAGATTTCCCAGCCAACCATGTGGAAATGTGTGCTCCCACAGGAGACCAGAGGTGCCCCAGCTTGTAGCGCTGGCAGTATGGGGCAGGCAAAGTCACAATGGATCACAACTGTTTTGTCACCAGCCCACTGAGACCATCACAAGCAAACAAAACCACAAAAGAACAACACAAGAAAAAAGGCACTGGGTACAATGCGTGCAAAGAAAATGGAAGAAAAAAATACCAAAACTCAAAACAGTGGCCTGTCTCTCTATGGGCACTCTATCCTGTTCCATAAGTGGTGACCTACACCAAAATCAGGATCCATCCAACTACACCACAGTTTGGAATGGTGTCCTGCATTCAGCCAGACCAGAGAATGAAGCAGTAAAATATCTGTTGATCTCTACCAGACCAGAGTCCAAACACCAGCCAAACTCTGCCAGACCAGAGACCACAGCAGCAGCAAATCTCGGCCAGATCAGAGTCCAGAGCAGCATCCAAACTCTGCCAGACCTAAGGCCAGAGTAGTGGCTAAGCTCTGCCAGACCAGAGACCAGAGAACATTGGCAGAGGTGCCAAGCCTGGGGCTCCACATACTGTATCCATCCCTTGGCACCTCCTCGCCACTCTCACTGGAGCCTGTGGAGCATGGCTCAAGACTCCCTGAAATGTGAAAGAATCAAGTCTAGGGGGATAGAAGGATTCTGTCGCATGTCCTCAGTCAGTCCCAGAGACAAAAAAAAAAGAAAACAAATGGCAGCGAGGGACAAAACAGTTAAACAAGACACAAACAGCTATATCCCATTGCTTGTGCAGCAGAAAAATACACAGAGCCAGACAGCAGATCCCACCACTCCTGCAGTGGAAAAAATGAAAGTAGGATATCAGCGAATCTCTGATGCAGCAGCTACCTGCATTGTCCTTGTCCAATGATCCAGAGATCACAGAAAACTGGGTACTCTACCACCCTTTACAGATAGGGGCACATTCATCCTCTCTGAGGTACAGAGATCACAGAAAACTCGGTGCTCAACCCTTTACACATTTGTCTCTTCGAGAGGGGGTTCTGGAAAGTCTTCCAGGCCCCCTCTGGCCTACAGTTGTCCAAAGCATCAGCTCTAACCTTTCTGAACGCACAGATTACAAATTTTGCCCCAAGGCCCTAAAAGGGAAACTAGAGAAACACAGAGAAAGACACAGACAGACACAAACAGAGTGCTCACTTAGTGGCTATTGTTCAGCCCCAAGTGCCAGGGGTGCTTCGTAGTCTTGGGAATCCAATTTGAGAACCCATATGTTATGACCAGATTTTAGGGTCACCAAAGATCACCAGGAGCTGGACCACATATGCGAGAGCAAAGAGTTTTATTTAGGCTTAAGCTGGGTCTCTCCATCATCACCAATACAGTGGATCAAAGAGGAGCCCTGAGCAGCTGCATGGCAGGGTTTTGATTGGGACTTTAGGAAGGACCAGGAAGTTCCAGTTTAACAGTTACAGGATTGGGTGACATTCAGCAAGAGCAAGCTTTTTACAAAGTGATTAGCTAGCTAACATAACTAACATTGAGCAAGCTATCTCTTGGCCTCAGGAATGTTAGGTATTTTTTGTGTCATTGAATGTTCTACTTCAAGGTTGGTGGGCTGCTCAGAACAAATGCCCCACTTTGAGATAGGATACCTTCCTATCCTTGTGGTTATCCTCAGGCTGTTCCTTGGGTATGGAATCTTATGACCTTGTTTTGGGAAATGGTGACCCATGGCCTAGTTCCTGCTGACCTTATGGTAGAGTCATTATTCTGTGACCTTTAGGTGACCTTTTTTAGGCCTAGTTTCTGGTGATGTTTGGAGGTGTCAGGTAGGTTTTCTCAGTTCTAAAAGATCCATTTGAATTTTGTGGAGGTTGTAAATGGTATGTCCTGTGTCAGAGAGCACTCCAATATCAAGCTGTGATATAGAAGAGTAGAACTGATGATGTAAAGAATTTACTATTGCTGAGAAACTAGTGGTACCAGTTAGAGTTTAGCTGAGGGAAGACTGCCTATAAAACACTCCATAGACAAGTAGTATGTTAACCAGGCCTCTTAGAGATTAGGATCCTAGGATATACATGTTTGCTCACCAGGATTGTCTATAAAAGTGCCAGGGTGATGTTTTTTTAATTTGTAAATTCCCAACACGTATTTATTAATTCATGAATGCAAATAAAAGCAGACCAGATTTGGTGGCGTACAATTTGAGTCAGGTACCTTGATCCAGTAAATATTGAATTTCACATTAAGGGACTGTCCTATGCCCATATATACAATCCTCATTGACACAGTTCTGTCAGTTCAAATTTGAGACAGAGGCTATGGGCTAAAGCTGTGTCTGACAGGTTACAGGTCTCAGAAGCTAATATTGGACACAGGGGCAACATCAAACTGTATCTTATTAATGGCTTTCCCTCTACCACAGAATGGCCTGTGTTTTTCAAAGTCTGTATGCCTATGTGTTTTTTTCAACTAAGAGTTCAAGATTCATGAGTTCAATACCCACCAAGCACATGGTGGCTCACTACCATCTATAATGAGATATAGTGCCCTCTTTTGGTGTATAGGTGTGCATGCATGCAGAACATTGTATACATAATAAATAAATAAATAAATATTTAGAAAAGTCAGTTGGTATTATTAATTTTTTGTTGATGCATCATTTTTCTAGTCTCTTATTAGTTAATATTCTCTGATAATCCCCAGTCATTAAGAATTTCACTCCTTTTTCACTAGTACTTTGATTTTTGTTTTTGTTTAAAGCATTGTGTCCTATACATCAGTCATTCACATGTTATGTAGTTTATACTTTATTTAAACACTGAATGCTACTTCTACTACCCAGTGCCTAGAACATAATCCTTCAACTCTTTTCAGGTGGGCCCTGACTGGTCAGTGTGAAGTAAAAGAGATCAGTTAATGAGTGTCCACTGACCTCTCTGGGTTTTGTGTGTTTGTTTGTTTGCTTGGAGGTGGGTGATTACAAATAAAGAGGGAACCTGTGTAAGAACTGAGTTCATGACCTACTTTGAAGTTGGTGTTGTCACAACACAGAAAGGGAGGTGGAGGAGGGAAGATGGCAATGAGTCAGGTGATCAATTTTAGATGGTCAGTAAAAGTGAAAATTGTACACTTAGGGCTGGGAGTCATACAAAAAGAGAATCAAGAATATGGATTAATTGCTGCACTTGTTTCTGGAAAGCAAATTTGTACAGTTACACTAGTTCATAAACACAGAAGATCTGGACAAAGTGGGGTGGTAGTGCCTAACAGGAATGCTTTTTCCCTCCCTCATTTGAAAATGCACAAAGAGAAAAGGTGTGAATAATACTTTGTGTGCTCTAATATATACTTGAATTCCCTGAAGAATATTGGACCATAAAGCCATTTTCAACTTTTAAAAATAATTTTTGAGATTATAATGAAATCGTTTCAAGCTTCTTATTCCTCTCTACTCTTACATCTCAAATGCTGGGATGAATGGTTAAGGTGGCTACTTAACAATCAAAGCAGACGTGGCTGTCAGGTTCTCCCAGTATCCCTCAGTCCTTACCTGTTACAAGGTATGAGTGTCAAACACACATTTCTAGCCCAGGAGTTGAGCTGCCCTCCTCCCTGCTGTCCTTCCTTATGTATTCTAACCGTTTTGGTTACCTGGTCTTTTTCATTTATCATTTTTCCTCCTGGCTCTGTGTTCTGGCTCTCCACTTCCCTCTCTCCTGTCATCTCACATAGCTCAGGGTCATGTCACCTTTACACTGTCCCAGATTTCCCTGTGTCTGACTATGTTCTCTTGTCTATCTATAATAAACTTTCTACTCCAATATTCCTAGGTACAGCAATATCCATTTTGTTTTATATCTCATTTTTGTTGAGCTCCCATTAACTACACCTTGCTTTCAAATTCATGGACATTTGTTTCTTTAATGGTTGTTACTGTTTGGCTTTGACTGCGGTTTTGCTGAAGGACTTCCCAACAATGAGGAAGAGATGACTGCACTGGACACTGATCATGTAATGGAATGTGCAACACAAATGTCCTGTATCTTGTAAGATGAGCAGGTGCCCTAGGAAAGGAGAAGTTTGTATTTTAAAACATTTCCAAAATGAGGGTGTTACAGGATATTTGATACCAGTGTGATCCCTTAGATTGTGAACTGTAAAAACCTGAGCTTTATTTAGTGTGGTTGAGCCCTAACACAAACCTTAATTCCAAGAACTTTCTGTTTATTGTAAACAGGTGATTTTGGTGGGGTACAGTCAGCCCTAGAACATACCTTTAATTCAAAAGCTCTCTGCACACAGGATTTACTAATGTTAACCCTAGGTCAAGAGGCAAATCAAGAAACCAGATGACAAGAATTAAAGAGTAAGAGAAACTTTCAGCTGAAATGTATTGAACACAGAGTGTAATAGTGGAAGGAGTTTTAGCTTGGTAGATTTTGGGCTTTTTGAGCTTTGAGCTAGAAAGCCTTTGGCCTTGGGTTCTTTTGACCTATTCCCCCTGAGCTGTCATCTGAACTGGTGAGCTTTTGGAGCTTTTTCCTCTTGGAGGTGAGGTGAGTAGCAGGGTCAGATGGGTGATTTCTCTGTCTCTCTGAGCTAGCAAGTTTTAAAATCGAATAATTGGGATTTTCATTCTTTTATAACAACTCTAGGGTTCTGTGTGCCCACAGGGTTTAGGGTAAAGCTAGAATGCCTCTGCTATAAGCATCATTTGATCTTTGGTTCACTGGTAGAGGAGCTACTACTGTCCTAAGACTCAGCTCTATTGTTCAAACTAATGAGGTACTCTGGGTAGGCCCAGCAGTCAGGAGCAATAGTGGGAGGTAGTTTGTGGGTTTATTTTGGGATTTTCTTCTCATGTAGCTGTAAAGAGCTGTGAGTGAGACCAGAGGCTATGTCATGCTGAGTGTGGGGACATTGTCCCCAGGCCATGAAGAGCAGACTGCTGAGGTATCATAGCCTGATATGCTTTGAATGAGATGGACTGTAGTTCAGACTGTGTTCAGGCTGTGGTTCTGTTTGTCTCCATGTGGTGATCTTGTCAGAGACCCTTGGCCTCTGACCCTTCCTGAGAATTGATTGTCCAAAGAAGTGAGGAGTTTGTGGCCTGGGCAGTAGAAATTTGTTGTGCTTATAATATCAGGCATTGGTTTTGCAGTGGACAGATTGGAAAACTGAAGGTCTCATTTCTAGAAATGATGAATGCTGTATTCCTCATACACCTTTGTGTAACAAATTTTACAAGTCGTTTTGAAACTGGAAGAAAATAGGTGGTGGTGGTCATCTTTCAGCAATACTTGATTTTTTTTTTTTAACCTTTCAACTTCCACCAGTCACAATGGCATGGTTTATGGAAATTCAATTCCAGGGTACAAAAAGGAATTTCTGAGATGCAGAATTTTGTCAGGGGTGCCTGGTTTTAAATAAGTGGATAGGTCAGATTCCACTTCTTGTGACATAATTCATGCAGCAGGAAACAGATACTAAATTATTCTCCAACATTTTTTTGTGTGTGAGTGTCCAAAAGGACTGGGCTCTGCCTGAACCCACAAGGGGACATGAGGGACTGCAAGCCATAACCCATCTTTATGATCACCTCCATTTTCCAAGTGACTTCCAGAGCAAAAGGACTCTCTGTAAAGGAGGTTAGTAGTAGCTGGAGGGTCAGAAATATAACAGTTTAGGTGTTACTTTGTGTTTGTCTTATAACAGTTGGGAAATCTTTGTTTATTTAATTTGTATTAATTAGAAAATCAAAGGTATCTCTGGTCCAGTGGACATTTTTCATGTTAGAGTTTCCTTACATCTTTTCATGTAAACTTGACTATATTTTAGGATTATGTTTTTGGCTTTTTCTCCCACCCCCTCATTCTTTCACAAACACTGTACAAATTCTTGATTATTGAAGTTTGTGGTAAGAACAGAAGTCACATCATGCCAGAAGATTATGAAATTCATGACAATAGACTCATCCCGTATTTTTCTGTTTTCCTCTGTTTCTTACCAGGTGGCTTTTCTGATATGAGATAGAGATTTTGGATTGTTCTTTAGCAAGCACATAAAGACAATTTGCACTTATGTCTGTAGAAGGCAGAAGAGATAACATGAAGGTGAGTGATACCAGTTGGCCAGTTTACTCCTTCTCTTTTGACATTTTCTTTTGGTGATCTGTCATTTTCTTCAGAAATTTCATGTGTCCAATGGTCTCCATATTCTTTAGTTGGATGATTTTATTCTCCTGAAAAGATTAAATCAAAACCCTGCCCCATCCCTAATTCTGGGGTGAGGGTTGTGCCTTTTTAGGGATGTTATATCTTTTATATGGCAAAATGGTTTTTTTGGAAATAGAAAAATATAATATCTCAATTAAAGTTAAAAAATCTTTGAAAGTTTACAAATATACCTTAAAGTGTATTTATTCTAGATAATAAAGGGCATTTGCTTTGATTTTCAGCCTGCCTTTTACAAGCAGCTTTTAAATGAAACCACTGTAAATCCTATGTACCTGCCTCTGCCCCCCAGGTGGTATGTAAAAGGCATGTGGCTCCCAAATTCTGGGATTAGGGCTATGAACCACCAACACCCTGTCATTGTAACTCCTGAATTTAGAAAACAACTAATTAATAGAGAACTGCTTGTCTCTGCTGGGATTAAATGCATGGTCTATCACCACGATACTCAAATTTCTTATTCACTCCAAGTTATTCCATCTCAAACAAGTTTATACCTTTGAATTTACTTCAAACATTTTAAACCTCTTAACTGTTTTTAATAAGAAACAACAAATGTATCTTTCTTTTATTTAAGAAGAAAACTTTAGTCTTTATTAAGTTAGTTTGGACTGAATGACCACACTGTCTGATGAACAGTTACCTCTGCTTATTCAGGAGATCTCTACTATTCAAATCTAATCATGATCAATTTTGATAGGATCCACCTTTCTTTTCCTGTTTAAACATTCGGTTTTACCAGTGAAGACACAGTTCAGTAGTTTCTCACTGTCTACTCCTTTTAGTTATGTTTACTTCTTTTTGTTCTAGAGTATTTAGGAGTGCTGTTAAGTTGCTACTAAGAGATCTTTCTGATTATTTTTTCTGAATGTACTTAGTGCTATGAACTGTCTTCTGGCCAACAATTCCGTTGTGTACTATGAGTTTTGATATGTTGTGTATTCATTTCATTGACTTCTCACTATTCTTTGATTTCTTTCTTTATTTCAGTTTTGATCCAGTTTTTATTCAATGGAGTGTTGTTCAATTTCAATGAGTTTGTAAGCTTTCTATTGATTTTGTTATTGGTGATATGATGCTTTAAACCTTAGTGGTCTGATAGGATGCTGGAGGTTATTGCAAGTTTCTTATATCTTTTGAGACTTCCACTGTTCAAGTATATCATCAATTTTGGAGAACAATATATGTGTTGCTGAGAAGAGGGAACAATCTTTTTGCTTGGGTGGATGTTCTGTAAACATCATTTGGGTAGTGCTTTGATGTTAGATAGCTGGAGCATTTATCTGTTCAGTTTGGTCAGGAGGACCTGTCCATTGGTGAGAGTGATATATTGAAGTCTTCCCCTATCAGTTTATGAGGGCCATGATGTGATGCAATCTGCAGAAGGGTTTCTTTTATAACTTTGGTTCTCTTATGTTTGGAGCATAAATGTTAAGTATTGAAATGTTATATTGCTGGATGTTTTTTTTAAATATGTCAATCCTTTTCCGTCTTTTGATTAATTATTTTTTGAAGTCTGTTTCATTAGATATTACAATTGTTATATGAGCTTGATACTCTAGTTCATTTATTTGGAATATCTTTTCCAAACCTTTACCATGAGATAATGTCTATCTTGATGTGAAGCTGTGTTTCATGTATTTAGAAAAAGGGTGGATTCTGTTTTATCATCTGTTTTGTGAGCCTGTGTCTTTTTATTGGTGAATTTGGGTCAATGGTATTAAGAGATATCATTGAACAGTGATTGTTATTTTTGTGGTGGTGGTGGTTTTAGCACCTTGAGTGGGGCTGTATTTATAGATACATATTATTTAAAATTGACCTTTTTATGGAACATCTTATTTTCCCCATTTGGTGATTGAAAGTTTCTGGGCATAGTTAGTAATTTGTATTGGCTTCTGCAGTTTTTTAGAGTCAGAAGCACTCTGTCTAAGCCATTCAACTTCTAGCATTTTTACTCAGAATACAGGGTTAATTCCAATAGATCTGCCTTTTTTGTTTTTTGGTTGGTTTGTGTTTGTTTTGGTTTGTCTGATTGGTTGGTTAGTTTGGTTTTTTTTTTTTTGTTTTTGTTTGCAGTTGCAGCTTTTCATATTCTTTCTTTGTTCTGTATACTTAGAGTTTTGATTATTCTCTGTTAGGAGGACTTTCTTTTCTGGTCCACTGTCTTTGGTATTTTGTATGCTTCTTGTGCCTTGATAGACATCTTCCTCTTTAGGTTAAGAAATTTTTCTTGTATGATTTTGTTGAAAATATCTTCTGGACCTTTGATCTCATCCTTCTTCTTCTAATCTGATTATCAGCATGTTGTGTTGTCATAATATCCCAGAGTTCCTGGATGTTTCCTGAATATTTGTATGTAGACCAGGCTGGTTTTGAACATACAGCTCTAACTCCAGTCGAGTGTTGGGCTTAAATCTAGGCCAACATGCCTGGCATCAACATCACCATCATTGGCTGCTGAGCATGGAATATAGAGTTTTAGGTATTTATTTTCTTTTGTTTTGTATATGTAAGCATAGGTTATTGTGTTGATCTTCATCAACATCTTGCATTTGAAATTTGGCAGGGAGTATATTTAATTTCTGAGGATGCCATTTATTCACGACACTAACACTATCTGAGCTTTCCAAGTCATTGAATTGTAGGTGTGTGACACTCTTCTTACCTGTTGTATTTTTTTTTAATTTTGTTTGTTTTATTCACATTCAATTTATTTTTAATTTAAATTTGTTATTATTATTTATTCTCTGACATGAACTTGAGTCTTTGATCACCTCCTCCTGGGTGTAGCAACCTTGCAAGGCCACAGAGGAAGATGATGCAGCCATCCTTGATGAGACCTGATAAGCTAAAAGGGAAGGAGTTCCTCCTCAATTAGGAGACTAGAGAAAGGGCATAGGGGCAGAAGAAGGAGGGTGGGTGGGACTGGGAGGAGATGAGAGAGGGGGCTATGGCAAGGATACAAAGTGAACACATTGTAATAAATAAATTAATTAAATTAAAAAATAATTTATCCACTTAACATCCCAATTGTAATCTTCTCCCTTGACTGTTCCTTGTCTCACCCTCCATTCTTCTTTCCCCTTATCCCATTTCCTATATCTCAGATACAGGGAGCCCTCCTCTCCTGCCATGTGAACCCAGCCTGTAAAGTCTCAGTAGGACTGCCTGCATCCTCTTCCTCTGTGGCATAGCAATGCCACCTCCACCAAGGGGAAATGATCAAATAGCAGACAACAGAGTCTATGTCAGAGCAGGCACCTTCTCTCCTTACTATGGATCCCACCTGGAGACTGAGATGCCTATCAGCTACATCTAAGCAGTGGTCTGGGTCCTCTTCATGAATGGTCTTTGGGGGTGCATCAATCTCTCCAAGTCCCCATGGGCCCAGATTTGTTGTCCTTTTTGGTCTTCTTATGGAGGTCCTGCCAGTTCTGGGTCTTTCTACTTTCTATCCCCCTACTCTTTCCTATGATTCTCTGTGCTCTACCCAAAGTTCACCTGTGAGTCTTAGCATCTGCTTCGAACCCCTGCTGGGTAGAGTCTTTCGGACAATATGTATGTTAGGCTCTCATCCTACGCCCTCTCCTCAGTCACTTCTGGTGTTGATTCTATTTGCCCTTTTGAATAAGAATTGACCATCCTCCATAGGGTCCTCCTTTTTATTTAGCTCCTTTAGATCT
The DNA here is from genome assembly GCA_036365155.1 of Meriones psammophilus. Lineage (NCBI taxonomy): Eukaryota > Metazoa > Chordata > Mammalia > Rodentia > Muridae > Meriones > Meriones psammophilus. The sequence goes on from JAEOAE010004004.1 coordinate 30,896, forward strand.
GTGGATTGTAGTATGCTTATCCTATATTATGGCCCTTATCCACTTACAAATGAGTAAATACCATGCATGTCTTTCTGGTTTTGCAATAACTCACTTAGGATGATCATTTCTAGTTTCATCCACTTGCCTGAAAAATTTCATGGTTTTTTTTTTTTTTTAAATCCCGAGTAGCATTCCATTGTGTAAATGTACCACAATTTCTGTAAAACAATGGTTCAGTTGAGAGACATGTAGTCTGTTTCCCTATTCTGGCTATTATGAATATAGATGCTATGTACATAGTTGAGCAAATATCTTTGTTGAATGGTGTAGCATCTTTTTGATATATTCCCAGGAATTGTAGAGCTGGGTCATGAAGTAACACTATTTCTAATTCTCTGAGAAAGCATCAGATTGATTTTTAAAGTGGTTGTATAAGTTTGCACTCCCACCAGCAATGGAGGAGTGTTCCTTTCTTCACATTCTCACTAACTTGCTGTCACTTCAGGTTTTGACCTTAGCCATGATGGGTATAAGACGCAATGTCATTTGCATTTCCATGATGACTACAGATATTGAGCATTTAATGTCCACCATTTGATATTCCTCTGTGGAGAATTCTCTGTTTAGTTCTGTACCCCTGTTTTAAATTGGATTATTTGGATTGTTGCAGTTTAATTTCTTGAGCTCTTTATATATATATATATATATTGTTTATTAGCTCTTTCAGTTGTATGAAGGGTTGGTGAAGATCTTTTGTCAGTCGGTAGGCAGTCATTTTGTTCTATTGACAGAGTTCTTTGCTTCATAGAAGCTTTTTGTTTCATGAGATCCTATTCATTAATTTTTTATCTTAGAGCCAGTGTTCTTGGTGTTCTGTTGAGGAAGTTACTTTTATGCCAATGAGATTGAGGATCTTTCCCAATTTTTTTTTTTTTCTAACAGATTTAGTGTATCTGGTTTTATGTTGAGGTCTTTGAACAACTTGGACTGCAGTTTAGTGCAGGGTGATAAATATGGATCTATTTTCATTTTTTCACATGTAGACATCCAGTTAGACCAACATCATTTTTTGAAGATGCTGTCCTTTTTCCATTGCATGGTTTTGACTTCTTTGTCAAAAAATCAAGTGTACATAGGTGTGTGGGTTTATTTATGGGTTTTCACTTCAATTCCATTGATCCACCATTCTGTTTTTATTCCAGTACCATGCAGTTTTTATTACTATTGATTTATAGTAGAACTTGAGATCAGGGATGGTTATACCTACTGAAGATCTCCTATTGTACAGGATTGTTTTAGCTATTCTGTTTTTTTTTTTATTTTTCCATATGAAGCTGAGAATTGTTTTTTTCAAGTTCCTTAAGGAATTGTGTTGAAATTTTGATGGGAATATCATTGAATCTGTAGATTGTTTTTTGATAGGATGGCAATTTTTACTATGTTGATCCTACTAATCCATGAGCATGAGAGATATTTCTATCTTCTGCTATCTTTTTCAGTTTTTTCTTCACAGACTTGAAGTTGTTTTTTTTTTTTTTTTTCATATAGGTTTTTCACTGGCTTGTTGAGGATAACATCAAAATATATTTTTTTTTTTTCCTGGCTATTGTGAAGGGTGTTATTTTCCTAGTTCTTTATCAGTCCATTTGTCTTTTGTATACAGGAGTGCTACTGATTTTTTTTTCTGAGTTAACTTTATATCCAGCCACTTTGCTGAAGTGTTTTTCAACTGTAGGAGTTCCCTACAGTAGAATTTTTGGGGTCATTTTTGTATGCTGTCATATCATCTGTGAATAGTGATATTTTTTTTCCTTAACAATTTGTGTCTCCTTGATCTCCTTTAGTTGTCTTATTGCCCTAGATATGACTTTGAGTACTGTATTGAAGAGATTGAGAGAGAGTGTGTAGCCGTGTCTTGTCCCTGAGTTCAGTGGAATTGATTTAACTTCCTTTTCATTTAGTTTGATGTTAGCTATGGGGTTTCTTTACACTGTCTTTACTATTTTTAGATATGTGCCTTTGTCCCCAGTCTCTCCAAGACTTTAAACAAGAATAACTGTTGGATATTGTCAAATATTTTTTTTTTACCATCTAAGAAAATGATCCTCTGTTTTTTTTTTTTTTTTTTGTTTTTTTTTTTTTTTTTTAATTTGTTTATATGGTGGATTACATTGATGGATTTCATATACTTAAAGTCCATTTTATTAGACATTAGAATGGCTACTCCTGCATGTTTCTTGGGTCCATTTGCTTAGACCCTCCTTCAAGCTCTTTACTCTCAGGCAATGTATATCTTTGTGACTTAGATGTGTTTCTTGTATGCAACAAATTGTTGGGTCTTGTTTACGTATCCATTCTGATAGTCTGTGTCTTTATTGGAGTGTTAAGTCCATTGATGTTGAGGGAAATTAATGACCAGTGGCTTTTAGTTCTTTTTATTTTGATGTTGCTTGTGGTAGTATGTTTGTGTGCTTGGTTACTTTTAGTTTTGCTCTAATGACATTATTTCTTTCCTGTGTTTTCCTGAATGTAGTTAGCTTTCCTGGGCTGTAGGTTTCCTTCTAGGAGCTTCTGTACCTCTGTATTTCTGGGTAGGTATTGTTTAAATTTGTTTTTGTCATTAAATATCTTGTTTGCTCCATCTATGATGACTGAGACTTTTTCTGGGTATAGTAGTCTGGGTGGTCATCTGTGTTCTCTTAGGGTCTGCATGATACCTGTTCAGGCCCTTCTGGCTTTCATAGTCTCTGTTGAAAAGTCGGGTGTGATTCTGATTGGTTTGCCATTATATGTTACTTGGCCTTTTTCCTTTGCAGCTTTTAGTATTTTTTTCTTTGTTCTGTATACTTACTGTTTATTATATGGTGGGAGAATTTTCTTTTCTGATCTCATTTATTGGGTGTTCTGTAGGCCTCTTATATTCTTATAGACCTCTCTTTTAAGTTGGGAAAAATTTCTTCTATGATTTTGTTGAAAATATTTTCTGGGCCTTGGAGGAGGGAATCTTTTTTTCCTCTATTCCTATTATTTTTAGGTTTTGCTTTTCATGTTGTCTTGGATTTCTTGGATGGTCTGTGTCAGGAATTTTTAGATTTAACATTTTCTTTGATAGCTACATCTATTTCTTCCATTGTGTCTTCCACACCTGAGATTCTTTCTTCCATCTCTCATAGTCTATTCATTATGCTTACCTCTGTAGTTCCTTTTTCTTCCCTAAGTTTTTCTCTCCACAATTTCCTCCATTTGTGTTTTCTTTATTTTTTCCAATTCTCTCATCAGATCTTGAGCCATTTTATTGATTTCCTTCACTTCTCTGACTGTATTTTCTTCAATCCCTTCAGCTGTTTGTTTGAACAATCCTCTGTTTCTTTAATTTCTTTCAGTGATTTAAGTATTTCCTCTCTAAAGGCCACAAATTGTTTGGCTGCAACTTCCTGTATTTCTTTAAGGATGGCCATAATCTGTTTGTCTTTATCTTCTTCTATTTCTTTGCAGATGGCAATATTCTGTTTGACTTTATCTTCATCTAGGTCTTTATTCAGTTTATTTTTTCCTCTATTATCCTGTTCATAAGCACAGATGTAAGGTCATTTTCTTGAATTTCATTTACCCTGGTATGTCCAGGGCTGCTTGCTCCTGAATAACTTGTTCTGGGGATGCCATATTGCTCTGTCTTTTGTTTTGAGCTTTTATGCTTGCTTCTACCCATTTGGCTATCTTAGGTGTTGGGTGTTAGTTTCTGGTACTTCCTGAATCCTGTGGTGGGGATAATCCCTTGACAGGAAGATGATTTTTCCCAAAGGAGGCCTCCTCAGCTTTTTGGGTATGGTCACTGAATGGCAGGTGTTTTTCAGGAATTGCCAAAGCTCACCTCAGGCGTAGAGACCTGAGTAGTAATTGTGGCCTTTGTTAGTAAAAGGGACTCTCCTCTCACCCAGAGAAGTCCTGGAGACAGCTGCCCTGCTGCTGGGTTTCTTGCTGTAAATTTAGTGAGCTGCTGCTGTAACCTGGAGTGCCCTGTGGTTTGGTCAGTTTAGTTAGGGATAACTGATTGTCCCTTGGAGCAGTATCTGGGGATTGATCTCAGGGAACCCAGGCTTCTGTAGGTCTGAGTTTGAGCTCTGTGCCCCAGTACCCAAGTGGTAATCAGTGGCAGGTGAGCACCACTCTCATGTGTGCATCAGGAGGCTAGAGTCTGGAGCCTGTGGATAACCAGAAACTTTTCCAGAGCTAGGTGTCCTGAGGTAGGGCCAGATATTTTCCCCACCTTTGGGTTTTCTCCCAACAGAAAGACCCAGTCTGTGGTGTTTGGGATGGTGTGTAGAATGGGTAGGCACTTGCCAGTGGTGGCTCCAAGCTGGTGACTGGACAGGAACCTGAGAACATTTCTGAGAATGTTCCTGTGTGTGTGGTGGTAGTGGTGGTGGTGGGGGAGTTGGCTGAGTGCTCTAAGCTGGGACCTGCTGTTTCCCTGCCTGTGGGGTTTTCTCCCAACAGGGAAACCCATCTTCTAGTGCCCTGGGGCACACAGTTCTGTCTGTGATGGAGAGTTAGTTGTGGGGCAGGCCTAGTGACTGGAGCCCCACTCAGGGCTGGCTGCTGTGCACCTGCAGGTCTGCAGGACCTTTTCCAGGGATAGACTGGGTGACCTGAGGTCAGTCCCACTTTCTTCCTTCCCTATTTTTTTTTTTTTTTTTCAAGACTGGGAGCTCCCAGTCTCTTGTGCCCTGGAGCACACAGTTCAACCTGGGAAGGTGATCAGGACACTCAGGTGTCTATCCAGTGACTGTGGGATACCTGGGGTTTCTTCTGGGTTCTCACTGGGTGACCTGAGAGTGGACCTGACTTATCCCCCACACCTGTGAGTTTCCTCTCACCTGGGAAACACGATTGCTGTTGTTTTAGGGTCCAGAGTTCAGCCTTTAGTCACTGTACCAACATTGCTGTCCTGCTCCTCAGACAGTGTCCTCCTGGCAATGCCATCTTGGATTCCCCCTTCCTCATCTCTTTCAATTAATTTTTGTTGAAAGTCTGTTTTATTAGATATTAGAATGGTTTTTCCTGCTTGCTTCTTGGGTCCATTTGATTGAAAACCTTATTCCTGCTGCAACATCCCAGGAAAATTTTCCCAGAGATTAGCTGGGTGCTCTGAGGTTGGACATAATTGTTTCCTCATCATTGGTTTTCTTATCACCTTGTAAACACAGTCAGTGGTGTTTGGGGGCCAACAGATCCAACTATTTGTCACTGTGCAGTCTCTGCTACCCAGCTGATCAGACACAGTGTGCAATCAGCCCTGCCATCTGGGATCTATTTTTAATTTTTACTGAATATGAGTATTTTGATTGTATGCATGAATATGAACCTCTTGTGTGCCTAATCCTCACAGTAGTCTGAAGATGTGTTCAGAACTCATGAACTTATAGCAATTGGTAGTAGTGGGTCCCAGGTAAACACTGACAATTGAGCCCAATTATTTGCAAGAGCAGCAAGAGCTCCTCACTGCTGAGCCATCTCTCCTGCCTTATGTTGCTTATTTATGATCATCATTTACATTGCTAATATTTTCATTTTTCTATTTTTAGCTGTTTAAACATGCATTCCCTTTTAGTAAGATCTCATTAAAGTTACAGTTTAAGCTAGGGCAGTACAGATTTCTGGAAAATAAATATACAACAGGAGTAAATGTATAATTCCTTGTAGAAGCTTCAGTAAAGACCTCTGAGTTCTTTCAATATTTTGTGTTTGTTTGATTGACTTTTTAGGGAGGCTCTGTCTTACTATATAGGTCTGGCTGTCCTAGAACTCTTTGAATAGATAATGCTGACATCCAGTTCAATAAGATACACCTGCCTCTGCCTCCTGAGTGATGGAATTAAAGGCATGACAGAATACACCCAGCTTGTCCATCATTTTTTGTAGTTAGTAACTGTTAATAAATTTCTCTGATCTGTACTTAGTATTGTTCATCTGTTAATTTCTCTCTCTGTGTCTCTGTCTCTATGTCTCTGTCTCTTTCTATTTCACACTCTTCTCTCTGTTTGTCTTTGTCCACATTAATTGCCATGTCTATTCCAAAGCTATATCCTATTCAAAAAGTTCAGATATGATACAGTTAAAACTTGTTATTCAGTTTTCTTCTAAAATGACTTAGTGATAACATTAACACTTCTTTTTAATAGAAAAGTTTTAATCTTTATTTTTAAACTATAGATTACATTATTTTTAAAGGAGAATATACAAAACAATGATCAAAGAATAATCATGTGTTCTATTCCTTTTCTTTTGTCTGGTCACTCAGAAATATGATGTTATTGGCTATGATTATTGTTGCTTGCCACTCACATTATTTTTATCCATCTATTCACTGTAGTCCACTTTCCCTTCCACAAATATATGAGCCCCCTCTTCACATACTGATATGCCACATCCCTGAGCCCTGGTCAAAACATGATATTCAGTACCATGTTGTCTTTTGACTGATGTTACCCATCTGTTCAGTGTCCCCTGATCAGCCACATCTCATTTGTTGCTATATAAAATATCATGACTGTGTTTTTTCCTTCCACCTGTCTCATGACAGGGTCCTGACCTACTCACCCCCAAGTAACTGAAGGTGATTCATAGATCACTCAAGAACCCAACTAATGGCTACTTTATATTCATGTCTTACAAACTGATGAAACACAGGTAACACAGGTTTTTAAAGCATACTTTTTTTTTTTTTTTTTTTTTTTCAATCTAACCTTTAGGCTTTTTCTTCTTCCCTCCTTCACATCATGCACAGAACCCAACTGTATAACACTAGCACTTCTGTGTCAGAAAATAAATTGAAGAAACAGTAGAATTATATGATTATATTGACAATGAAGTATAAATTTATATTGTTGCCACTGTTTCTGTTGTACAAATGTATGGCATATTTTAGAATTCAGTGACCTTCAATGATGTGCATGTGAAATTCAGCCAAGAAGAGTGGGCCTTGCTGGAACCTTCCCAGAAGCAACTCTACAAAGATGTGATGCTAGAGACCTGTGAAAACCTCACTGCTATAGGTAAGACTGCAATTTTTCTTTTTCACTTTTAAAATAAAGAGACAACTTTTACTTTGTTATTGATCCTCTTCTGTAATTCCAATTGAGAATGAGGAGGAATGAGGTAAATAAATCAGGCATGGTTCTAAGGGTCACAGAAGATAGTGATTTAAGTTTTGCCTTAATAATAACATGATATTTCCAATAATATATATTTTCTGGTACTATATTTTAGGCTACAATTGGGATGACCATAATATTGAAGAACATTTTCAAAGTTCTACAAGTAATAAAAGGTAACTTTATGTGCATGTTGATACAGATATAAATCTTAAATTTTAATGTGTCCTGGAAGTTTGGTGTTTTTTGTTTGTTTGTTTGTTTGTTTATTGGCTGCTTTTTATTTTCTGTTTTTGAAATAGATTTTTTTCTGGGTATCTGTGACTTTCTTAGACTTGCTTGTTAGACCAGCCTGACCTCAAAATCACACAGATCTGCCTGCTTCTGCCTCCACAAGTGCTGGAATTGAAGGCATGTACCAGCACACATGGCTGTGTCCTGGAAGTTTTAAAGAAAAGCAACAGTGTAAAAACAGCACTGCTTTAAGTGTACTGATGATCATTAAAATCTCATAATTCCATGTACTTCAATGTCAGGTATCTGATTTGTGTTTACAAGGCACTCCCCTAAGATAGAAGAAAATAAAATAATATTGTAACAAAAATACCATTTGAATCATATGGACATTACAGCTACTGACTTGAACTGCCAATCTGTTTAGTCTCATTCTATCTACTCAGATATTGTAAGAGTGTGTACACACTGAATTGGTGATCAGTATGTGTCCAAAACCTTCTAATAAGCAAAAATTTCATAGTAGAACCAGTGTTACTAATTTTTTCATGCAGTAACATTGTAAAGTTTAGTGAAAGGAGCAGCTTATGAGAATCAAGAATATTGTTGTGAGAAACCTTAATCCCTATATGACATGTCTATGATGAACAAAAACAAACTGTGTTAATTCAATGTGGGAATCTTTATTATTTTTGTAAATTAAACTGGTATATCATATGTCAAAATGATTCTAAGACACATGAGCATAGGGTTATTGAAAGAAGCAGTGTCCCTGTCTTTCTCCAAGAACAATTGATTTGGTAGTAGTCCCCACTGTGAGTAAATTTTCTGAATGTGATAAATGGTTACTGTTAATTGGTTTTGCAACTTCACTGAGAATTCATCAGCAAACTCATATTGCTGAAAATACCCATGAATACTAGGAATTTGGAACTTCTGCTTGTCTTGGCTCACTTTGTAAATGAAGTATCATTCATACAGTACAAAAATTTGTGAATGGGATTGCTGTGGTAAAACTCTGAATTCTTACAATACTCTTCATATATAGGAGAAAACCTCTTATAGAAAAATGATGCTATAAAAGTGATCCACATAACAAATGCTCTTACCATCACAGGGATCTTCAAAAATACCCATAATGAAGGGGAATACCGTGAATGTGAATAAAGTGATAAAACTTTAAAATTTGATTCTTCTTTACCATTAGACCAAATTATGAAATTAATTCATATAGATAAATATATTTATTAGTGTAATGAAATGACTGTGGTAAATCTTTCACATGTGCCAATTTTCTTTGCAGGCATGAAAGCAGTCATACTGAGAGAAACCCTTTAAATGCACTCTATGTGGTAAAGCCTTTCCCTATATCACTGTTCTCATATGGCATAAAAGAACACACACTGAGAGAAGCCTTACAAATGTAATCAATGTGGTAAAGCCTTTGCAAAAAGCAGTCAGCTCATATGGCATAAAAAGAACACATACTGAGAAATCTTATGAATGTAATAAAGCCTTTGAAGAACACAGTACACTTAGAGAAACACACTGGAGAGAAACCTTATGAATGTAATGAGTGTGGTAAAGCCTTTGCACAAAACAGTCATCTCATAAGCCATAAAAGAACACACACTGGAGAGAAACCTTATGAATGTAATGAGTGTGGCAAAGCCTTTGCACAAAACAGTCATCTCATAAGCCATAAAGAGAACACACACTGGAGAGAAACCTTATGAATGTAACCAGTGTGGTAAAGCCTTTGCACAAAACAGTCATCTCATAAGCCATAAAAGAACACACACTGAGAGAAACCTTATGAATGTAATGAGTGTGGCAAAGCCTTTGCACAAAACAGTCATCTCATAAGCCATAAAAGAACACACACTGGAGAGAAACCTTATGAATGTAATGAGTGTGGCAAAGCCTTTGCACAAAACAGTACTCTCTTAAGCCATAAAAGAACACACACTGAGAGAAATCTTATGAATGTCACCAGTGTGGTAAAGCCTTTGCAGAAAAACTCTCTTAAACCATAAAAGAACACACACTGAGAGAAACCTTATGAATGTAACCAGTGTGGTAAAGCCTTTGCACAAAAACAGTCATCTCATAAGACATAAAAGAACACACACTGGAGAGAAACCTTATGAATGTAACCATTGTGGTAAAACCTTTGCACAGAAAACAGTACTCTCTTAAACCATAAAAGAACACACACTGGAGAGAAACCTTATGAATGTAATCAGTGTGGTAAAGCCTTTATAAAAAACAGTAATCTCATAAGACATAAAAGAACACATACTGGAAAGAAACCTTATGAATATACCCATATGATTAAAGCCATTTGCACAGCAGAGTAGTCTCCGAAAACAGGAAAAGACACACAGTGGAGAGAAGCCTTGTGAGGGTAATTAGTGTGATAAAGCCTTTGCATGTAACAATCATCTCCTAAGACAACAATACATTCTGGAGGGAAACCATATGAATATAACTATGTGGCAAAGCCTTTGCACATAACATCTCCTAATACATAAAATAACACATACTGGAAAAAAATGTCTGACTGTAACCAATGTGAAAAAAACTTTTGGACTTCAGAATAATCTCCACACTCATGAAAGAAATCCTAATGGACAGAAAGCCTGTGAGTGTTTTTAACATGGTGAAACCATTCCACATTTGTATAATCTTCATCATCATGAAAGGATTCATAATGGAGGAAAAACTTATGAATGTGTTAAAATGGTGAGGCCTTGCACAAATCTAGAGTCATCATCATCATAAAAGTATCCTTACTGGAGAGGAATTCTGTGAGTATAAGCAATGTGGAAAGGCCTTTGTGTACTTTGGTCCACTGAGATGCAACAGAACTGTAAAACTAGCTCAATGGAAATGACCTCCCTTTTCTGAAGGGGAAAGGGAATAGGGGCAACAGGAATGGAGGGTAGTAATGGGGAGTGAAGGGGGGGACTTAGATTGGAATTTAAAGTAAATAAACTTATTTTTAAAAAGAATACAATGAATGGTGAATATCAATTACATGCAACAGTATTATATAATAAGGTGTTTATGGAAGACTTATTGATAATCCTGATTCTCAACATTTAGTGTTTTCAATTGCCTCACTTTTTACACAAGAAACTTTTAGTTCAGTGGATGAATATGTAGGAAATTAACTAACACCAGCCAGGAAGTTCTCTGAGAGAATCACAACAGTGGTAGCTTGTAGAAGTTTCTTTGTGTACACATACCTATTGTTCCAGGGGTACTATTGAAAAACATCACAACCCACACTGAATTGTGAGATATGAGGGAAGAGGCTTTCTTTTCCATGTATGACTCTGCTTCTGGCCTAGATGGGTAACCATGTCAAGGGTTTGTTTTCTCTGCCTGACTTCATCTGGAGAGTATCTTTAGACATGGACACCAACAATCAAATTTGATAGATGGCCTTTGACACAGATCCCTGATAACTCTCCCCTCCCTTCAAATATAGGATAATTTGGTTCTGTGTTCTTGTTCTTCTTATTCATATAATAGGAATGTGCTGTTTAATGTAAATCTAGCATTCTTGAATTTCCTAGTATTAAACAATTATCTACACCTATGCTTGGAGCATCCCAGGTACTCCCCAAGGGATATAAGCCACTGTTTTCTGTTTTCTGGAATTAAAGTTGAACTTACTTTCTGAGGTGGTTCCCAGAGTGGCTAACCACTGTTATTTTCATGGGCTTTCCAAGCTTTATACTACTCATCTTCTGCCCCTCATGCCTTCCTGGGCTGGTGGGAAATAGCCCTCCAGGTAGCAAGAGAATCACATTCTCTGAAATGCCTGTGATAAAATATTTCAGACTGCATAGCATTTCAAATTTCACATGTTTCTGGATTTGAGATGGTCAATCAAACAGTATCTTGGGTTGGGACTCATTAAAATGAGTTATACTTAGTGTTTAGTTCAAGGTAAGGTTGCAGGCAAGCTTCATGGTATGAAATCTTCTAAGGTGAGTACAGTGGCCCATGGAAAATAAATACAAACAGAAATTTTATTTTTCTGTTTTTAACAGCTGAGTACTGTTCTGATAATGTAAGGGAGAATGGCAGGGGAGAGGAACTCTCCTTTTGAGTAGTCTACGGGAAGGCGATGGGGGAAGGTAGAGGGAGGGACCAGTAGGAGTTGAGGGAGTGACCTTCAATCAGCATATACAATGAATAAATTGTGAATAAATTGTGAAAAATAAAAACAATTAATAAAATAAAATATAGTAAGAAAAACAAAGGAAAAGAGCAAAAATTTGAGTCTAGTTTGGGTAACTGCCCTCCCTCAAAGAAAAGAAAAAAGATATATAGAAAGAAAAGAAAAACAGAATCTTTGCTTTGTCACCTTTCTTCCCTGTGAGCTCAGTTGAAGATCATTATGCAATGGAGACCATGATTCTCTCTCTGGAGTTTATGTTACCATAGAAGTAGGATTCAAACCTGAAACTAATGGCAGAGGTTCCTAGTTAACATATCAAATCAAACCTACCTGCCATTTTCTCTCAGAAATCCTTCAGTCCTTCCATGTTATCTGGCTGTCCAGGCTAGTACAGCCCATGCAATACCCTGAATTCTCCTTCCCAGGGCCTGAGATAACCTTACCCCCCTTTCACCCACATATAGGCAAACTATTTTGGCTACCTGGTTCTGTCAAGCACCATGCAGGAGCAACAGCAGAACAGCTGTAGAACTCATGGAATGTGGCTCCCCTGTTAGCATAATCATGATGATTTTGTCTTGGAGAAGCATAATCCCAAGAACTGATTTTCCTGAGGACTTTGTGTTCTTATATAGCATATCTCTGCTTGTTGCCCTTATGATGTCCATAATCCTTATAACATGAGTTGTATGAAACCTTTAAGAAGGCTTCGAGCTCTTCACTGGGCAATATCACTGACATTTAAAATTAACAATGCTTGATCTCTTTTCACATGTTCACTGGAGCAGATTAATGAATTAACCACTGTCCTTGAAAGGAGCCATAGATATAGATAGTTAGCAATGACCATTATACTTAGAAACAATTTGGAAAAATAGATTGTTTAACAAGGTCAGGGAAGATGTTTTTGCTAATGGCTCTGATGTAAAAAAATCTTAGAGAACAATTTAAAGTTAAGAAAAGTACACTATTAATAGTAAATCCAGGGATGTTTTAAGGTTGATGAGCTGAAACAATAGCACAAGGTAGCATTGGCTGTGTGGGCACCCACAAACTGGGTCTAAACCTGAGACAGCAGTTGATTCCCTTATATTTGTTTTTCCCCTCAGCTTCTTGATATGATTTAATAAAAATGGTTAATGAGTAGATGCACACCCCTTTAAGATTTAAAGTACAGGTGCCAGTACCATGCCATTTTTTATTACTGTTGCCCTATAGTACTACTTGAGATCGTGGATGAAGATACCTACAGAAAATATTTATTGTGCAGGCATTTTTTAAAATCAATTCTGGGTTTTTTGTTTTTCCATATGAAACTGAGAATTGTTCTTTCAAGGTCTGTAATGAGTTGTGCTGGTTTTTTGATTGGAATTGCATTGAGTCTTTAGATTTCTTTTGGTAGAGTGGCCGTTTTAATTATGTTAATCCTACCAATTCTGGAGTATGGGAGATTTTCTGATATCTTCCTTGAATTTTTTTTTTTTCATACAAGTCATTCACTGGCTTGATTAGAGTCACACCAAGGTACTTTATGTTATTTGTGGCTTCTGTGAAGCGGTTTTGTTTCCCTAATTTCTTTCTGAGCACATTTTTCTTCTGTATACAGGAGGGCTTCGGATTTTTTTAAATTTAATTTTGTATCCAGTCATTTTGCTGAAGTTGTTTATCAGCTGTAGGAGTTCCCTGGTTGAATTTTTAGGGTTATTCATGTATACTATCACATCATCTGCAACACAAGCTGGACTGGATGTGGAAAAAAGGGAACCCTCCTCCATTGCTGGTGGGAATGTAAACTTGTACAACCACTTTGGAAATCAATCTGGTGCTTTCTCAGAAAATTATGAATAGTGCTACTAGAATATTCTGTTATACCACCCTGGGCATATATTCAGAAGATTATCACCCATACAACAAGGACATTTGCTCAACTATACTCATAACAGCTTTATTGACAATAGCCAGAATTCGGAAACAACTTAGATGTCCCCAAACCGATAGACACAGAAATTGTGGCACATTTATACAATGCAATACTATTCAGCAATTAAAAACAAGGAAATAAGCAGGCAAATGGATGCAACTAGAAAAGATCACTCTGAGTGAGGTATCCAGAAGCAGAAAGACACTCATGGTATATACTCACTTATATGTGGATATTAGCCATATAATATATGATTAAAAATACTAAAAGCTAGAGTCCTAAAGGATCTAAACAACAGGAAGAACCCTAAGGAAGATGCTTAATCCTCATTCAGAAGGGCAAATGGGATAGACATCGGTAATGGGGTAAGATAGAGAACAGGGCAGGAAACTACCACAGAGGGCCTCTGAAAGAATCTACATAGCAGGGTATTGAAGCAGATGGTTAAACTCATAGCCAAATTTTGTGCAGAAGCATGGATTTATATGGAAGATTTAGGAGGTAGAAAGACCTGGATGTGAGAGGCCCTCCACAAGGAGGCCAATTGAGCCAAAAAATATGGGCCTGGGGGGTCCTGTTCCAACCAAGGACTATGAATGAAGAACACCTAGAATCCCTGCTCAGATATAGCTCATAAGTATCTCAGTTTCCATGTGAGTTCCCTATTAAGGGTGACAGGGGCTGTCTCTGACATGAATTCAGTGGAAGGCTCCTTGATCAGCTACTCCTGGAAGATGCAGCCTTGCCAGGTCACAGAGGAAGAAAGTGCAGCCATTCTTGGTAAGACTTGATAAGATAGACTAGGATAAGATAGTAGGGAAGGAGGACTTTCCCTATCAGTGGACTAGGAGAGGGGCATAGGGGTAGAAGAGGGAGGTAGGTTGTAACTGGTGGAAGATGAAGGAGGGGCTTACAGCCAGAAAACAAGGTGAATAAATTGTAATAATCAATAAAAAAGAAAAAATGAGTTTTTTTTTTTTCCTGAGATGGCTGGACTCAGGCAACTGTCTCTTAAAAACAACTAGAAAGAATAGTATTTCATCTCTACTCATTTTCCTTCTTCCTGTAATACTATATATAATAAATACCCTTAATAACATTCAGTGGTTTGTCATATATTCCTAGTATTATAATATTGTAAAATATTGTACAAATCAAATTTTGGTATGTTAAGTGTGTAAAAATAGTTTATGAAAAAGTGGCTTGAATTTTCAAAAGAGCAAAGAATGATTACTCAAAACTCAGGAGGGTGAAAATGGAAGGAAATTTGATGGAAGAGTAAATAATATATAAATAAATTAATATCTCTTACACAGTAATTATAACATTTTGGTTATTGAGATTTAAAAATATACAGAGAATATTTCTCAAGTAAACAATGTAAGCTATTATTAATAGCTCTTATGCATGCACCCCGAAGTATTTCTTTATATTATTTGTCCTGTCACTGAAATGTGTTCTTTGACAAGTCATGCCACTACACCCTGATGTTCAGGCTCTAATACTAACTATTCAGTTCTTATTTTAGAGCACTGAGTGCTTATAACCCAGTTAGGACTGAAGTCAGACAATGTTTCATTTCTGTGTCTAGCTCAGGTCATAACTTTTGATGATACATTTTGAGTTCATCCACAATTTAAAGTAAAATGATTGCCTTTCTTGAAATGTTAAATGTTCTCTCTCACCCTTGCATACACACACACACACACACACACACACACACACACACACACACGATACATGTAATAGCAGTTATTGGCAACCCAAGATTTGAAATTGAAAGAACCAAAAGAGGGATATATGAGAGATTTTGTAGGGAGTACAGAGAATTGAGAAATAATGTGATTATATTAAAAATCTCAAAAAACAAAAGTACATGTTTTCCATGAATAAAATTTGAATAATATTATATTTTGCACTCATGTGATTCAGGACAATCAAGTCCATTCTCTCTTAGCATAAAGTAACCTTTGCTTCAGTAAACATGAGTGTAGATGTTTGCTGGACCAGTCCAAGTCATCTGTTGCATATCCTCATTCAGTGTGTACAGTAATACTCTCTTTTAAATTGACTCAAGAATTTTAGTATTTGTTTGTGTGAACTTTATAAAATAAAGTTCCACTAAACTTCTTTTTTGGTCCACTTTCTTCTACTGTCTCCTTTCATCCTTTTACACAGAGATGCTGTCCAACCTGGTTGGTAAAGAGTGTTCTGTAGATGCAGCAGAAAAATGGACATTGTTGTCTAGTCCATTCTGTTAGTTCCTGTCTTTCTGTTCAAGAATTGAACATCCAAGTTTAGAGTTTTCAATGAGCAATGTTTATTATTTCCCTTTATTTTGTAGTTATGGTGTGGGGTTTTTGCCTTCTGATTTGATGCTTGGGATTATTCATTCTTTTTGTTGTCTTGGGTATGGTTAACACTTTAGATTGGAGTGTTCTATTGATTGGCTTCTGTAGTGAAGATTTACAGAGATATTACTCATATTTGGTTTTATTATGCAATATATCTTTATTCATCATTTATTATTTAAAGTTTACTGGATATAGGAATAAGGGTCCCTTAAAGATTATATATAATTTTTCTCAGCCATTCTAGGTTTAGAATCTCTCTTGAGAGATTAAGAGTTACTCTAAAGAGTCTGAATTTATATGCAACTTAGTATTTTCAACTTGCAACTTTTAATATCCCTTCTTTGTTTAATATACTTTTCTTTACATTTAATGTTTTGATTTTATGTGCTGAGCACAATTTATTTTCTGGTATACTTTAATTGTTGTTCTATATACTTTTTGTACTTTTATAGGCTACCCCTTTTTCATTAGGTTAAGGATACATTCTTCTATTATTTTGCTGAAAATATTTTCTAGGATTTTGATGTGAGTTTTGTCTTCTTTTTCTATTTTTATTATTTATAAATTACTTTTTTGCACTTTTTTAGATTTTCTGGATCTTTTGTGCATAGCTATTTAACATTTCTTTTGACACAATTTCTTTCTTCTTCTTCTTCTTCTTCTTCTTCTTCTTCTTCTTCTTCTTCTTCTTTTCTTTTCTTCTTCTTCTTCTCATCTTCTCCTCCTCCTGCTTTTCTTCTCTCTCCGAATCTTCCTTCTTCTTTTTCTTTCTCTTCATTCTCCTCCTTCTCCTTTTTTTGTTTTAAAAATAGTCACTTTACTTATATGTTCATCTGGATTAAAGTTTTCCCTTCCTCTAATCTTGACAACTCTTTCCCATCTCCCATTCTATCCTGTCTAAATTCACCCTCATATTAAAAAAGGACGGGTATAATGTATAATAAGAAAATAAAATAGCAAAAAGACAAAAGCAAACACATCTGAGTAGGAAAAAAAATAGAAAAAGAGCCCAAGTTGGGAAATGATGCAGACTTGTTCATATATTCAGGAATCTCATAGAATATTAAACTTGAAACAATAGAAGGTGGGCTAAAAAGATAGAATTGAAGGGGATTGGGAAAGAAAGGAAGAGGCCAATGAAAAGGTAACATGAGGAAAGACAGGTAAAATTAAGGGTCATTTGTTTGGTATAGTGGAAACCTAATGCAATAGAAACTTTCTAAAATATATACATATAAGAAGCCAATATAAATGAAATCACCACACAAGACTTGAATACACACAGAGGACATGTAGCTTTAAAAACAGAAAAAAAAATCTTCAGCAAATTAAAATGAGAACTATGATAAAAAAAAATTTAAATGCATGCCAGAATTCTAGGACATGAGAATCCAAACTTGCCAGTGAGGGAAATTTTTGGCCATCTACCTATTGGAATGTACTCTTAAAAATACAATTAACAGTAGTCCCTTGGATAAAATGAGTGTCCCTTGGAGAAAACTACATTTTCATTTGCAAGCACTTATCACTTAGAGATAGGGCTAGGGAGAGAACACTAAAGGCCTTGTGCATGCTGCCTCAGTCTATCACAGTTTATCTATTCTTCAGTCCTCTTAATTTATAGTGCTTTGTTCTTTGATATGCTCTATCCTTTCTGGCTCTTACACTCTTCTGGCTGAATTACTGAAGAGCCTGGAGGGCATATTCTGAGGTCTCTGACTAACTGTCTACTTTCTCTATGGGTCTCTGAATTTGTTTCCATCAGCTGCAGGAGGAAGCTTCTTTGATGATGGATGAACAAGATGCTGGTCTGTGAGTATAGCAGAATTTTGGCAAGGGTCATTTTATTATTTTTAGTAGAGCATAGTATTTGCTTTTTCCCTACAACCCTGAGCTATGTAATTTCTTTTTCTTGATCAATAATCCAGTGTCAGGTGTGGATTGCATCATGTGAAGTGGGCCTCAATTCAAACTATAGATTGGTTATTTACTCCTATAACTCTTGCACTAATATGTCTTACAGGTAGGACATTGTTATAGTTCAAAAGTTTGGTAGCTAGGTTAGTCTTTATATTTCTCCTCTTGTAGTTGCAGAGTACTTCCCATATCAAAGTTGCTAGAATGTAAGTGTGAAGGTTCTATGTAGGCACAAGCTCTATTTATCTATGCTCCATGTAAGTGTAAGTGTTGTCTCCAGCAAGAGGGCATTGCAGTCAATTCATGGAGAGCAGCCTATAGTCTTGGCAAAAGCCTGTATTGTTTTGGCATTACGATCACACTACTTTGGCCAATACCTCAGTTAAATATAAACTATTACCATTACTGGATGCTTTCTTTAGTGACAAGAGATTTCCAGTTGGGACTTTCTTCTTGTGTGGTGATTTCATTTATATTGGCTTCTTATATGTATATATTTTAGAAAGTTTCTATTGCATTAGGTTTCCAATGTACCAAACAAATGACCCTTAATTTTACCTGTCTTTTTTCATGTTACCTTTTCATCGCCCTCTTCCTTTCCCAATCCCCTTCAATTCTATCTTTTTAGCCCACCTTCCACTTGTACCAAGTATTTCCATTTCCTATGGAGAAACCTCTGCCTCCCCTAAGCTCCGGTTCTTAATCTGTATGTATCCCCTGTGGTATTATGTTCAGTTGCTTCCATATCATACATCTTGCAACTAATATATATGTAAAGCAAATACATACCCTATTTCTCTTTTGGGGTCTAGGTTCTCTCACTCTCAGTTACCTGCAAATGTGCATTTACCTTCATGTTTCATGATTTGATTTTTAAATGTCTGAGTAATATTTGATTATGTAAATGTACTACTACTATAAGAAAAAAATAGAGATACACACTGGAAAGCTAGAAATACACACTGTAAAAACAGATAAAATCTTCAACAATGATGCTGACCAAACTAGATGTCTATATGTAGAAACATAGAAATAGGTTCTTATTTTCACTCAAAGTCACCTCCAAATGGATTAAAACCTCACCAAAGTTTATATACAGTTAAAGTCTTGAAGTCAGCACAGCTATTTGACAAAGATCCAGCATAGCTGAGTTTCATGTTATAGTAGCCTTCATGCTATCTTTCAGGCTTGGTCTTGATCTCTACTTTCTACATGCTTAGAGGGCTTTCAGTACATGTAAGACCTGGGGACATTGGAGCAATGGGAAATACTTCAATGAATCATTTATGCCTTCACTCTGGGGTACTGCTTCTAAGCTTCCCCAGAAAAATTCTGAGCATACTGCCTCTCTCAGAAATATTAATTTTCTTGTCCTACATGAATGTCTTCCTTGTGGAAGTTGTAATTCACATAAAAATGGCAGAGAATTCCTTATGAGACTTCAGCTCCAAGATAGTCTTACAAAATCGACCCCTGTGCTTCCTCAAGAAGAAAATAATCAGAACAACATACTCTTAAAAAGGCAACCAAAGTTTGTAGTGCTAGGAGAGTTGATAGCATTTGAGATTAAATACCTTGTACTGCTCTATTCTCAGGCGATTAATTGGCATATAAGATTAGGAGCTACATATGGTATGCCCCTCAATGACTAGACAGAGCTGTAAATGAATGGCTGGAGACATCTTCACCTTACACAAGGGTCTATAATGATGGACAAAGAATGTTTTGTAAAAATGATTTTAAAAGTGAACAATTATGACCTCCTTTTCCTAGAAATATCAGCTTTCAGAGTATCACTGTGGTGTTGTATGATCAAAATAATGAAAGAATACTTAGATTTAGCACATAGGTAAATTCTACAAAGATATGAGGTATAGACAATGCATTATGCCGGGAATTTAATAATAACTGTTGCTGCTTTGGCCTAAATTGTTTTTCTTGAGGCTGTCCATTAAAATATGATAATATACTTCTTGGGACAAAGCAATATGCCCAAGCTGGCTTGAACATTTTCTCTCTATTGCCATTGAATCTGAGAATTCTTCCAACCTGAGAATGGGCTTTCAGGCTGTGGCAAGTATGCCTCCAGAGTCTCAAAAATGTCAGGTTATGGGATTGATGAAGAAAAATGATAGTAAAAGATAAGGTTTATCAGTGATGACTAAATTAATGACCAAGAGACAGTTAAAACTCCTTTCTGGGGACAAGAGGGATATCATCTATGTTTTAAAACAATTTGAATCTATCTTTTATTATTGAACTCTGTATAAATAAAGAAGTACTCTAACTGCAAGTCAGTCAAGATTTTAAGTTTCTTTGGACAACCATGTCTCAGTCATTTCTGCCCCACCTTATCCTTCCCTCCTCTCTGGAAACTATCAACTGCTGGAGCTGGTCCCCAATCTGTCATGACAATTTTTTCTTTCACAGTAGGGTGAATACTCACGACTGAAGATCTAGAGCTACATGCTTCAGAGTATATAGGACATGTGATATCTGTTTTCTGGATCTGAGTTACCTAAATCAATATCGTCATTTATATTTCTATCTACTTATGTGCATACCATTTCACTTATCTATATCAGTTGAAGGATATTTAGGTGTTCCCATTTTGTACCTATTGTGAACAGAATAGCAATGAGTATGGTTGAGAAAATATTTTTGAAGGTGTATGTTGAGTCCATTGTGCATATGTCAAGGAAAGTTATAAGTGGTTCATATGGTAGATTTATTTTCATCATTTTGAGAATTCTGAACACTGATTTCTGCTATGGATGTACAATTTTGCAAACTCCCTTTGCCAGAGGTCCAGGTTTTTGCCTGTCCAACAGAAGATGTCAACTGTCAACCTAATTCCTGTTTCCTTCAGAAAAATAAAATACTAAAGGAAAAAATATATAGTACCTGTATTATTTATCACAATTACTATTATGTAATTAAAATTTGAATACTTATATTGTCCACAAATTAAAAAGTAACATAGACAAATTACTAAAATATGTTTTCAGAAGTAGTTTCTATTCTAAAATAGAGTGTATCTATATAACATTGCTTAAATAAAGGGCTCTTTTAGTTATGGTTAGATATACATTTTATATAAACTTACTAAAAGTAGATGTAAATAATTTCATTTGAAGACACTAAGGTATTTTATTATAGTCTGGTTATTGGACTTAATGATGGGTTAGTCATGGTGCTTGAGAAAGATCCCCAAAACTATAGCTGTGCTGACAGATAAGCACAAAGCCATGCAGGCTAGGGCCAAGCCCAGAGGATCCTCAAAGGACAGGAAGGTCACTGCCATGGGCAGGCAGTGTTTTCTCTCAAGGTTTGGGTACTCTTGAATTCAGCAAGGGATACATTCCTGCTAATCTGTGGGGAGAAAGTAAATCAACATCTCATCTCCTACAAGTCACTCCATGTTCAGTTCATGAAGAAAGATTTCCAATGATATTGTATGCATCCTATCACATTCTCTTTTACTATAGTGCCAAGAAGGACACTAAACATACATTATTTGTCATTTGAGGTATTGATTGCCTAAGTTTTTTTTTTTCTAGCTAGATCTATGATTAAAGATGGTGAGTATTTTTTTGTGTTTCTCAGTAAATTGTGTCTTATTTATGCTTCATTCTGTCACCCATGTTTATCATTAATTTTTACAGTTTATTCACTTTGTATCCCAATTGTAGTCCCCTCCCTCATCTACTCTATGTCCCACTATCCCTCCCTCCTCCTCCCTATCCTTCTCCTGTAGTCCTCTGATAAGAAAGGTCCTATCAGACCCTAGCCTATCAGGTTCCATTAAGACTCCCTGTATCCTCTTCATCTGTGGGCTGACTAGGTTGTCCCACCAGGGAGAAGTGATCAAGAAGCAGGCAACTGAGTTCAGAGACTGTCTCTTCTCCCCTTACTAGGAATCCCATATGGAGACTGAGCTGTCTATGGGCTACATCTGAGCAGGGTTCTAAGTCCTCTCATGCTCTTTGGTTGATGCATCAGTCTCTGCAGGGCCCCAGGACCCAGATTTTTTTGTCTTTGTTGGTCTCCTTGAGTAACTCCTGTCCCCTTTAGGTCCTTCTATCTCCCACTTCTTCAATAAGACATTTTGTGCTCTATACAAAATTTTGCTGTGGGTCTCTGCATCTGCTTCAATCACCTCTTGAGTGGAGTCACTTAGTGTTCATCCATGGAAGGCTCCTATCCTGTTCTCTCTCTTCTAAGGCATCTATCCTGTTTTCTTTTCTGAATGAGAATTAAGCATCTTCCCTATGTTTCTCCCTGTACTTTAGCTTTTTAAAGTCTGTAGATTTTAGTATGTCCAATCTATATTGTATGGGTAATGTCCACTTATAAGTGAATATATACCAAACATGTATTTCTGCTTCTGGGATATATCACTCAGGGTGATCTTTTTTAGTTCCATCCATTTGTCTGCAAATTTCATGATTTTCTTGTTTTTAATACCTGAGTAGTATTTCCTTGTGCAAATGTACCACAATTTCTGTATTCATTTCCCCATTGAAGGACGTCTAGTTTAATTCCAGTTTCTGGCTATTATGAATTAAGCTGTTATAGTCATAGTTGAACAAATGCCCTTGTTGTATGGTTCAGCATCTTTCTGATATGTCTAGGAGGTGTTTAGCTGGGTCTTGGGGTAGCAGTATTTCCAGTTTTCTGAGAAAGTGCCAGACTGATTTCCAAAGTGGTTGTAGAAGTTTACTTTCTACCAGCAAAGGAGGAGGGTTCTCCTTTCTGCACATCTTCTCCAGCATGTGTTGTCCCTTGCGTTTTTGATCTTAGCCATTCTGATGGGTGTGAGGTGGAATCTCAGAGTCATTTTGATTTTCATTTCTCAGATTTTTAAGGACATTGCATTTTTAAGTGTTTCTACACCATTCAATATTCCTCTGTTGAGAATTTCTCTTTAGCTCTGAACCAAATTTTTAATTGGATTATTTGATTTGTTGGGTTATTTATATATTCTGGTATTAGCCTTCTGTCAGATGTAGAGTTGGTGAAGATCCTTTCCCAGTCTGTAAGCCATCATTTTGTTCTTGACAGTGTCCTTTGCTTTAGAGAAGCTTTTCAGTTTTATGAGATCCCATTTATTGATTGTTGATCTTAGAGCCTGTGCTGCTGGTGTTCTGTTCAGGAAGTTGTCTCCTGTGCCAATGTGTTCAAGCCTCTTCCTCAATTTTTTTAAATAACAGATTAAGAGTGTTAGTTTTATGTTGAGGTATTTGATCCACAAAGACTTTTCTTTTGTGCAGGGTGATAAGTATGGATCTATTTGTATCTTTCTATATGTGGACATCCAGTTAGACAAGCACCATTGTTTGAAGATGTTCTTTTTCCATTGAATGGTTTTGGCTTCTTTGTAAAAAATCAGGTGTTGTAGGTGTGTGGGTTTATTTCTGGGTCTTTGATTCAATTCCACTGATCCACCAGTATGTTTCTATGCCAGTATCACACCATTTTTACTGTTTCTCTGTAGTACAGCTTGAGATCCAGGATGGAGATACCTCCATAAGTTTTTTTTTTTGTTTGTTTGTTTGTTTGTTTGTTTTGTACTGGATTCTTTTAACTATTCTGGATTTTTTTTATGTGATGTTGAGAATTGTTTTTTCAAGGTCTGTAAAGAATTGTTTTGGTATTTTGATGGGAATTGCATTGAATCTCTACATTTCTTTTGGTAGAATGGCCATTTTGCTGTTATTCCTACTGATCCATGAGTTTGGGAGATTATTCCATCTTATGATATCTTCTTCAATTTCTTTCTTCAAACACTTGAAGTTTTTTTATACAGATTTTCACTTGCTTGGTTAGAGTCACACCAGTGCACTTTATGTTATTTGTGGCTATAGCAAGGTTGTTGTTTTTCCCTAATTTCTTTCTCAGCCCTCTTGTCTTTTCTATACAAGAGGGCTTCAGATATTTTTTAGCAACTTTGTATCCAGCCACTTTGCTGAAGGTGTTTATCAGCTGTAGTAGTTCTCTGGTAGAATTTTTAGGGTCACTCATGTATACTATCATATCATCTGTGAATAGTGATACTTTGACTTCTTCCTTTCTGCTTTGTATCCCTTGATTTTCCTTTAGTTGTTTTACTGCTCTAGCTAGAACTTCCAGTACTATGTTGAAGAGAAAGGAGAGAGTGAGCAAACTTGACTTGTCTCTGATTTCAGTGGGATTGATTTAAATTGCTTTCCATTTAGTTTGATGTTTGCTTTAGGCTTGTTGTATATTATCTTTACTGTGTTTAGGCATGTGCCTTTTATCTCTGATATCTCCAAGACTTTAAACATTAATTGAGCTTGGATTTTATTAAATGCTTTTCAGCATCAATTGAGATGATCATGTGGTTTTTCTTTCAGTTTGTTTATGGGTGGATTACACTGATGGATTTCTGTATATTGTACCTCCCCTCCATGCCTAGAATGAAGCCTACTTGGACTTGGTAGATGAGATCTTTGATGTTTTCTTGGATTCATTTTGTGAGTATTTTATTGAGTATTTTTGTTTCAATATTCATAAGAGAGAATGGTCTGAAATTATATTTCTTAGTGTATCCCTGCCTTTTAGTTAGCTTTTTGTGAGGTTTAGGTATCAAGGTGAATGTGGCCTCATAGAATGAGTTTTGTAAAGTTCCTTCTTTTTCTGTTTGTGAAATTATTTGAAGAGTATTAGAGTTACCTCTTCTTTGAAGATCTGGTAGAATTCTGCACTGAAACCATCAGGCTCTGGGCTTTGTTTGGCAGGGAGACTTTATGACTACTTCTATTTCATTAGGGCATATAGGTCTATTAATTTAATTACCTGATCCAGATTCAACTTTGATTAGTGGAATCTATCAAGAAAATATTCCATTTCATTTAGATTTTCAAATTTTGTGGCATATAGACTTTTAAGGTAAAACCTAAAGATTTTTTAATTTCCTCAGTGTCTGTAATTATACCCCCTTTTATTTTCTGATTTTGCTGATTTGTATAGTGTCTCCCTGTGTTTTAGTTATTTTAGGCTAAAGGTTTGTCTATCTTTGTCATTTTTCCAAGAACCAGCTCTTGCTTTTGTTTATTCTTTGAAATGTTTTTTTTGTTTCTAATTTATTGATTTCTGCCCTAAGTTTGATTATTTATATTCCTCTTGTGTATGTCTGCTTCCTTTTGACTAGGTCTTTCACATGTGTTGTTATGTTGATTTGAGATGCCTCAGATTTTTTTATGAAGGCACTTAATTCTATGAACTTTCCTCTTAGAATTACTTTCATTATGTCTCATTAGTTTGGGAAGTTGTGCCTTCATTTTTTGTTAAATTCTAGAAAGTCTAATTAGTTTATTTCTTCCATAATCCAGCTGTCATTCAGTAGAATTCAGTTTCCATGCATATACAGGCTGTTTACTCTTTTTTTTTTTTTTTTGTTACTATTGAGGTCTAAGTTTTAGACCATGTTGTTCTAATATGATACAAGGGATTATATTGGTATAATATTCTTTTTTGGAATGTATACAATTTACCCTTGTTCATTCAAATGCTGATTTCTCTCCTCCACTGTCTGGTTTCAATCCAGATATTGCATTGTGATGCTTTTTATAGGCATCACCTCTCTCAAGTTTGCATAAACATGCCACCATTTGTTCTCTATATTGTCAATTAAAACAACCAGCCCCAATACTGAGTAATGGAGAGGATAAGGTGAGACATCCTGGTCCAGAGTGGGAGGAAGAGGAAGGAGACAGGAGAGGAGAGGAGGAGAATCTACAGGAGAGGTCTTGGCACCACATGTAGAAATGAACTGGAACTAAGATATCACTAAAAGCCATATGATGGGTGAATCTGAATGGAAGGAAACTCTGTGGGCTTAGAGGTTTAGGATGGAGTAACTGTTGGCCAGCATTGTGCTCTAGGTTAATTAAATAAATCCTAGTCTCTGTGTGGTGATTCGGTTATACAGCTGTTTAGGAATAACCACTGTTCAACTAAAAGATTTTTCAATAGTAAATATTAATAATCTACAACAAAGGGCACCCAACTAATCTAAGTATCCACACCCTTTAAATCCTACTTTAATATAATTTGCTTTGGGAGAGGAATAAGCTCTCAGCGATACAACCCAAACTTTAAACCTAAAAACTCCCAGATAAATTACTGGCTCTTTAAAAGAGACTCTTAAACATGCCTCAGAGCAAAAGACAGCCTACTGTGGGCAGACCTGAGACTGAACAAAACTGGTTGCCACTACAGTCTAACAGGATGAGAGAAATATTAAAACAGACTTCTTTGAGTTTGGTTGATAATCTCTTCTATGGTTTTAAGACAGAAATAAAGGAAAGTTTAGAAATTATGACTATGGTTACATTCATATTCCTCAATTTAACTTTAATAATTGATTAAATTATTTTATGTGTTCTCAAAGGCAAAGGCTTTAGAAAAGATACTGGAAAACACAAAGAACAAGTAGAACAATATGAAGAAAAAAATGAAGGTTGGAAACAGGACATAAAACAAGAGATACAAAAACTTACATACAGAACATGATAAACAACAGGAAAAGAGGGCAGAGGTTTTAGAAAAGATACTGGAAAACACAAAGAACAACTAGAACAATATAAAGAAAAATTAAAAGTTAGGAGCAAGGCATAAAACAAGACATTCAAGAGATTATTGAACAAAACAAACAACAGAGAGATAGGTGTGAAATATGGGTACCGACCTTAAAAGAAGAGTTTAGAATACTAAGTAAAGAAAATACTCAGGCAGACGCAAAAGATAATAATAAAGAAGGCCAAACAAAGGTGGTTAGAAAACAAATGTTAGCTTATTTAGTCAGTGTACAACAGAGACAAGCAGAAGATGATCACTCACAGGATTACCATGAGGCTGAATGGCACCCTGTGGAAGTGCTAGACCTGAGGCGGATATTCAATTCCAAAGAGTTGGAACTTTATCTAAAGTGAAACAAAGTGTTAGATGGCTTAAATGTACAGGAACTGAAGGTCAAATAAGAAAACTAAGACCATATGTGGCTGAGATAGCCATAAACTTATGGAAAAGAGATCTGTTACAACAATGGAAGACCCAGATTAACATCCCCCAAGTTCTGAGCAAAACAGGTGAAAAAAAAAAAAAAAAAAAAAAAAAAAAACAGGTAATACTCTTGATAAAGAAGCTTAAAATTATTTTAAAATGTCATCAAAAACAGTTTCAGACTGTCCAGACTGTCCATAAACAAAATACAGCAGAGGCCATCTTTTCAACTGCCTGTTACAATGAAACCATTGCCTTCCTTGTTACCTAAAGAATGGCCTGTTATAGTGATTGATTTAAAGGACTGCTTTTTCTATTTGGATTGAACAATGGGGAAATTTGTAAAGAAAAATTACTTTGAATAGAACAGCTGTCCAATAAACAGCTGGAGGGTCTTACATATAGGGATGTCCAACAGTCCTACTTTGTGCCAATAACAACAGCTATTTGATAATTCAAAAGAAATTGGCTCAATGGAGGATTTAACAGATCTATGGATGCCATTAACAAAATTATTCAGATAGAAAACATTACAATCTGGATTCCCATTGCCTTCCTTGTTAAATAAATTTGGCCTTTATAGTGATTGATTTGCTCCCAAAAATGTACAAAAGGGAGATTCTTTAATTGAGCATGATACAAAAAAGGTTTGCTTTCTCAGAACCCAAACTTTAAATAGAAGCTGTAAAATAAAATGATTATCAAAATTGGTCTTACCACAGGGGATGTTGAACAGTCCTACATTTTTGTGCCAGCTATAATTTTTTGTACAACCGCTGTTGGAGATAATTCATAAGCAGTTTCTCAATCCATAATTTAACACTATATGGATGATATGAAATTAGCTGATTCAGATAGAAAAAATATTAGAAAATATTTTGATGATATAAATAGAACTTTGCCTTGTTGGGGTTTAGAGATTGCTTCCCAAAAAAGTACAAAGAGGAGATTCTATTAATTACCTAGGATACAAAAGAATGGTCTATAGAAAACTCAAACAAAAAGTAAAAATTAGAAAACCCAATTAAAAACTCTCAATGATTTTCAAAAATGAAAAATGAGACTTATTAACTGGCTATAGCCTACATTTGGTTTAATTACTCAAGAGCTAAATAACTTATTTCAAAATTTACAGGATGATAAGGACTTTTAAAAGTCCAAGAACATTATCAACTGAAGATGAAAGTGAATTGAAATCAGGTAGAAAGGAAATTACAAGATGCATATATAGACCATATTGATCCAAAAGGGCCTGTATTTTTTGATTATTTTGCTTTCCACTCATTCTCCCACAGGAATTCTTATGCAGAGGGGTCTTACATTTTGTCTTAGAATGGATATTTTTGTCACACAAACAAAATAAAACCTTAAAAACTGAATCCTTATGATTCAGTTCAAAAATCAAAATTATATACAATTCTTTTGGTGTTATCAAATTTTCAAGAATCTCTTAATATAGTCACTGACTCTCAATATGCAGAAAGAGTTTTTTTGCATATAGAAACTGCTGATCTAATTCAGGATTAATTTGGACTTAACTTCACTGTTTCTTCAATTACAATGAGTAATCTGAAATAGTAATAATCCACTGTATATAACATAGATCAGATCTGATATGGGTCCACAAGGCCCTCTAGCACAAGACAATGATGAAATTAATCAACTATTGATAGGAAGTGTGTTAGAGGCCTCAGAATTTCATTTTAAAACACCATGTTAACAGCAAAGGTTTAAAAAGAGAGTTTTCTGTCACTTGGCAACAAGCCAAAGAAATTGTGTGAAAATGTCCCACTTGTTCTTTATATTATATAAACTCCACTAACTGCAGGAAGTAACCCTAATGTAACCAAAGAAATGAAATTTGGCAAATCATGTGTTTTATTTTATTTTATAGAGTTTGGTAAACTGAAATATGTGCAAATACTATAGACACACATTCAGGGTTCCAATGAGCAAAAGCCATAAGTTCTTAGAAGGCTGATTCAGTTATTACATATTTATTAGAAATGATGGAAGTTATGGTTATGCCTACACAATTTAAGACTAATAATGCTACAGCATATGTCTCTAATAAAATGGAAATATTTTTTTACATATTATAAGATAAAACATGTAACAGGTATACCTCATAATCCTGCAGGTCAAGCAGTCATTGAAAAATTGAATCGTACTTTAAGGGACATGATTAACACAGAGAGGGGATTAAAATACCACAGAGATAGATTACATTACATAATGCTTTATTGACCTTAAATTTCTTAAATGTTAATGAACAACAAACAACAGCTGCACAAAGACATTGGATTATAAAAAAAAACTGCTGAATTATTTCAGCCTATATATTTCAAAGATACCCCAACTTCACAATGGACAGTAGGGAATGTGACACTGGGGAAGAGGTTTTTCATATGTTCACACAGGAGAAGAGAAAGTATGTGTTCCTTCAAAATTAATAAAAATCAGATTTCACAGAGAGAAGACCACCTGAAAACTTTGGTCACACATAAGAAGAGAGAAATCAAGAAGACCAAACCAAACAATAATATAAATTGATAATCCCTTCACATGGGAAAAAATCTAAAACTGACTGAGACATAAAAAATGTCTCCAGCCAGAACTTCAACAATACATGGCCAATAAATCCTTGGCTATAATATCCTCAACATTTATTATGCCATTCTTTTAATTGGCATTGATAAAATTGGTTTACAGTTTAATTTCATTTTGAACATCTCTTACATTTATACTTTTAGAACTGTATAATGCTTGTGAGAAATTATATGTTTTCAAACAAAAGGAGTGAATACTGGAGATGCTGAACCAAACCTGACAGAATCTTCCTTCCAGCATGCTGAGACATTGACACATCTGTTTCAAAATCTTGCATGTTCCAGAATTCTGCTTGTTCCTGCCTCAACTGCTTCAATTGCTGTTTCTCATCATGGCCAGTTCCCAAGAGAGCTTTGAAGAAAGCTACAAATCTTAATTGGTCCAGCATTTTAGACTGTTCTAAACAGGACTTTTATTAACTCTTATTATTTTCTCAACATTCAAAGGCTGGACCACAAATATTGCTTATTTAATTAAACATTTTTTCCAATTTTCTTTGGGTCCCAAAAAGTATTTCTGCATGTCCAAAATGTCAGCTAGATGAAATCAATGAGAATGATGTCCTATTTTCCTTAAGTGGGATTGGTGGTAGTTTTTGGGTTGTTTCCTGTGGCTACAAGTGTTTATTGTCATTGGGAGATGTTTATAAATTACTAATGGTCTTATTCAGAGTGAAACTGTTATGCCCAGTTTGGGAACCCCAAAAGACCAGGGATACACTCTACTGTAAATACATGAGGTTTTTAAAATTGTATACATGTCTCAGACATGGGACACAAACTTCCTGTGGACACAGGAGAGGAATGTAGCCCTGAGATCTAGGGAAGCAAGGTTTTTATAGGACAAAACCACAAGCAGGACTTAGATGTTTTGGTTTTGTTACATGATTGTGTAATGGAAACTGACTTTTTAAAAATGATTGGTCCACTTTGGGCAGCAAGAATACAAACAGTTCTGGCCTGGTCCTATGGGCCAGTTTCCTAGCAACTGTATAATTAGTGGGCAGGAAAAAGAATGCATTAAGGCTAATTTGTCTCCTCAGGGCATTAAGGCTAGTTCTTCCCTGAAGGAGGCTGAACATGTCTCCAACTAACTAGCCTTTATTCATGCTTCTGCTCTTTAAACTTTAAAACAATACCCACTGATTTTAAGTCTTTGGTCTCTCAAATCCACTAAGAATTAATGTAATTGAGATTTTAAAAATGAAATAAAATGAAGTTTCAAATCTTTCTTCCATCTGCTATTTTTCCCATAAACTCTACTGTGTGCCTTCCTTGTGAAAGGAACCTGGCAATGTGCCAGCAGGCCTGGCTCTGATTTTTTTATTTCAATCTTATTATTATTATCATCATTATTATTATTAATTTGGGTTTTTGAGACAGGGTTTCTCTGTGTAGCCCTGGCTGTCCAGGCCTTTTGTATACCAGGCTGGCCTCAAACTCCCAGACATACTCACAGACATCTACCTGCCTCTGCCTCCCAAGTGCTGGGATTAAAGGTGTGTGCACTGTGCTTGGCAGGACTTTCTTATAGCCTGGTTGAAATCATACTTTATGACTTAGGACATGTCTAGACAAGTGAGTGTGAAGAGCTGACAGAGGTGCAAACCCTTGCTTTTAGAGACAGGTTTCTCTTGTGGCCTTGCATGTCCTGAACTCATTTTGCAAACCCAGATGGCCTGGAACTCACACCAGCCTCTGCTTGCCCCACTGACAGCCACAGGCATGCGACACCACACCTGGCTTCTTGTTATACTCTTTAAAAATGATTTATAATCTCTGTCTGCCTTCCTGAGACCAGCCCTGTTTTGACTGGGAGAGTCGGCACTCACTAAAAAAGAAAGGGGGGCAGGGACCCCAGGATTCCTTCTGCAGTGAGCAGGGACTGGCTGGGCCCTGGCTGATCAGGGGAAATTAAACTGGACACATTTAAACTGGGAATACATAAATTTAAGCTGGGGCTGTGTGTGCAATGAACTAGCTTTACTTACTAATGGACTCTTGTGCTTTTTCCCCCTCTTCTAAGAAGTGTAAAGTATTATTATCATTATATTATTATCAAATTATTATTATTAAATGATTATTAAATTTTTACTAAATTATTAAATTAAATATTATCATCAAATATTAATAATATTAAACAATATTAAATAACATTAAATATCAAATTTCTAAATTTTATATTATTATTTGAATTATTAAATTATTATTGAATTATTATTAAATTATTTTTAAATTATTAAATTAAATATTATTATCAAATATTATTAATGTAATAATATTAAATATTATTGTTAAATTATTATTAAATAACATATTAATATTTATTATTAAATTATTATTAAATTATTATTATTATTAAAAAGGGAATGAGTGTTCTTTTTGGAGGAGGAAATTTTATTTATTTATGATTCCTGGTGTAGTTCTCTTTATTATGGAAGATTTGTTTATTATTTGTACACTATTCTGTCTGCACGCAAGAGGAGGGCACCAGGTCTCACGATAGATTGTTATGAGCCACCATGTGGGTGCTGGGAATTGAACTCAGGACCTCTGGAATAGCAGCCTGTGATCTTAAACTCTGTGTCATCTCTCCTGCACCCTCATTTCTTATTTTTATTTTTTAAATTTTTATTTATTCATTTTACATCCCTGTCTTAGACCCCTCCCTCTTCTCCTCCTGGTCCTCCTCTCCCTGTCTCCCCCTCCCTATCATCCCTCACCTGGCTTCTCAGAGAAGGGAATACCCCTGCCTCCCTCCACACCCACCCACCCCAGCCTGTCAAGAGAGTTTAGAGAGTTTCTTCCCATTAGAGAGTTTCTCTCCCCTTAGAGAGAGTTCCTCCCCATTAGAGAGAGTTTCTTCATATTGAGAGAGTTTCCCCTTAGAGAGAGTTCCTCCCCAGTAGAGAGTTTCTCCCCATTAGAGAGAGTTCCTCCCTATTAGAGAGAGTTTCTTCCCCAGAGAGAGTTCCTCCCATGAGAGAGACTTTCTCCACCTTAGAGAGAGTGGCATCAGGACTGAGGACTGACACACTCTTTGCCTGGTGAGGCAACCCCAACAGGAGAAGTGAAAGAAGAGCTAGCTTGTGGGTCGGGGTGCATTCATAGGTGTGTTGGTCCTGCTGGTTGACAAGGTCTTGTTCCCCTTGTGTCCTTCATCCACTCTGGTGCTTACACTCTGCACACAGAGTTTCTTGAGCCCTTAGGGGCATGGGTTTTTGGAGACATCTCATTTAGGGTGGAATGGTCCAAGGCTCTCTCACTGTTCTGCAGGTCGACTGGACATGGGTCTCTCTATTTATTCCCATCTGCTGCAGGAGGAAGTGTCCAATGATGGCCAACCAAGGCAAAATCTGTGAGTATGGCTGTGCTCCTGGAGCACAACTGTAGCATTTAGATTTATCTTATGTCCTTGGCCTCTGTAGACTCAGGTTCCTGGCCACTCAAGCAGTATTGATCAAGGTTCCTTCTCATGGGTTGGGCCTCCTGAAACCCAATTAGATATTAGTTGGTCACTTCCGTGACCTTTATGCCACAAGCGCACCAGCAAATCTTGTAGGCAGGTCACTGTTGAGAGTGAAGGTGCATGGTGGGTCGTGTGTGTACTTTTCTCCATCCATCTATCCATTCATCCATTGTCCTCAATCCATCCATCCATCTATCCATCCATCCATCCATCCATAGTCCTCAATCCATCCATCCATCCATCCATCCCTCCATCCATCCATCCATCCTCCTGTCCATCCATCTATCCATCCTCCCTCCTTCTCCATCCATCCATCCATCTGTCCATCCATCCATCTCCTCCATCCATCCATCCATCCATCATCCATCCATCTGTCCATCCATCTTGATCCATCCATCCATCCATCCATCCATCCTCATCCATCCATCCATCCATCCATCCTCCTCCATCCATCCATCCATTCTCCTCCATCCATCCATCCATCCATCTATCCATCCATCCATCCTCCTCCTCCATCCATCCATCCATCCATCCTCATCCATCCATCTATCCATCCATCCATCCATCCATCCATCCATGTTCTAGTATCGCAAACAGCAGTCTATAAGGGTGAAGGTTCTCGGTAGGTGCCAGCTGGGATTCGCTGTGTCCAATGACTTGTGAAGGTGTTGTCCTCAGCAACAGAATCTCACCATCAGGTTGGGAGAGCACTGGAGGATGGACACAGGTTGGGTGGCCCCAGGCCCTACTTTGATATAGCACAGAGACCTCCTGCGTCCCGACTCCACAGGACTCTGGGAAGCCTGCTCTCAAGACACGCCTTGTCTGTTCTTATTAAATTAAAATAAATACAGAGTATTAAATGAAAACATCATATATATAAAGTGTTATTTTGTGCTCCACCAGAGGGCACCAGATTCCTTGACAGATGGTTTGAGTGCCACCGTGTGGTTCCTAGGATGGAACCTGGCACCTTAGTAAGAGATGGATTCTCTGTGTCACATAGCCCTGGCTGTTGCGATGACAAAGGTCGGCTTTTTTTTTTTTTTTTTTAAGATTCATCCATCCATCCATCCATCCATTCATTCATCCATTCATTCATTTACAGCATTCTGCCTGTGCACCAGAAGAGGACACCAGATCCCATTACAGATGGCTGTGAGCCACCATGTGGTTGCTGGGAATTGAACTCAGGTCCTCTAGAAGAGCAGCCAGTGTTGTTAACCTCTGAGCCATCTCTCCTGCCTCCAGTTTTTTTTTTTTTAATCTTTAAAAAAAATTTATTTTCCATGTGAGCACATTTCTGCCTTCTCAAGACTAGTCCTGCTTTGACTGGGAGACTGAAATTAATTTTAAAAGGGACAGGGAACCCAGGATCCCTTCTCCAGGGACCAGGGACCAGCTGGACTGCGTCTGATCAGGAGAATTCAAAGCGCAAATTTGTCCTGCACACAAGTGGCTTCCAGCAGCCCTGTGTGTTTACTTCCGGTACCAGGGGCAGGGCGATGACGCATCACAAATTGGCTCGGAAAGGGTACTGATCCTGAAGGAAGACTGAGGGGCGCAGGGAGGGGACATTTACAGAACACAAGGGACCAGGGAAAACGCTGTGTGCGTTGTGGCTCGGGAAAACGCTTCCGGGGATACTTCTGGGTCCTGACAAAGGCCAGGCTAAGTAAGGAGGAGGAGGATGGCTTCTGAGGGTGTAATGCGGTGCGTACAGCATTCTGGGAATTGTATTTCTGCGTCTGCGACCAGCAAAGCGGACGATACAGTGAGACCTGGCTATGTTACTACAAACAATCCCAGAAGTCCTTGCTCTGAGGCAGTTCTCACAGAGGCTCTCCCAGCCAGGCAAAATGCACTCTGCCCTCTGGGATTATTTGTAGTTCCTGGCTATGGAGTACTTGGCTTTTAGGAATTTTCGTGTCTGGGACATATCATCATGAGTTCAGTGCTCTGTCGTAAGGATGTTCATCGTACAAGATAAAACAGATTATTTATTTATTTAAATTTATTTATTTTTTTTTTTTTTTTTTTTTTTGGTCTATGAGACACCTATAATACAACGTGAGTGGCTAGAAGTGGAGCTGAAATGCAGTAGATAGATTTAAAGCCTGGACAGCTCCTAAGAGGGTGGATTGGGCTTGGAGCTTTGATGGACAGGACTGTGCTGAATGTTAAGTGGAACGCGAGCACCCACAAGCATACATGCCATGTCTTCAATGTGTTATGTACTGTTGAAAAGCAGGCACTTGAGGAAAACTATAAGGTTATCTTCCAAGAAGCTGGCAGTTGGTGGAAATTGAAAGTTCAAGAGTTAGGCGGCACTCTTCATTTTCCTAATTCCTCATCCTGCATCCTATTATTTTCAGGTATTTCAAACCAACAAACAAACAGCATCTTTTCGGGCTGGAAATGGACTGTAGTTCTCAGTTCAGATAGGTAGTAGCATATAATTTTTGAGGATTCTCTTATAAAACCCTTCCCAATAACTCAAAAGTTGACTTCTCATGCCTGGTGTTGGAGTTTTTGTTAGATGGAGGGACAATTGTCATCACAGATGGCAAAATTTCATTTAAACTAAATTTTAGTTTTGTACAACAGCTTACATGGATTATACATATCTTAGTTACTAGTATGATTCCATATTACTTTTTCAGACATCCTTATTGTTATTTTACCATCTTCTCTTTTGTATTTCTTTCTGTCTTACCTCTGAAATTATTATACCCCCTTCAAGTTTTTCCCATTTTCTCTTTAAAATCTCTATACCCTTCTACTTCCTACTGCCCCCACACACTTCCATTCTCACCTTGGAAATGGTCACTATTTCATTCTTGGTTTTTTAATTACTGCTGATATGGACTCACATATGAGTACACACATATTCAGTTTAGAGCTGGGAAACTTAGAAGAGAGAATATGTGAAGTTTGTCTTTCTGTGTTTGGATTACCTCATATAACATGATTTTTTTTTCTAGTTCCATCTATCTACCTGCAAGTTTTATGTTTTTATACTACTCAATAGTGACTCATTTTAAAATCGTGACCTAAAGAGCTAATATTTAATTCATTTTTAAGGTTATTTAATAATTACATCATTTTGTGCCTTCTCTTTTCTTCCCTCCAAACCTTCCTACAGACCTCTCTTATTTCTCTTTCAAATTCATCTTCTTTTTTCAAATTGGTATTATGCTCTTAATATAAGTTGCTCAGTTTAATAATGTTACTTCCATGCATGTTTTCAGGGTTGATTGCTTGGTATTGGATAACTAAATGATTTTATGCTCTTTCCTGGAAAGATTTTTTTTCTCATTCTCTCAGCATTTATTAGTTCCCTGCAGATTTTTGCGTAGGATTAAGGACAATGGTTTCTTCCTAGACCACTTTTGCATGTCTATTAGCATTTTCAATTTTTAGTTCATTTTTATACAGGTATATTGGTAAGCCTTTTTTTCTTTATTTTTTTATATTGGTCCATCTTATGGGTGTAGCCTCTGGTATTATTAGGAGACACATTACCAGACAATACTCTGATCCTCTGCCTTATATAATTTTTTTTTTACCTCCTGTTATGCATGATCACTGAGTCTTAGATCTGGGAATTGTTTTGTAGATGTATCAGATATGACTGTTCTCCAGAATTCTGCCCTGTGATTGGTTGTGGTTTTCAGTCATGATTGTGGTTCAAGGAAAAGCTTCATTGGTCAGTGTTGAACTATACGTATCTATGTGCATTATTAAAAGTATTTAGGTTGCAACATGTTTATATTCATGCATGTACTTACATGTATTATAGGGATTTATGTAGATAATTCACAGTATGATTGCTTAAAATTCTTTCAAAAATTTACTGTTATTTCACCCAATTCCCTCTTTTATATTTAAACTGTAAATGACCTGGGGTCTTACAGCTCAGGAGTTCAAGATTGCACCCTTCTCAGGAATTCCCACAGACTACAACTCGATGCAAAATCAGTTTTTTTTTTTTTATTTTAATCAAGATAGGGTCACCCCTCAAAAGGCAGGAGATGACCCCAAGCATGCAAAGCACAGGGTTTTTATACTTAAAAATCTGGCCAATTTTGCTCTATAAATTGATTGGTCAGCAAGAATAGCATGAAGATAGTTTATGGCTAGTTGTTTGCAGTTTTTGGCCATTTGTGAGTTTTCTCAAAACAACTCACCCTGCCCTTCAAGAGCTACCTGCCTCTGGCTTCAATTCAAGGCTATCTCAGAGCAGTTCATCTTCACATTTGAGAGCCATATGCCTCTGGCTTTAAATTCAAGAATGGGAATAGTAACAGCTGTTTTTCTTTTAGAGTTGTTTTCATTCTCAGCTGGGCTCTCATCCCCCCTTTTCTTTGTGCTCCAATTTTAACCCTAAAATTGTGGATCAATCTCAGGGAGAGATTGATACTGCCTCTGGAGCATCAGGACCTGAACCACACTTACACATTCCCTGACGAAGGAGAGTAATTGGTTAACAATACAGGGTACTATTGTGACAAGGAGCAAAAGGGTAGCAAAAGGTCCCAGTAAGAGAAGCACATGGGGGAGCATACCATTAAACCCATTCCAAAAGGGAGATTCTATTAATTCTCATCTCCTTTTTTCAAGATCTTTTTATAATTTTTTTTAATCTTTCCTTTAACAATGCCTGATTTATTAGTGTAAAAACAGTATTTCTCCTGTAGGGCTAAGCAGATTCCTCCTTTTTCAGCCATAAGGAGGTCTAATCCCCTCCGGTTCTGGAGAACTACTTCTGCCAAAGAATTTAGCTGGTCTTGGAGGTCATTGATGATGCTTGAAGGCAATTGTACATCACTAATTAACTGTTGGGACAGTTTGTTGTATTTATATAATAAAACACCCAAACCAACTGACCAAGCGCATATGGAAGCAGTCAGCCCAATTCCCACTAACAGAGGAATGAACTGAATGCCTCTCTTCGTTCTTCCAGCCATTAAGTCAAAGCTGGGGACTGGGACTGGCTCATCCCCTGGAATGATGCTAAGATCAGGGAGTTGCCTGTACACAGGTCCCAGTCCAATCTGTGGGCAAGAACGTATAGGCTTTATTATTCCTGCATAAGAAAACAGTGTTATTGTCAGGGCAGAGAGGTGTGGAGATGTCAATTGTTGAATCACAAATGGCAAAGGTACCATCCCCTACAGGTAGATCTGAGCTATCAGTTTTGTAGGGTTTTGTCAAACAGGTAACATTTTGGTTGAAGAGAGACTGCACTCTCATAGGGGGTGCTGAGTGTCAGGACCCCTCAGCAGTGGAATAAGTGGTGTTAGAGGGGTGGAGCTCCAGAGGAACAGGCTGCCCTTATCAGAGGCAGAGCC
This sequence comes from Meriones psammophilus, assembly GCA_036365155.1. Lineage (NCBI taxonomy): Eukaryota > Metazoa > Chordata > Mammalia > Rodentia > Muridae > Meriones > Meriones psammophilus. Next base: position 69,112 of record JAEOAE010004004.1, read on the forward strand.
AGCAGTCACTTGCAAGTAAAGGATTGGTGTCATTTAGGAGGCTATGAGTGGCAGTATTAACATCTGCAGTCTGGGGGTCTAAAATAACTTTTCCTCTACTATCAGGAAGAACCAGAGTGTAGTAATTGAGGGATGGTTGTTCCTTTTTCTATTAACTCTTCAATGCATTGTTTAACCTGTTCTTGTCTGACCTGATCCTGCAGCCTTCCTCCATCTGAAAGGTGAATGGGAGGTACATTTCTTCAGCATATATGCTTCCCTACCGTCACCCAACAAGGGGCTTGGAGTAATTTAGATCCATAGCCTCCTGTTGGCACACTGTGCGACCAATTGTCTCTCCTCATCTCCTCCCTGACTTGGTTCAATATGGCAGCAAAATAGGTGATGTTATCTTTTCCAGTACATTGTTGCACAACACTATAGCAACTGCTATGCACAGCCTGTTGATAGGTATCACAAGGGCAAGGCCTGGGGCACCCATTTACATAAGGAATCATTTTAGGCTTGGTTACACAATGCCATTCTAAACTTGGGGTGCTCCCTGAAGTTTGTAGGGCTCTATATGCCCATGTATCGCCAAACTCAACTTGAGCATAGGCGTTGTTGGGGCTCCAAATCTCAGCAGTAAGTAAGGCTCTGCCATTCATCACCCCACCCTTGCAATTACCAGGTTTACCATACATTGCTTCCAGGGCCTTGTGAACCTGGTGAGGATCACCAATACTCCAGTCAATAGTCACCAATTGAGTAAAAACAGCACCACCCAGAGGTACCATTGTCTGTTCACTTTACTGGTCAAAGAGTTCATTGTCCCTGATGAGTTTCAGTTTTAACAGGTTGCTGGAGGCTTGGACTTTCCAGGTGTCAGCAGGTTGATGAAGAGCAGGCTTGACGTGTGACCCATGGATCCAAGCTTCAATGCCCTCTGCTTTGACAGCTGTTGGGTTGGTGAGCAGAACACAATAAAGACCCTTCCACCAAGGTTCTAGATTCTTGCTGTGGTGTCATCTCACGCACACCAGATCTCCAACCTGGAACTGATGGGGCAAGTCCAAGGACCCAGGTGCATATGCACTGCCAAACTTGCTCCAAATTTCTTTCTGAATAAGTTGCAGTCCTTTGATACAGTCAGAATTACCGCTAGTTATGTCAAGGGGGTCCCCCAGGAGAGTCAGGGGAGCAGGAACCCCATATAGTAGTTCAAAGGGAGTTAAGCCTAGTAGGGAGGGAGTATTTCTGATTCCAAAGAAGGCCAAGGGAAGGATCACCACCCAGTCACCATCAGTCACCATGGTCAGTTTGGTGAGTGTCTCTTTTAGAGTTCTATTCATTCTCTCTACCTGTCCTGAACTTTGGGATCTATAAGCACAATGTAACTTACAGTCAAGCCCCAGAAACCTGGCTACCTCCTGGCTTACCTGAGCAACGAAGGCTGGCCCATTGTCTGACCCAATTACCTTTGGAATACCATACCGAGGAAAAATGTCTTCCAGAATCTTTTTGGCCATGACCAGGGTAGTTTCTTTATTTGTGAAAGAAAGGCTAGTAGATAGGCTAATAGTCTCTTCCAGGGTCTAATTTAGTGTGTTAGCACCCCGTTTCCACCCATCCTGAGAAAGTGTCCACAAAAACCAGGAGATATTTATTGCCATACCTGGCTGGTTTAATTTCAGTGAAATCCACTTCCCAATGCATTCTGGGACTAGTTCCTCTCAGCCGCTTTCCTGGGCTGTGGAAATTCTTACCTATGTTTACTCTCTGGCAAAGTTCACATACCCTAGTCACTCTCTCAGTCAGGATGGTGAGGTTTAGTATCCTGTACGGGGATTGGAGGGCAACTACAGCCAATTTCTTTGCCCCCAAGTGAGTCCACTTATGTATCTGAGTTATCAATATCTCAGTGTCTTCCTGTGGTAGAATGATCTTACCTTTGGAGTCAATCTATGCACCCACATTGGTGCCAAATATCCTGTTTCTGCCATATTAACTTTAAGTCAGTTTCTGAGTAGTTTAGTCATTCTTCTCTGGGCAGTTCAGCTGTTAATATCACTGGGACAGAGTTTCCTCTAGCATCTACTTTAGCCTCCTGATCGGCCATGTTATTCCCCTTTGCTGCCCTGGAAGTCCCCTTCTGCTGTCCTAGGAATTGAATAATGCTTACCTTGTCGGGCAGCAACAAGGCATTGAGCAAAGCCAGAATCTCGTTTTTATTTTTTACCTCTTTACCAGCTGATGTTAGCAGGCCTCTCTGCTGATAGATGGCCCCATGTACATGGGCTGGTGTTAAGGCGAACCAACTATCAGTGTAGTTGTTTATCTTTTTACCCTTTTCCAGAGTTAATGCCTGGATTAAAACAATCAATTCAGCTCTTTGAACAGATGTGCCCTCCGGCAATGCCTGGGCCCAGAATACCTTATGTCCATTTACCACCACTGCCTCTGCCTTTCTCTTCCCGTTCTACAAAAAACTGCTCCCATCCATATAGTATGTCACCTCAGCATCAGGAAGTGGTTGATCTTTCAAGTCCTTTCACCATCCCTGTTTCTCTGCTAGAACCTGCAAGCAATCATGCTCCAGGGGCTGGATTTCTGGATCCTGCAATAAGGTGGCAGGGTTTAGCTCCATAGCCAGGGCAAGGGTGACTCTACCTTTAGTCAGTAGCAAAGCCTCGTAATGTGTCATGCAGGTGTTCGTGAGCCAGTGACCAGGTGGCTGCCTTATGACACTCTCAGGGGCATGAGGAGCATAGATGGTGAGGTCCTGTCCCAGAGTCAGTTTGTCTGCATCTTTTACTAGTGCCACCACTACTGCTATTATTCGAAGGCAGGTTGGCCATCTTGCCACTACTGAATCAAGCATTTTGGATAGATAGGCTACCGGTCACTTCCAGGGTCCAATTTTCTGTGTTAGCAACTCCTTGGCCATTCCCTGTTTCTCAGCCACATAAAGATGGAAGGGTTTGGTTACATCAGGGAGTCCCAATGCTAGGGCTGACATTAATGCTTGTTTGATATTATCGAATGTGGCTTGTTCATCCTTTCCCCAGATGAAAGAGTCTTTGCCCTTCATAAGGGCATACAGATGGGCTGCCATCTTGGCAAATCCTGCAATCCACAGCTGGCAAAACCCTGCTGTACCTAAAGTTTCCCTCAGTTGTGTAGTAGTCTGTGCAGGGGGAATATGAAATACAGTCTCTTTTCTAGCCTCTGATAGCCATTTTTTTCCTCTCTTAATATATATCCCCAATAACTGACCTGTTTCCTGCAGAACTGGGCCTTTTTTGCTGATGCTCTATAGCCGAGGTCACCCAGCTCTTGTAACAGCTGGTTGGTGGCTTTAAGGCAGGTTTCTTTACAATTTGCAGCTAATAGAATGTCATCCACATTTTGGGGAAAAGTTACCTGGGGATTGGTGGCCCAGAAGTGTGCCAGGTCCCAGTGTAGGGCTTTATCAAATATAGTAGAATTTTTTAACCTTGAGAAGTCGAGTCCATGTAAGCTGGCCTGAGACCCCTGAGTCTGGGTCTTTCCATTCAAAAGCAAAAATGTCTTGGCTGGTAGGGCTGAGTTGGAGATAAAAAAAAATGTGTCCTTAAGGTCCAGGACCGTATACCAAACCCTGTCAGGGGGACGGGAACTCAACAGGTTATATGTGTTGGGCGCGGTAGGGTGTAAGTCCATGACCTGTTTGTTAACTTCCCTGAAGTCCTGTAGGGGTCAATAGTCATTGCATCCAGACTTCTGAATTGGCAGCAATAGAGTATTCCAGGCAGAATGGTACCTTCTGAGAACCCCTAGGTCAAGGAACCTCTGATTGTGAGGGTGGATCCTCATGGGTTTTCTTAGACATTGGATATTGTTGCACTGTGATTGGGGTAGCCTGAGGCTTCAGCTTTATTGGAACTGGAGCTGTTTCTCTGATTTTCCTAGGCCATCTGTTTCAGTCCATGCCCTGGGAATCTCTGTAGCCACCAGTCAATGTCTTTTTCTGGACTTACCACCTTTTCAGAAAGGCGGTATTCATCTTTCAGTTGAATTGTCAGTACAAGAATGGGATCTCCTTTATTGTCTGTCACCTGTGGGTCATCTGGTCTAAAATGGATATAGGCCCCAATCTTAGTTAGGATATCTTGCCCTAACAGTGGGTATGGGCATTTAGGGACAACTAAGAATGAGTGGGATACCCGGCCCACTCCAAGGTCCAGCGTTCTTCGGGTAGTCCATAAGTATTGTTTACATCCAGTGGCTCATTGGACCCATGATTTCTTCCCCTTTTTAGCTCCAAAGTCTTGTAACAGAACAGAATACTGGGCACCAGTGTCCACCAAGAAGTGTACTGGCTTCCCCTCCACCATAAGGGTTACCCTGGGCTCAGGAAGCCGAATTCCATCCCCCCTAATTGCTATCATCACCCAGAGTTTGAACCCAGGTCTCAAGGGCTCGGGCGTTCGGTTTTTCTGGCTTTTTCTTCCTTTTAGGACAATCCTTGATCCAGTGTGCTTTCTCCTTGCAATATGCACACTGATCCTTAGACAGAGGGCCTCCTGGAGTCTGAAGGGTCTTAATCTTGACAACAAGGATCTTGTCCAGGTGAAGGGTACCCTCCTGTGGCCATCCAACCTGAAAAAGAGGCCACTCTGAGGAACAGAAAGTTTTCTATTTCCCATTTTTAACTTCAACTGAAAGGTTATGTGCCCTATATCTCACCCCCAAGAAATGATCACGGTTGAGGGATAAGGGTGTAGTCACAGTTTGTCCCATAATAAAGTCATCCATCAAGAAAGTAAAAGAGGGAACAATGATAGAGACAAAGAGAACAAGGCAGGCAATTAGACAAGGACGCCCTTGCGGGTGGTAGCACAGAACTCTGATTGAGAGGCTGCCTGGTGGTGGCTGTCTCTAACAGGAAACAGATGGGAGGAGAACCATCGCGGTCCTAGCCTCACAAACTGGAGGGTCCTCCAGTTCCCAGTCAAGCTATAGTCTGATATGTCTGTCTATCACAATGACTGATCAGATGACTATAAAATGTCTAGATAGGCGCCTAAACAGAAACATATTGGTAAGACAGAAACAAGCAAAGAAAAACAGAAATCAGACTAACCTGTTTGAAGCTTGACCTCCGAGCTCAGTCTGATGAGGGTTGGGGAAGGGGCATGCCCTTTCCCGGTCAAATGCACCAAAAATGTAAGACCTGGGATATCACAGCTCAGCAGCTCAAGATTGTGCCCTTCCCAGAAACTCTCACAGACCACGACTAGATGCAAAAGCAATAAAGTTTTTTTTTTTTTTTATTCCAATCGTGATAGGGTCCCCTCCAAAGACAGGAGTCGACCCTGAGCATGCAAAGCACAGGGTTTTTATACTTAAAAATCTGGCCACTTTTGCTCTATACATTGATTGGTCAGCAAGAATAGCATGAAGATAGTTTACAGCTAGTTGTTTGCAGTTTCTGGCCATTTGTGAGTTTTCTCAAAACAATTCACCCTGCCCTTATTTTTTAAAAAACTATCTCAGAGCAGTTCATCCTGCCCTTTGAGAGCTATCTGCCTCTGGCTTAAATTTAAGGCTATCTCAGAGCAGTACATCCTACCGTTCGAGAGCTATGTGCCTCTGGCTTTAATTCAAGGATGGGAATAGTCACAGCTGTTTTACTTTTACAGTTGTTTGCATTCTTGGGGTGGGCTCTCAGATGGAAATGAAGAGAGACAGAGAAGGAGAGAGCAGGACATGATAGGGGGAAGAGAGAGAGAGAGAGAGAGCGGCACCACAACAGAGAAAGGGGGAGGGCAAGAAGGCAATAGCAAGAGGGCAAGAGAGACCAAGAGAGAGACAAAGTGGGCAGGCAGATCCTTTTAAGGAGCAAAGTAACCACACCTGCCCTCCCTGGCTGTCGACACATAATGACATCACAGGTTGCTAGGAAAGACAGAAGCAGGTGCCTAAATACTAAGTGTTGGCATAGACCTTTAATCCCAGCACTCTGCCAGGCAGAAGCAGGCCAGTCTCTGTGAGTTCAAGGTCAGGCTGGTCTACAGATCTAGTCCAAGATAGCCAAGGCTAAAAGGAGAAACCCTCTCTCAAAATACCAAAATATTCATATGTATAATTAATATATTCTCACTAAATATAGTAATATAAACCAATATATTTAATAAATATATATTATATTTTGTTAATATATATACATTTTGTTTTAATATATATGAAAACAAAATATGTTTCAATTTATGTTTTAATCATATAGATATATGATTGAAATAAAAAATCTGAGCCAGGCTTTGTGGCACATATCTCTAATCCCGTCTCTCCAGGAGACACAAGCATGCTGCTGTGTAAGTTCAGTGTCACCCTGGTCTACAAAGCAAGTCCAGGACATGCACGGCTAGAGAGAAACATTGTCTAAAAAAACAGGCTAGATGTGTGGCTAGATATGTCTGAAATCACATAGTGTGACTAGGCTATAAGAAAGTCTTGTTAGGCATGGTGACACACATCCGTAGTCCCAGCACTTGAGAGGCAGATGAAGGTAGGTCTCTGTGAGTTCAAAGTCAGCCTGGTTTACAAAGAGAGTCCTGGACTGGCAAAGATGCACTGAGATACCATGTCTCAAAAATAAAACATTAAATTAAATTAAAACAATCGAAACCTGGATTTTTGGCAAATGCCTCTAATACTAGCACTATGACTGGCAGAAGGAAATGGATCTGTGTTAGTTCAAGGCCTGCCTGGTCTAGAAAGTATGACAGGTCAGTCAAGGCCATACAGAGAATCGCTTTCTCAAAAAACAACATCCAGGGATGTAAACAAAAAACTTCTAGTATCTGAAGGTTGTTTCTTTTTTTTTCACTTTTTAAAAATTTATGTTTTTGTAAATTACAGTTTATTTACATTGTATCCACGCTGTGGCTGCATCCTTCATCCCCTCCTTTACTCAACCTCCTAACTTCCTCCCATTTCTGTCCCCAAGTTCACTGATAGGGGAGTTCCTCCTCCACTTCCATCTGACCCTAGCCTATGAGATCTCATCAGAACTGGCTGCATTGTCCTCCTCTGTGGCCTGCTCCCCCATCAAGGGGAGGTGACCAAAGAGCCAGACACTGAGTTCATATCAGAGACAGTTCCTGTTCCCATTACTAGGAAACTCACTTGGAGACTGAGCTGCCATGGAATATATCTAGTCAGGAGTTGAAGAGGTTCAAGGTTATCTCCATGCATGGTCTTTGGTTAAAGTATCAGCCCCCTAAAATACTCCTGTGCCCAGTATTTTTTCATCTGTTGCTCTCTTTGTGGAACTTCTGCCCCTCTCAAAAGTCTTCCTTAGTCATCAGGGAAATGCAAATCTAAATGTACCCAGGATATCACATTACACCTATCAGAATGGAAAACATCAAAAACTCAAATGACAACACATGCTGGAGAGGATGTGCGGAAAGGGGAACTCTCCTCCACTTCTGGTGGTATTGTAAACTTGTACAACCACTTTGGAAATCAATGTGGTAATTTCTCAGAAAATTAGGAAGAGTGTTACCTCAAGATCCAGCTATATCACTCCTAGGCATATATCCAAAATTTGATCAAGTGTACAACAAGGACATTTGCTTGACCATGTTTGTAGCTGCTTTATTTGTAATAGGCAGAAGCTGGAAACACCCAGGTGCCACTCAGTTTGAATGGATATAGAAATTGTGGTACATTTACACAAGGGAATACTACTCAGCATTTAAAAATAAGGAAATCATGAAATTGGCAGGCAAATAGTGGGATCTAGAAAAGATCATCCTGAGTGAGGTATCCTAGAAGTAGAAAGACACACAGGGTATATACTCACTCATAAGTAGGTATTAGACATATATTATAGGATAAACGTGCTAATATCTGTACACCCTAAGAATCTAATCATGAAAAGATACATGGCCTTGGATGAAGTAAATTATTTACGATGTTCACGTATAATGTAGTGGAGGAGGTCACCAATTGGGTTTGTGTTCTATATTTTGAACCAATGGAGTAGCTTTTGAAGTTTGCTGTATATGTATCAAATCCAATCACAGAAGTTTATTAGGTCATTCTGATATTCTTTCTGTGGCTGCTGTTGATCTAGTGCATCTAATCACACTTGGTGATAGGTGTTTTTCTGCTGCAAAGTATAGAATGGAATTCCCATCATCTATGTGATTCATTGCTTATTTATATCAGGTGGTGTGTGATCATGCTTTTCAATGAAGGGTCTCTGAGAAAGTGTGGTGCTTTTGTTTTTCATTTTCACAAATACCTTTAAGTTGTTTGTTTTCAAGCCTGATTTGGATGTCAGTAATTAGGCAAAGCTACAATTGAAGTCTTGATTCTCATATGTCACCCTTCTGAGTACAAGTCCAAGGGTGGAAGATGTTTCCCTAATGTGTTCCATTTTTACCAACATTAATGTTAAAATGCTTAATCGTGTGTATGTAGGTATGTATGACTGTATGTATTTATATCTATATCTATATGTATGTATGTACTGTTTGATGTTCCATCCTTCATGGTTCCATTATTTACTATATGACACATAATGTTGAAGTAGTGCCTTCTGAGAGAATTATCTAGAGGAGCTAAATAATGTAACAGCAATGATATTTATTTCAAAAAGCATATTGTGTGTGTGTAATGTTACTATGGGTTCTTAGGCCATGACAGATGTGTGAAGACTTGGTGACAGCTTTGTGGGATTTACTTTGGTCATTGTTATATGATGTTCAAAGTCATGTTGCCAGTTTTGTTTACCACAGACATTCCCCACTGAGTTCATTGATACTCAAATAAACTTTATTGAAATATTACATCAGTAAAATATTGTCATCTATCCAGATTATAAACCTATTGTCATATAAGGAATAATAAATGTTATGTCCAAATTAAAATGATATAATGCTGTCATTAAAATGATATTTTTTTTTTTTGGAATGTGTTAGTTCATTCTTAGGAGTAAAGACTTGTTCATAACACTGTGTCAGTTCTACAAATGAATGTCAGAGAATTGTCTCAGTGGGCATAGTTGGTTGTTTCTAAGCCTGATGATTTGAGCTCAATTTCTGGGTAGCCCACATTACTCCTATAGAATTTTTCTAATATTCTATACTTGGGCCTTTGTATATGCAAATTCACACACCAGTACATACATAAATCATTTTTAAATCAAAATAAGGGCCAGGTTTTTTCACTTGTCAAAAGACTCTTTGGGTTTCATGTTGAAAACTCATATATGGGATGTAAACAAATAGTAAACAGCAATAAGTTGTCCTCTCATGGCACATGCATACTCAAACATTTTTCAATGGATGAAATTAAAGCAAAGGAGAAAACCCACTTACTGACAACATCAGAAATGATTTTGCAATTGTAAATAAATGTAGAATTTGAAGACTTATTACTGTTCATTAAAAGAAAAAAATGTTACCTGTGTACATCTTATTTTATCTTTTCATTCCTTGATTCAAGAATAAGTCATTAAAAATATCTTAGCTTTGCTCAGAGGTGCATCCCTGTCATCCTAGATCTGGGAGTCCATGACAAGTTAATCTTTCTGAGATTTTGGTCAGCTTGGTCCACAGAGTGTCTTCTCTTTTGGGTTTGTTCATTCATTTCTATATTTGTTTGTTTGTTTTTTTAGACAGAATTTATTTGGTGTAAGCTTGGATGTCCTACAGTCACTTTATAGACCTGGCTTGCCTCAAATTCAAGTCTCTTCTTCCCTGAGTGCTGGGATTACAGGTGTGTGCCACCATGGCCAGCACCAAAGAATGAGTTCTAAAACAGGCATGGCTATGTAGAAATATCATGTATTTAAATGATCCCCCAAAATGTACTCTGTATCTCAAATTATATGGTTTTGGTTTTTGTTTGTTTGTTTGTTTGTTTGTTTTTTTCCCCTCAAGGATAGTGTCCACAGAGCTGAGTCCTGGTACTGTTCCTGGTCCTGGTCCTGGTCTTGGTCCTCAGAGCCTAGCTCTTGGCCCAGCTGTGGCCCCAAAATTCTGCTGTCAAGCACAGGCCCTGTTGGGCTTTTTTTTTCTGGGGCTCAATCTATCCCAGTAGACCCCCTGCGCACCAACTACACACCTGGCAGCATCTTCTATAGATGGATGCACATGCCCAACTCGCAGGAAACTCTCGACAAAAACAGGCTCCATACCCCTTGGCTCAGCCAGGACCACTGTGGGCGGATGGCAGGCCCATCTCTGAATACATCACTTAAGTTGAGTAAGCAACACCTTTTTAATAATAATAGTATGAAACCAACAACAATAACACAAGAGTGAAAAACAACAATTTAAAAATATACAAAATTAAGGGAATCTTTTCTCTAAGGGGAGCAGGCACTGGGTGCAGCTCAGCCGGCAATTGTACCAACTATATGTCTATCTCGGGCAGCGAGGACAGGGGATTGGGTGCCCCCAAGTGCACTACAGTGAAGAGAAACAATAGCTCATCCTCCAAGTCCACAAGGGCCTGTCCGTCCTCTGAAGCTAAAGCCAGAGTTTGCACTGGTCCAGCTTCTGACAAGACTGGGGATCCTGCAGCCATGGGATCCAGGAGCCCAGCATCCTCTTGGGGCTCAGCATCTGCCCCCAAAGCCAGGATCCGTTTCTCCTGTGCCACCAAGGTGTCTTGCATGGGCAGCTCTGCAATTGAGGCCCCAAGTAGCCCAGGATCTGAGTACAGAAAGGGATGAGCTGTCATCTGGGATAAGGGAGCAGCCTGAAGGCACGCAGAAGGGGGTGAGCTAACCCAAGATGGCCTCTTCATGCCAGGGAAGGCACAGTCCCCTCTCCTACCCGCAGGACAGTCGAGTTGACAGGCGTCCTCCTCTGCTTCATTGGCTAGAGCTTCAGGACACTTCCCCTGTGAAACATGGGGCTGGAATCAGCTGCTGCCTCACCAGGCGCCTCCCCCGGGTCCTCATCCTCTTCCTAATCCTCTTCCTCTTTCTCGGGCTCCAGTTTATCCCCAGCTTATCCATTGTCTGGAGGATCTCCCCAGATTGGCAGTCCAACTGCAGTGGGCACATAGATCCTGGCATAGTCCAGCAGTCACCTCATGATGGCCAGGTCCGGGGCCCCAGAGAAATCCTGGGGCAATTTCTGTAGCCACTGAGACAAGAACGAGAAGATGGCACTGTGGGTGAGAGCAGGGCAGAGGGACACGGTGTCGGAAGCCTGGCCCCTCTTCGGGGCTGCAGAGGGGGGAACATTGGTATCCCCAGGGTCCTTCCTCTCCTGTTCCTCCCTCTGCTGCTCAAAACCCAGATGTCCAGTGGGAGACCTCTGTCCTCCACCAGCTGTCGAGTTTGCGGGGACAGTCCCTAGGGCGAGAACCCCAAAGGCGAGGCTCCTGGCCATTACTGGTCCTCCACCCTGGCCGTCCCAAACGCCTTTCTCCGCTCACCTCCCCCTCGGCCTCAAGCCCACTCACATCGTTGTCTGCTTATTCCCCTCACAGTCGGGCCTGAAGCATCTATACTTGTGACATTTCACGGGGGTGTCACCCCTAAGGCCCCGTGTCTCCAACCCACCGAGACATCCAGAAGGAACTATCAAAATCTTCCCAAGGAGGGGGTTGAGGGTGCTGGGGCCTCCATTCATCTCAAACACCACAGATGGGGTCCAGAATCTTTTACACAAACAGGGAAAGGATGCTCAGGGTGTGAGAAAGGGTGGTGTGTGACACTCCCTGGGGAAGGGGAATGGCACCTGGTAGAGGCCCACCCTTGCCCCAATCTCCCATGCCCGGCCATATCATTTTAAAGGGCCAGGCCCGGGCCCAGGCTGCTGGGACTCAGTGGCCCCAGTTCTGTGAGGACACAAGCCCTGGGAACCAGCATGAGGAGGTCTGTTTGGATCCCTGGGGGAGCCACTTGCCTGCCTTTTCAGAATCAATTCCACAATCGCAAACTTTGGATAAAGGGCCAGAAAGAGCAGTGGGCAAATAGGGGATCATCTGCTCCACGAAGTTCACGCCACCATTGCTGAGCAATGGGGATACCATGCAGGAAGGCTCGCTTCCTTTCGCTCTGAGGAAGGACCAGGGCAGGAGGGAGGCTTGAACTGTGCAAACCCCAAGGGGCACCAACGACCCCTTTCCCTACACCAAAGCGGGCTTGAAAAATGTTCCTCAGTGACCAAACAGGAACACTTGCCCAGGCCTCCACCGCGGTGGATGGGGGGTGGGAGTGGACCAGAAAACTCCCCCACCACATGGCAGCCCTGATTATGTTGGTCTCCCGGTGGGGAACAGGCCAGAAACGTGACAGTGAGTGCAACACATGTCTCCAGCAGTGGCCCAGGCGACCACCGCTGGCTTCCAAGAGACCTAAGCCTTTGGAGGTCTGGAAGCAGAAGTACAGACTCCTCTCTCCAGCTCCTCTGGACCAGCTGGTCTGTCCAGGCAGCTGTTGCTGCTGCTGGCGTCTGGTTACCTGGCAACCAGGGTTCCGAGTTCCACCTGGAACAATGCTGAGGAAGCATGGTCACTTCCTGGAGTCACCTGCCCAAGCCCCCCCTCATGGGCTCTCCTGGGGGCCATCAGCCCTGCAGGCTCTGCAACAGTTCCAGAGAGAAATGATGGAGAAGTTGCCTCCCGTCACCACTAGAGGGCAAGAGGCACATGAGAGGGTGCAAGGATGTAAATAACAGCAGCAGCAGAGAGGGATGGCTATCATCCCTCTTTAATCTTTTATTATTATTATTATTATTATATTATTATTATTATTATTATTATCATCATCATTCCTTTCTTCTTCCCTAGTATATGGCAAATAAATTCACCTTCTTTCATTTACCCTACTGAACTAAAATGTTCTCACCTCTCAGCCTTTGAATATGTATGTTCTTTATCCTTTCTAGGGTGTTAGGTAACTCTTGCTTTCCTTTAGGTTTCATAGTGGAATTTATGTGATGTATACATTTCTATGCATGGTCTATGGGTTTGTTTATGGTGGATTACCCCACAAGACTGTAAGCTTATAGAGAAAGAGTGGTGTTTACATCGATCATTTTTGTGTGTTCAGGACTTAGCAGAGTATTGGCTACCTACTTCACAATAACTATCTGTGGAAGGACAAATAAACTTTTAAAAAGTAAATTCCTTTAACAAAGTCTTCATAATCTGATAGTAATACAGAATTCCCACCTAAAGGATGGGAGCATGTAGCATTTTATTTGTTAATGCCAGCCATTGTGCCATCTGTAAAAAACTTTTCCTGCAGTCTTTTTATCTTGTTCTGTTACTGCTGTTACTAGGACAGCCTACTCTATGCCTGATTCCTTCTCTGTGTTCTCTTTAATTTATCCCATAACAAGTTAATTCCTTTAAGCTTTAGTGAGATTTAGCATCTGGCTTCATTATATCCAAAGACTAATCTGTTTCTGCCTGTTTTGAACAGAAGGCAGGAATACAACTCAGAGGTAGAACATTTGCTTCACATATAGGAGGTAAGGAAGGAGGAGGACGGGGAGGAGAAAAAAAGAACAGGAGAATCGAAACATTGCTTTTCTTTATGCAGATGCACTTCCTTCAATACAGGGTTTAACAGTCGTCTTGTCTCTGCATTCCAAATAAGGTAGAAATTCCAGATACAGCAACAGTGATACTTATTTGGTGTTAGTTTTTAACCTGGTCCTTCTCCTGACATTTACCTGCTTTATATGTATTTGGTTTTATGTATATGTTCATTTTCTGGGATGAATCAATTTTTTCATTAGGTTTTATGAGAAGTGATATCCTCAGAAAGTGTCCTGAGCTTTGAATCCTCCCATACTTATCCCTAGGAGCCCATATCTGCAAAGGTGATTGTGTACTCTCTGTATATCATTTGATGTTATGACTTCAGGATGCATCTTGAACCTTGTTTTCAAGAGAATGTTGTAAACAAGCCTTAAGCTTAGCAGGCATTTTGTGCCTCATGAAAAAATTTCATCATAAAATGCCCTGTCTGAAAAGAGCATCTGAGATCATTGTACAATGCACTCAGTTATTTTCATTTTAGTCGTTAACATTATTAGTACTATTTATTGTTTTTCATTACTTTGTTAGAGAGCCAAATATGATGACCCCGGTGTAAGGGACTGTGTATATACTGTTAACTAAGAAAATAAAACCACACATTCAAAACAAGTAAAACCTCCAAATATTGATAAGAATTGGATTCAGATTTAGTGCCCAAAACTAATTCAGTTGAAATGTGGGAAAAACATTGAAACACCATTATTCAGCAAACGTTTAGAGTATATATGTAAATATGATGAAAGGAATGTACACATAAACACAACTTAAAAATTCTTGGCACATGGTATAGACTCACTCATATAGACATATAATATAGGATAAACCTATTAAAATCTGTACATCTAAAGAAACTAATCAAGAGGGAGGATCCTGACTAAAATGCTCAATCCCTATCCTGTAAGGCAAAGAGGATGGAGATCAGAAGAAGAAGAAAACAGGAAACAAGTTAGGAACCTGCCACAGAGGCCCTCTAAAAGGCTCTGCCCTGCAGACTATCAAAGCAGATGCTGAGACTTATGGCCAAGTGTTGGGCAGAGTACATGGAATCTTATGAAAGAAGTGGGAAATAGTAAGCTCTGGAGAGGACAGAAACTCCACAAAGAGAGCAACAGAATGAGAAAATTTGAACACCAGGGTCTTTCCAGAGACTCATACTCCAACCAAGTACCATGCATGGAGATAACCTAGAACCCCTGCACAGATGTAGCCCATGACAGTTAGTGTCCAAGTGGGTTGCATAGTAATGGGAAGAGAGACTGCCTCTAACATAAACTGAATGGCCTGCTCTTTGATCTCAGGCCAGAGAGGAAGACAATGCAGCCACTCCTGATGAGACCTAACAGACTAAGATCAGAAGGAAGGAAAGGGAGATATCCCCTATCAGTGGACTTGGGAAGGATCATTCGTGAAGAAAGAGAAAAGTAGGTGGGATTAGGAAGGGAGGAAGGAGGGGTTTATGGGGATACAAAATGAATAAAGTGTAATTAATAAAAGTTTAAAAAATTAAAAAAATATTTAACACAAAAAATTAAATAAATAATAAAAAAAATTTCTTGGGCACACATACAAAAAGTGGGACTTTATTAAGATTTTTTTTCCTTTTTGTTTTCTTGACAGGAAAAGTTTGAACATGTTCCTCCCCTGTCCTCCTTTTTATTCTCCTCCCCTCCCCTTCCCTTCCCTGCCTTCCTTGCTCAGTGTGAATTTACAAACATTGCACTTGAATGGATGTAGTTTTTCGAAAGCATTGCCAAAAGGACCCCTGCAGCCTCACTTCTAAAGCTTGAACCTCAAATGTATTCTAGCTATTTTTTTTTCTTGCACTGGTGATTAAGTAAAGCAACTCATTTTCTGGGGGGTAGGGATAGATACCCAGACATGGTGAATTTCTCATCTACCCCTCCCCGTTCCCCATGCTTACATCCTTTAGCACTTTGGGGAGCACATTGACAGAGGTTCTCCACCCATTCAAACCACAATCATACATGTGCTTTCCAAGATTTTCTAATAAAATTCTTTTAGTTGCCAGTATGAGACCTTGACTAAAAAAGAATTGGCTTCATTCTCAGGTGACAATCTCATAAGTACAGCCAGGCTAATAAGTGACATATCAAGGTGCTCAGGTGGGTATTCTGTGTACAGTGCCAGTACACAGGCTCAGACCCAGGAGCTCACTGCAGCCAAGCCTTCCCTATTTGAGTTCAGTTCACTTCCTTGTTGAAGCCACCTATGGCTAAAAAAAAGAAGTTTGTGGGATTGGGAGTGTAGCTCAGTTGATAAGAGGTGGAGCAGAAGGATCCGAAATTCAAGGTCATCTCATAGCTGTTTAGTTTAAGGCCAGGCTGGGCTACAGAGGACCCTAACCAAATAATAATAATAGTAATAACTACAATATGTTTCAGCTAGGAGCATTATTTGGCAGTCATTGTTCCAAGCCAGAGCTAACCTCAGGTCCCCGACCTTCCTCATAGAGATAGCAAGGAGGCAACAAGGTCGAGGCCAGCAAGATTTTCTGCGCACAGACCCCTCTCCAACTGAGCCTTCCTAGCCAAATATGTGGAAATATGTGTTCCCACTGATGACCAGAGGTGCCCCAGCTTGTAGTGTTGGGAGTATGGGGAAGGCAAAGTCACAATGGAGCACAGCTGTTTGATCACCAGCCCACTGAGACCATCACAAGCAAACAAAATCACAAAAGAACAACAAAGGAAAAAAAAATGTACTGGGTATAATGCGCTCAAAGAGAATGGAAGAAGAAAATACCAAAACTCAGAACAGTGGCCTGTCTCTCTATTGGCAATCTATCCTGTTCCATTAGTGGTGACCTACCCCCAAATCAGGCTCCACCCATCTACACCAGAGTTTGGAATGGTGACCTTCATTCAACCAGACCAGAGAATGGAGCAGCAACATATCTGTTGATTTCTACCAGACCAGAGGCCAAAGCACCAGCCAAACTCTGCCAGACCAGAGACCACAGCATCAGGAAATCTCTGCCAGATCAAAGGCCAGAGAAGCGGCCAAACTCTGCCAGACCCAAGGCCAGAGTAGTAGCTAAGTTCTGCTAGACCAGAGACCAGAGAACATTGGCAGAGGTGCCAAGCCTGGGGCTCCACATACTGTATCGATCCTTTGGCACCTCTTTGCCACTCTCACTGGAGCCTGTGGAGCATGGCTTAAGCCTCCCTGAAATGGGAAAGAATCAGGTCTAGGGGGATAGAAGAATTCTGTCCCATGTCCTCAGTCAGTCCCAGAGCAAAAAAAAAAAAAAAAAAAAAAAAAAAAAAAAAAAAAATGGCAGTGAGAGTCAAAACAGTTAAACAAGACACAGACTGCTAGATCCCATTGCTTGTGAAGCAGAAAAATACACAGAGCAAGACAGCATATCCCACCACTCCTGCAGTGGAAAAAAATGAAAGTATGATATCAGTGAATCTCTGATGCAGCAGCTACCTGCATTGTCCTTGTCCAAAGATCCAGAGATCACAGAAAACTGGGTACTCTACCATCCTTTACAGATAGGGGCACATTCATCCTCTCTGAGGTCCAGAGATCACAGAAATCTCAGTGCTTAACGCCCTTTACAGATTTGCCCCTTTTAGGGGGGTCTGGAAAGTCTTCCAAGCCCCCTCTGGCCCACAGCTGTCCAAAGCATCAGCTCTAAACTTTCTGACTACACAGATTACACATTTTCTCCAAGGCCTAAAAAAAAAAAAAAAAAAAAAAAAAAAAAAAAAACTAGAGATACACAGAGACAGACACAGACAGACACAGACAGAGTGCTCACTTACTAGCTGTTGTTCAGCAACATGTGCCTGGGGTGCTTGGGAGACTTGTGGATCCAATATGAGAACCCATATGTTATGGCCAGATCTTAGGGTCACCAAAGTTCACCAGGAGCTGAACCACATATACAAGAGCAAAGAGTTTTATTTGGGTTTAAGCTGGGTCTCTCCATCATCACCATCATAGTGGATCAGAGAGGAGAGCCCTCAGCAGCTGCATGGCAGAGTTTTGAATGCGGTTTTAGGAAGGACCAAGTAGTTCCAGTTTAACAGTTACAGGATTGGGTGACATTCAATAAGGGCTGATTACAAAGTGATTGGCTAGCTAACATAACTAACATTGAGAGAGCTAACTCTTGGCCTCAAAAAATGTTCTGTGTCATTGAATGTTCTACTACAAGGTTGGTGGGTTGCTCAGGACAAATGCCCCACTTTGAGATAAGATACCTTCCCATCCTTGTGGTTATCCTCAGGCTGTTCCTTGGGTAGGGAATCTTATGACCTTGTTTTTGGAATTGGTGACCCATGGTCCAATTCCTGGTGGCTTTATAATAGAATCACTATTCTGGTGACCTTTAGATGACCTTTTTTAGGCCTAGTTTGTGGTGACCTTTGGGGTGTCAGATAAGTTCTCTCCTTTCTTAACGATACATTTGGATTTTGTGTGGGGTTATAAATTGTATGTCATGTGTCAGAGAGCACTCCAATATTAAGCTGTGATATAGAATAGTGGAACTGATGATGTAAAGGATTTCCTATTGCTGAGAAACTAGTGGCCCCAGTTAGAATGTAGCTGAGGGAAGGCTGTCTGTAAAACACTCCACAGATAAGTAGTATGCTAACCAGGCCTGTTAGAGATTAGGATCCCCGGATACACATGTTTGCTCAGCAGGATTATCTAGAAATGTGGTAGGGTGAGTTTTTTTAATTTGTAACTTCCCAACGTGTACTTATTAATTTATGAATGTGAGTGAAAAAAGACCAGATTGGTGGGTGTACAGTTTAGGTCAGGTAACTTGATCCAGTGAATATTGAATTATGAGTTAAGGAACTGTCCTATGCCCATATGTACAATCCTCATTGACGCAGTTCTGTCAGTTCAAATTTGAGACACAGGCTATTGGCTAAATCTTTGTCAGGTTACAGGTCTCAGCAGCTAATATTGTAGACAGGGACAACATC
Organism: Meriones psammophilus; assembly: GCA_036365155.1. NCBI lineage: Eukaryota > Metazoa > Chordata > Mammalia > Rodentia > Muridae > Meriones > Meriones psammophilus. The sequence continues at coordinate 87,624 of JAEOAE010004004.1, forward strand.
AAACAGTATCTTATTAATGGATTTCCCTCTACAAGAGAAAGGCCTGAGGTTTTCAGTCAGTATAACTATGTGTTTTCTTTTTCAACTCTGAGGTTAAGAGCACTGGATGCTCTTCCAGTGGTAAGGAGTTCAATTCCCACCAACCACATGGTGGCTCACAACATCTATAATGAGATCTGGTACTCTCTTCTGGCGTGCAAGTGTATATGCATGCAGAACACTGAATACATAATAAATAAATAAGTAAACCAATCAATAAATAAATAAGTCAGTTGTTGGTATTATTAAATTTTATTTTGTTGATGCATCACTGTTCTAGTCTCTTATTAGTTAATATTCTCTGATAATCCCAGTCATTAGGAATTTCATTCCTTTTCTCTAGTGTTTTGATTTTTGTTTTTGTTTAAAGCAATGTCTCCTGTAGATCAGTCTTTTACATGTTATGTATTTTACACTTTATTTAAACACTAAATGCTACCTCTACTGTCCAGTGCCTAGAACATAATCCTTCAACTCCTTTCAGGTGGGCCCTGACTGGTCAGTGTGAAGTAAAAGAGATCAGTGAATGAGTGTCCACTGACCTCCCTGGGTTTTGTTTGTTTGTTTATTTGTTTTTGGAGGTGGGTGATTACAAATAAAGAGGGACCTGTGTAAGAAATGAGTTCACTGACCTAATTTGAAGCTGGTGTTGTCACAACACAGAAAGGGAGAGGGAGGGGGGAAGATGGCAATGAGTCAGGTAATCAATTTTAGATGGTCAGTAAAAGTGAAAAGTGTACACTTAGGGCTGTGAGTCATACACAAAGAAAATCAAGAATATGAATTAGTTGCGAAACTTGTTTCTGGAAAGCAAATTTCTACAGTTACACTAGTTCAAACACACAGAAGATCTGGACAAAGTGGTGTGGTAGTGCCTAACAGGAATGTTTTCCCCTCCCCCCATTTAAAAATGCACAACCTGAGAGAAAAGGTGTGAGTAATAGTTTGTGTGCTCTAATATATACTTGAAGTCCCTGAAGAATATTGGACCATAAAGCCATTTTCAACTTTTAAAAATAATTTTGAGATTATAATGAAATCATTTCAACCTACTCATTCTTCTCTACCGTTAAGTTTCAAATGCTGGGATGAATGGTTGAGGCACCTACTTAACAAAACAAAGCAGACCTGGCTGTCAGGTTGTCCCAGCATCCCTCAGTCCTTACCTTGGATAGTCACACTTCCTTGGATTAACACCTCCGTGGACATTCACACCTTCCTGGAAATTCACACCTCCTTGGACATTCATACCTCCTTGCAGGCTCTCAGCTCCTTGCAGGCTCTCATATCCTTGCATGCTCACACCTCCTTGCACGTTCACACCTCCTTGCAGGCTCACCCCTCATTGTAGATTCACACCTCCTTGCAGGCTCTCACCTACTTGCATGCTCTCAGCCCCTATCAGACTCACACCTCTTGTGACATGCACACCTCCTTGCCCACTCACACATTCTTGTATATTCACAACTCTATGGACATTCACACCTCCTTGGACATTCACAATTCCATGAACATTTAAACATCCTTGGACATTCACACCTTCTTGGACATTCACACCTCTTTGCAGGCTCAACTTTCTTGCAGGCTCTCAGCTCCTTGCAGGCTCACCCCTCCTTGTAGGCTCATAACTCCTTGCAGACTCTTGCCTCTTTGCAGGCTCTCACCCCCTATCAGACTCACATCTCCTTTGATATGCACACCTCCTTGCCCACTCACATCGCCATTGTCCATATGAGCTTAAGATCGAAAACAAAATAAGGATGGATGTCATAATGCATGAATACATTGTTGACACCTGTTAAAATCCCCTACCCCCTTCAACTAATCTCGTATAACTGAATGTAAGTTGGTTGGTCAAAGATCTTAACAAATATTTGCTTCAAACAGATTTCCTTCAGAATGAATTCTTTCAGGTTCTCAAAGTATCTACTGTGATATACAAAGGCTTCAGCAGGTTGCTTACACACTCTGAAACTGTGTTTAAGTGCATAGTCCCTAGGAAGCCATAGACTTCCCAATAGCTTATTCATAGTTTGTTCCCCCAAAATATGATGGTTTCATACCATGACTTCTGTTCCCCTAAACATAATGACTGTCCCAAGCTAAAATTTCTGTTCCCTAAGACATAATATGTCTTCCTAACCACAAAAGAACAAATGGATATGATCGGTTCTACTGTAAAGCCTACATTTTGCATCAGGTGACATCATCAATGACATAAAGACATCACATATCCCTAAACATTGTTTGATGGAAAAAAAATTATTTGTAAGACAGCACAGACAGTTTTGATTTTTCAAGCTCAGAACCTCTGTAATTTTCTGTCTCCGTGGGTGTGTAAGTGTCACACTTGAGCTGCAAAGATTGTTATGTGGCCCTAATCAACTAGTAGTGCCTGGGTAACAATAAATTTTTGTCATTTGCATTGAACTAGTGTTTGAGTTGTATTGAGTGGACTGAAGGATACAGAGGCCTTACCATATTGGTTGCATTCATAAGGTTTCTCTCCAGTATGGGAGAGACCAGGACCAGAACCAGGACCAGTATTCTCCTGTTTCACTGTCTCCTAATTTTTCTGCACACCAGCAGAGGGCGCTGGCTCTGAGCCACCACTGGTGGTGGGAATAGAACTCTGGACCTCAGGAAGAGCACCTGGTGCTCTTAACCTCTGAGCAGTCCTGGTAGCCATCCTTCTCTTCTGCTGCGGTTCTTTTCATCTTCATACCTTCTCCTGTGTCTCTGAGCACTCTCTTGGTGATAGGAGGCAACTTCTCCATCATTTCTCTCTGGAATGGTTCATGGTTTCATGAGCGGAGCCTGCAGGGCTGGTAGCTCCCAGAAAGAACCCATGAGGGGGAGGCTCAGGCCGGGTGACTCCAGGAAGTGACCATGCTCCCTCAGCCGGGTTCCAGATGGAATTCGGAACTCCGGTTGCCAGGTAACCGAAGGCCAGAAGCATCAAGATCGGCCTGGACAGACCAGCCAGTCTGGAGGAACTGGGGAGGTGAGTCTGTTCTGCTTCCAGACCTCCAGGGGCTCAGGCCCCGGAGAATCCAGCGGTGGTCACCTGGGCCGCTGCTGGAGACATGTGGTGCGCTCCTTGACAGGTTTCTGGCATGTTCCTCGCTGGGAGACCAAGGTAACCAAGGTTGCCCTGTGGCGGGGGAACTTTCTGGTCCACCCCATCCCCCATCCACTGCTGGGGCAGCCTGGGCGAGTGTCCTGTGGATCCCCTATTTTCCCACCATTGTGTAGAGAGATGACAGAGTGTCCCTCTGCTTCTTTTGGCCCTTTATCCAAAGTTTTCAACCACGGTGGTGGTTCTGGAACTGATCCTGAAAAGGCAGGCGAGCGGCTCTACCAGGAATCCAACCCTCAGACCCTCAGACCCTCAGACCCAGGTATAGATCCTTCAGGCCTGACTGTGAGGAGGACCAGCAGACAAAGACGTGAATGGGCTTGGGACAGAGAGGGAGGTGAGTGGGGAGGGGAGTTTGGGGTGGCCAGGGTGGAGGACCAGTAATGGCCATGAGCCCTGCCTTTGGGGTTCTCTCCCTAGGGACTGTCCCTGCAATATCACTGGCTCATGGAGGACAGAGGTTTCCCACCGGTCTCCTGGGTTTTGAGCAACAGAGGGAGGAACAGGAGAGGAAGAGTCCTGGGGGATACCCATGTACCCAGCAGCCCAGAAGCAAGGCCAGGCTGCCGACCCCTCTTCCTGTCTGCCCTGCTCTCGCCCACAGGGCTTTCTTCTCGTTCCTGTCCCAGTGGCTGCAGAAATACCCTCAGGATTTTTGTGGGGCCCTGGACCTGGCCATCGTGAGGCGGGTGCTGGACTATGCCAGGATCCATGTGCCCACCACAGAGGTGGACCGCCAGGCCAGGCAGATCCTCTGGGAAATGGAGGAGGAGGAATCCAAGAGGCTGAAGTTCCATGAGGAGGAGGAAGAGAAGGAGGGTGAGGAACTCAGGGGAGGCGCCTGTCAAGCTGGAGGCTGGTTCTAGCCCAAGGTCACACAGCCCCAAGTCTTGAAGCTTTGAGCAGGGGAGCAGAGCAGGACTTCTGTCAGCTCAACCATCCTGCATGCAGGAGAGCAGACTGCACCTTCCCCAGGAACAGTACCAGGACCCAGCTCTGTGGGCACTAAAACTGTGTAATTTGAGATATAGAGTACATTTTTGGGGGATCATATAAATGCATGATATTTCTACATAGCCATGCATGTTTTAGAACTCAGTCTTTGGAGCTGGGCATGGTGGCACACACCTGTAATCCCAGCACTCAGGGAAGAAGAGACCTAAATTTGAGGCAAGCCAGGTCTACAAAGTAAGTCTAGGACAGCCAGAAATACACACAAGGAAATTCTGTCTAAAAAACAAACAAATGAATGAACAAACAAACACAAAAGAGAGCTCACTCTGTGGACCAAGCTGACCACAATCTCGGAAAGATTAGCTTGCCATGGACTCCCAGGTCTAGGATGACAGGGATGCACCTCTGAGCCAAGCTAAGATATTTTTTAATGACCTATTCTTGAATCAAGGAATGAAAGGATAAAATAAGATGTACAAAGGTACCATTTTTTCTTTTAATGAACAGTAATAAGTCTTCAAATTCTACATTGATTTACAATTGCAAATCATTTCTGATGTTGTCAATAAGTGGGTTTTCTCCTTTGCTTTAATTTCATCCATTGAAAAATGTATGTATGTGCCAGTGAGAAGACAATTTATTGCTCTTTACTATCTGTTTACATCCTACACATGAGTTTTCGACATGAAATCCAAAGAGTCCTTTGGCCAGTGAAAAATGGCTCTTGTTTAGGTTTAAAAATTATTTATGTATGTGCTGCTGTGTGAATTTGTGTATACAATAGCCCAAGTATAGAAATATTAGAATAAGCTGTAATTTATAAAACCATTAATAATTTTTTTTTTTTTTTTTTTTTAGAAAGAGATTCTCTGTATGGCCTTGACTGACTTGTCGTGTTTTCTAGACCAGGCAGGCCTTGAACTAACACAGATCCATCTCCCTCTGCCAGTCATAGTGCTGGTATTAGAGGAATTTGCCAACAGTCCAGGCTTTGATTTTTTCTTTAATTTAATATTTAATTTAATTTAATGTGTTTTAATTTTGAGGCATGGTGTCTCAGTGCATCGTTGCCAGTCCAGGACTCTCTTTGTAAACCAAGATGACTTTGAACTCACATAGACCCACCTTCATCTGCCTCCAAAGTGCTGGGACTAAGGATGTGTGCCACCATGCCTGGCAAGACTTTCTTATAGCATAGGCACACTATGTGATTTCAGACATATCCAGTCATGCAGATGTGAAGGAGCCAGTTTTTTAGACAAGATTTCTCTCTGTAGCTGTGCATGTTCTGGAATTGTTTTGTGGACTAGGGTGATATTGAACTCACACAGCAGCATGCTTATGTCTCCTGGAGAGATGGGATTAGAGACATGTGCCACCATGCCTGGCTCAGATTTTTTGTTTTAATCTTATTTTTGTTTTGTTTTTTAAGACCGAGTTTCATTGTGTAGGCCTGTCTATCCTGGACTCTCTTTGTCAACCAGATAGACATTGAACTCACAGAGATTGGTCTATGTCTGACTCTCATGTGCCTGGATTAAAGGCTTGTGCAAGCACACCTGGCAGGACCTTAGACATTTAAGGATTTGTTTAAGAGAGGGATTCATATATCCTAATCTTTTTATAAGGTTTCTGAGTATTATTATCAGTGTGTGTGTGTGTGTGTGTGTGTGTGTCTGTGGATGCATTGATGTTAAATCAGTCATTGCTGCCTTCCTCACAGTCCTTCTTAGAGCAGAGCTTTTATTCTCAAGACTAAGAAATTTTATTTTATATTTTTAGAAAAAAATATCTCTTAGCCTTCCTGTTTGTGTGAGGGTGTGATATATCCTGGATCTGGATTCACAGATAGTGGTAGGTGTTAGGGATTGAACCTAGGTTCACCTCGAAGAGTAGACACTGCTTTATCCACTCTTGATTATGTAATTTTAAAAATATAGTTTAATCACTGTCAAACAAAATGGTACAATTCATCAGATAGTGAAATTTCTGCAGTGAATAAAATTCAGAGACGCTCCTCCCACTGCCTGTAGGAATGCTGGGATGACAGGCGTGTGTCGCCTCATCCATTTTTTTTTTTAATATTTGAAAGAGAATTAATATATGTGTCTGACTCCCAACGACGTAATTAAAGGAGAACCAAGGACTCCTTCTCCAGCTACCAGGGCCTGAGCCTTTATTACTGTATGTAGTAGCAGCAGCAGCAGCAGAAGCAGAAACAGCAGCTAAGTGTGTTAACTTCCGGGATAGGGGGCGGGGCGGTGACATCACAAAGCTTCTGACCAATTATGATGCCAGGGTCAGTACAGCGTGGCAGGGAGATTTACATACATCCTGACCAGGGGAAAGGCTGTGTGAGCTCTGAGGACGACTTTGTGCCACAGCGGCCAGCAGCATGGTGAAGGGGTTTACTAGGCCTACTGCGAGGAACGCCAACATTTAATGTTGGGTACAGCACGCGTGGTATTCTGGGATTTGTAGGCGGTACCTTGGTAACGGTGTATGCCAGAGAAGGGGAGAAAGGCCAATGCTTGACTGCAAGCAATCCCAGGGGGCATCGCGCGGACTGGACGCCATTTTGGTAGTTCTCAGATGCAATCCCAGAAGACCTTGCTCCGAAGACATGTTTGTAGTTCTCAGGCAGGTGGGTTTCTGCCGCGATGCTTCTTGGGACTGTTGGTACTTCACTGACCAGCGAGCACTCCCCAGTGGGAAACCAATGATAATGGTCGGTCTGTGACTAGAAGCTTTGTATTTACGAACCCGTGTCCGAGGCCTGGGAGATGGCGGGAAGTGGAAAGGGTGTGGAGGAGGGGACTCAGAGCCGTCAAGCCCTGAAGTCTCTGTTCCTTGCAGGGCAGATTGGGAATCAAAGCCGGAAGGGGCGGGACTTCCGCAATAGGTACGCCCGTATCTTAGCGGGTTTTCCCAGGTCAGCATCCTTCCTATTCAAGATCTTAGCCATAACATCCGCGGGGAGGCCATGGGGGGTCCGACTGCCTGCCGCAGCTCGTGCGTGGGGCCGACCACAGGCAGGGAGATGGCGGGAAGAGAGAGGCACAAGCCTCCTCGCCCACTCAGCCTGTGCGCTTCCTGGGGAGATGAGTTTACCCCTCCGGGAGGTGAGGTTGTACACGACCCTGTACAGGGCGTTCTGGCGCCCTCTGCTGGCCTGCAGGTGCACAAGCAGGCAGGACACTAAATGCTTAGGGTGCTGGAGGCTGAGTAGTTGAGGTACTCTGTGCTTAGTGGCTAGGGTGCTGGGGACTAAGTACACAAAGATCTGGCCATATCTGCTGGCCTGAATCATACACATTTGGGCAAAGAAAAAAAAGTAACAGGTGGAGGAGAAGGAAGAAGAGGAAAGGAAGGAAAGAAAGACAAATGTCTGTGTGGGTTTTACAGAAAAACTCCCAGCTAATTAAAATGTGGGTATTATTTGGTGTTGATTTGCTGAACTTAAACATACACAGGAAAATGTACAGGTATTCTATAATGATATTAATACCTGATGTTTTTCCACATGGTAAATAAAATATTTTTGGCCAGAAGGAAGGTTTGGAACATGGCAGAGCAACACATTATATTTAGAGTCTGTATCAAATAAGAATGATTTGATGAACGTTTTCAGAGGAAGCGTCTAATATTCAAAGACAAGAACTATCCCTGGATTAATGAATTTTCTCTAGTCACCCACACCCCCCCAGTACCCAGGAGATTCTTACTTCCATAATTTCTGGATTGACAATTTTGATTGCTCACCTCCTGCTTTGCTGTGTGGAAATAATAAACCATACCCAGGAAATATTTCTATAAAGATTAAAACAGAAAAAATGATGTGATGAGCATTTCTGAGCCTACCTATTCCATATGGTGTGCAGTGTATGCAGTGGTGCTTGCCCTCTATAAAATGCTGTTGAGCAAAACAGAAATGAGATCTGAAGAAGATACAAATACTGACTGACTTTAACCATGCCTGGGGAGCATCACTTGTAGGCCAAGAAAGCGTTGGGATCTTATATCATTGGTAAGTAATTTATGTGGTGAAGCCAATAAAACATTTTCATCTCATAATTAAAAGTACAAGTTAAAATGGAAAAGGGTTCTGTCACAGAGTATATATGTATGTCTGTAATTTTCTTACATGATTTTTTTTTTTACATTTTAATGTTTAGTTGCGTGAAGACTGTTAAAATGATTCTCTGCTTTCTTCAGTGCATGTTGTAATGTCTGTTAGGTCAGGATTGATGCAGTTGACATGGGATTAAAAGAAAAAAGACAGGCATTTCCACACGCAGAATTTTTCTCTCACACAGAATACTAATGTCCTAGTCTTTTGAGGGGGGGAGTTGAGATTCTGTGCTGTAGTATCAGGGACTTGAAGATTTCATTGTCATGATGGAGAAAAAGACATATTGTGGCAATTCAGTGTATAAATTTCTGGCCTTAGTCCTGCCTCTGATGTTTCATTCAGTAATTGTGTATGCTGGCAGTTATTCTTGAGCATGGGGTAGATTTGAGCAAGCATTTCCAGTCTTGAGGTGCCTATATTTGTTAGGGTTTCTATTGCTCTGATCAAATACTGTGTGTGTGTGTGTGTGTGTGTGTGTGTGTGTGTGTGTGATTGTGTGTGTGTATGCATAAAATAACAATGAAATAAACACCGTCATCTTGTAAAAGACCAATGAGGGGTGTATGGGAGGGTTTGGAAGGAGGAGTGAGGAGAGGATAATGATGAAATTATGCTTGAAATTACATCATAATTGGAAAATAAAAGAAATGATAAAAATAGTAAATAAAATCACTATCATTGATGTATTAAACTTTTCTTGAAGGCAGCAAAATTGTAATTGAATTTTTTGTCTACCACTCTTTGCCACTTTTTTTTGTAGAATTGAGTCTCGTACTACTGGCCTTTTCCTGAAAGATGTTTATAAATTTCTATTATTTTGTTTGTTTTCTTAGTGTTCCCTTGAGGGACAACCTGGGAATGAGAAAAAAACAATTGTGATTCTTTGAATTGAAGCCAGGTGCATAGAGCTCTTGAAGGGTGGGGTGAACTGTTCTGAGAAACAACCAGCTGTAATCTACAACCAGCTGTAAACTATAAAGCAAAATGATCTGATTTTCAGGTATAAAAACCCTGTGCTTTGCATGTTTGGGGTAGTCTTCTGCTGTTGGAAGGGCGACCCTATCGAGATAGCAATAAAACCTCTTGCTTTTGAATTGAGCTGTGGTCTGTGAGAGTTCCTGCCAAGGGTGCGATCCTGAGCAGTGAGACTCCATGTCTTACATTTTGGTGCATTTGGCCAGGAAACAGCATGCCCCTTCCCAACCCTCATCAGACTGGGCTCGGAGGTTGATCTCAGAAAGTAGTCTGATTTCTGGTATACCACTCTATCTGGGAATTGGATGACACTCCAGATTCCATCTTGGGGAGGCTAGGTCTGTGAAGGTCTTCCTCCCATCTGTAGGAGTCAGCTGCCAGGAAGCAGCCTCTGCATCTGGGTAGGCCAGGTCCGTGATGGTCCTCCTCCCATCTGTTTCTCATCGGAGATGGCTGCTGTGAGGCAGCCTCTCAATCAGAATTCTTTGGTACCACCCGCAAGTGTGTCCTTATCTGAATTGCCTGTTGTGTTCTCTTTGTCTCTATCTTTGTTGCTTCTTTGATTTTCTTGGTGGACGACTTTATTATGGGACAGACTGTGACTTCTTTTTGACCTTCCCACCACTAATCACCCAGCAGGTCTGCAGCAGGGTGCCGCCAGTCCCTCGGCACCACTGCAGTCGCCACCAGATCCCGAAAGTGAAAGTGATCCATGGGCGGAAACATGGAGTTGCTGAGCAGCTCAGCCAGACTCCATGGCCCTTCCTTTGTGGGCCTATGGGCCCCCTGATGATGATGGAAATCAATAAGTGGAAGGCCCATAACCCCATTTTCGAAAATCCAATAGCTCTAACTGATTTGTTTGAATCTGTCCTATTCTCACACCAGCCCACTTCAGATGATTGCCAGCAACTCTTGCAGGCCCTCCTGACTACTGAGGAATGGGGGTGGGTTCTCCTTGAGGTGAGAAAGAATATGCTGGATCAGATGAGAGGCCTTCTGTCCTCCCTAATGAGATTGATGATGGCATTCCCCTCACCTGCCCCTACTGGGATTACAACACACCTAGAGATAGGGAGCACCTGAAAGTCTACTGCCAGACTCTAATGGCGTGTCTCTGTGGGGCCACTCGATAAGCCCACCAATTTGATGAAGGTAAGAGAGGTGGTTCAGGGGCTGGATGAATCTCCTGCAGCTATTCTTGACTGGCTGATGGAGGCTTACTGCCAGTTTAAGCCCTATGACCCTACCTCAGATGAGCATAGGGCAATGGTGACTATAACCATTATAGACCAGTCAGCCAGAGATATTCGTAGAAAAATCCAGAAAATAGAGGATTTACAGGACAAGTCATTGAAGGATTTAGTGCAGGTAGCAGAAAAGGTTTTCTACAGCTGGGAGATGGGAGATGGAAGAAGAGAAAGAGGAAAGAAAGCAGAAGGAGCAAGAAGCAAGAGAAAGTAAAAGGGATAAGAAGCAAGAGAGAAAGTTGTCTAAGATCCTGGCCACTGTAGTGCAGGAGAGTTGTAATGATAGGGAGAGAGTTCCTAGCAATTGGAGGGGCCCTCTGTCTAAGGATTAGTGTGCCTATTGCAAGGAGAAAGGACACCGGATCAAGGGTTGTCCAAAAGGAGAAAAAAGCCAGTCCACTTCTTGGTGGACACTGGTGCCCAACATTCTGTTCTGTTACAAGACTTAGGAGCTAAAAAGAAAAAAAATGTGGGTCCATGAAAACAATATTCATGGACTACCCAAAGAACAGTGGACCTTGGGTGGGCGGGTATCCCACTCATTCTTAGGTGTCCCTGAATGCCCATACCCACTGTTAGGGCGAGATATCCTAACTAAGATAGGGGCCCATATCTGTTTTAAACCAGATGGCTCACAGGTGACAGACAACAAGGGAGATCCCATTCATGTACTGACAACGCAACTGGAAGATGAATACCGCCTGTCTGAAAAGGTAGTAAGTCCAGAAAAAGACATTGACTGGTGGCTACAGAGACATCCCAGGGCATGGGCTGAAACGGATGGCCTAGGAAAAGCAGAGAGACAGCCCCAGTTCAAATAGAGCTGAAGCCTCAGGCTATCCCAATCACAGTGCGATGATATCCAATGTCTAAGGAAGCCCGTGACGGGATTCGCCCTCACATACAGTGGCTCCTTGACCTAGGGGTTCTCAAAAGGTGCCAATGCACCTGGAATACTCCATTGCTGCCAGTTCGGAAGCCTGGGAGCAACGACTATCAACCCGTATAGGACTTGAGGGAAGTTAACAAACAGATCATGGACTTACACCCTATCATGCCCAACCCGTGAAATCTGTTGAGTTCCCTTCCCCCTCACAGGGTTTGGTATACAGTACTGGACCTTAAGGACACATTTTTGTTGTTGTTGTTGTTTCCAACTCAGCCCTACCAGCCAAGACATTTTTGGTTTTGAATGGAAAGACCCAGACTCAGGGGTATCAGGCCAGCTTACATGGACTCAACTTCCTCAAGGGTTTAAAAATCCTATTATAATGATGAAGCCCTACACTGGGACCTGGCACACTTCCGGGCCACCAATCCCCAGGTTCTTCTCCAATATGTGAATGACATTCTATTAGCTGAAAATTGTAAAGAAACCTGCCTTAAAGCCACCGACTAGCTTTTACTAGAGCTGGGTGACCTTGGCTATAAAGTGTCGGTGAAAAAGGCCCAGCTCTGCAGGAAACAGGTCAGTTAAGAGATGGCTATCAGAGGCTAGAAAAGAGACTGTATTTCGTATTCCCCCTCCATGGACTACTAAACAACTGAGGAAATTTTAAGTATAGCAGGGTTTTGCCAGCTGTGGATTCTGGGATTTGCCAAGATGGCAGCCCCTTTATATGCCCTTACAAAGGGCAATGACTCTTTTATCTGGGGAAAGGATGAACAAGCTTCATTTGATAATATCAAACAAGCATTAATGTCGGCCCTAGCATTGGGACTCCCTTTTGTAACCAAACCCTTCCATCTCTATGTGTCTGAGAATCAGGGGATTGCCAAAGGGGTGCTAACACAGAAAATTGTACTCTGGAAGAGACTAGTAGCCTATCTATCCAAAAAGCTTGATTCAGTAGTGGCAAGATGGCCAACCTGCCTGCAAATAATAGCAGCAGTGGCAGCACTAGTAAAAGATGCAGACAAACTGACTCTGGGACAGGACCTCATGATCTATGCTCCTCATGCCCTTGAGAGTGTCATAAGGCAGCCACCTGATTACTGGCTCATGAACACCCATATGACACATTATTCAAGGCTTTGCACTTGAATAACGATAGAGTCACCCTTGCCCCGGCTATGAAGCTAATCCCTGCCACCTTATTGCAGGATCCAGAAATCCAGCCCCTGGAGCATGATTGTTTGCAGGTTCTAGCAGAGGAACAGGGATGGTGAAAGGACTTGAAAGATCAACCTCTTCCTGATGCTGAGGTAACATACTATAAGGGTGGGAGCAGTTTTTTGAGAACAGGAAGAGAAAGGCAGGGGCTGCAGTGGTAGATGGACATAGGTAATATGGGCCCAGGCGTTGCAGGATGGCACTTCTGCTCAGAGAGCTGAATTGATTGCTTTAACCCAGGCATTAACTCTTGGAAAGTGTAAAAAGATAAACATCTACACTGATATTCAGTACAGCTTTGCAACAGCCCATGTGCAGGGCGCCATCTATTAGCAGAGAGGCCTGCTAACATCAGCCGGTAAAGAGATAAAAAATAAAAAGCAAGATTCTGGCTTTGTTCAATGCCTTGCTGCTACCCAACAAGGTAAGCATTATTCATTTCCCGGGACAGCAGAAGGGGACTTCCAAGGCAGCAAAGGGGAATAACACGGCCGATCAGGAGGCTAAAACAGCTGCTAGAGGAAACTCTGTCCCAGTGGTACTAACTGCTGAACTGCCCAGAGAAGAACGACTAAACTACTCAGAAAGTGACTTAAAGTTAATATGGCAAAAACAGGGGATATCTGACACCGATGTGTGGGCATGGATTGACTCCAAAGGTAAGATCATTCTACCACAGGAAGACTCTGAAAGATTAATAACTTATATGCATAAATGGACTCATTTGGGGGCAAAGAAATTGGCTGAAGTTGTTCACCAATCCAAGTACTGAACACTAAACCTCACCACCCTGACTGAGAGTGACTAGGGAATGTGAACCTTGCCAGAGGGTAAACATAGGTAAGAGTTCCAGAGCACAGGGAAGTGGCTGAGAGGAACTGTGGCAGCCTTTTTGGAGTTAATGGCAAATTTTGAGTTAATGGCCTCTGAGCAGTGGAACCCTGCCTATTGGCTTTGGCTATTTTCCAAAGTCCAGTTTCTTATAAACTGACCTTAGTGGTCCTACAGCAGACTGCTCTGACCCCTGAGAAAGTGTGTGTGTGCAACCATAGTAACCAGACAGCAGGCTCTGTGTAACCTTGAGTGAGCTCTCCTATGTTTTGACCAAGTAAAGCTCCTACATGAGAAACTTCTTGTACTTTTCTGCCTACTTAAGTGTTAACCTGACGTCCATTAAATCAACACCTGGATCAGCATGTAGACTTGGTGTCCTTTTCTGTGTCACCCTGTCTCTATCTCTCTCCCAGCCCTCTCTCAGGTGGTATTCAGGTGTCACTGCTGGCCAGTGACAAGGAACTAGACCTGGAATGCATTGGGAAGTGGATTTCACTGAAAGTAAACCATCCAGGTATGGCAATAAATATCTCCTGGTTTTTGTGGACACTTTCTCAGGATGGGTGGAAGCTTTTCCCACAAAGAAAGAAACCTCCCTGGTCATGGCCAAAAAGATTCTGGAAGACATTTTTTCCTTGGTTTGGTATTCCAAAGGTAATTGGGTCAGACAATGGGCCAACCTTTGTTGTTCAGGTAAGCCAGGAGGTGGCCAGGTTTCTGGGGCTTGATTGGAAGTTACATTGTCCTTATAGACTTCAATGTTCAGGATAGGTAGAGAAAATGAATAGAACTCTCAAAGAGACTCTCACCAAATTGACCATGGAGACTGATGGTGACTGGGCAGTAATCCTTCCCTTGGCCCTCTTTAGAGTCAGAAATACTCCCTCCATACTAGGCTTAACTCCCTTCGAACTACTATATGGGGTTCCTGCTAACCTGACTCTTCTTGGGGACCCCCTTGACATAACTAATGGTAACTCTGACTTGTTGTCCAGGCTGAAAGGACTGCAACTTATTCAGAAAGAAATTTGGAGCAAGTTTGGCAGTGCATATGCGCCTGGGTCCTTGGATGTGCCCTATCAGTTCCAGGTTGGAGATCTGGTGTATGTGAGATGACACCACAGCCAGAATCTGGAACCTTGGTGGAAGGGTCCTTATTGTGTCCTGCTCACAACCACAACAGCTGTCAAAGCAGAGGGCATTGCAGCTTGGATCCATGGGTCACACGTCAAGCCTGCTCTTCATCAACCTGCTGACACCTGGAAAGTCCAAGCCTCCAGCAACCTGTTAAAACTGAAACTCGTCAGGGACAATGAACTCTTTGACCAGTAAAGTGGACAGACAATGGTACCTCTGGGTGGTGCTGTTTGTACTCAATTGGGTAACTATTGACTGGAGCTTTGGTGATCCTCACCAGGCTCACAAGGCCCTAAAAGCAATGCATGCTAAACCCTGTGATTGCAAGGGTGGGTGATGAATGGCAGAGCCTTACTTAATGGTGAGATTTGGAGCCCTAACAAGGCCTATGCTCTAGTTGAGTGTGGCCATACATGGGCATATAGAGCCCTACAAACTTCAGGGAGCACCCCAAGTTTAGAATTGCATTGTGTAACCAAGCCTAAAATGGTTCCTTATGTAAATGGGTGCCCCAGGCCTTGCACTTGTGATACCTATCAACACACTGTGCACAGCAGTTGCTATAGAGTTGTGCAACAATGTATTGGAAAAGATAACATCACCTATTTCACTGCCATATTGAACCAAGTCAGGCAGGAGATAAGGATAGACGATTGGTCCCACAGTGTGCCAACAGGACACCATGGATCTAAATTACTCCAAACCCATTGTTCGGGTATGGTAGGGAAGCCTGTATGCTGAAGAAAGGTACCTCCCATTCACCTTTCAGATGGAAGAGGGCTGCAGGATCAGGTCAGACAAGAACAGGTTAAACAATGCATTGAAGAGTTAATTGAAAAAAGAATACTCATCCCTCAATTACCACCCTTTGGTTCTTTCTCATAGTAGAGGGAACGTTATTTTAGACCCCCAGACTGTAGATGTTATTACTGCCACTCATAGCCTCCTTAATGACACCAATTCTTTGCTTGCAAGTGACTGCTGGCTCCACCTCTGACAAGGGCAGCCTGTTCCTCTGGAGCTCCCCCCTCTAATGCCACTTACTCCACTGCTGAGGGGTCCTGACACTCAGCACCCCCTATGAGAGTGCAGCCTCTCTTCAACCAAAATGTTACCTGTTTGACAAAACCCTACAAAAATGATAGCTCAGATCTACCTGTAGGGGATGCTACCTTTACCATTTGTGATTCAACAATTGACATCTCCACAGCTCTCTGCCATGACAATAACACTGTTTTCTTATGCAGGAATAATAAAGCCTATACGTTCTTGCCCACAGATTGGACTGGGACCTGTGTACAGGCAACTCCCTGATTTTAGCATCATTCCAGGGGATGAGCCAGTCCCAGTCCCCAGCTTTGACTTAATGGCTGGAAGAATGAAGAGAGCCATTCAGTTCATTCCTCTGTTAGTGGGAATTGGACTGACTGCTTCCATAGGCGCTGGGTCAGTTGGTTTGGGTGTTTTATTATATAAATACAACAAACTGTCCCAACAGTTAATTAGTGATATACAATTGCTTTCGAGCACCATCAATGACCTCCAAGACCAGCTCAATTCCTTAGCAGAAGTAGTTCTCCAGACCTGGAGGGGATTAGACCTCCTTACAGCTGAAAAAGGAGGAATCTGCTTAGCCCT
Source organism: Meriones psammophilus (assembly GCA_036365155.1). Taxonomy (NCBI): domain Eukaryota; kingdom Metazoa; phylum Chordata; class Mammalia; order Rodentia; family Muridae; genus Meriones; species Meriones psammophilus. The sequence continues at coordinate 103,835 of JAEOAE010004004.1, forward strand.
ACAGGAGAAATGCTGTTTTTACACTAATAAATCAGGCATTGTTAAAGGAAAGATTAAAAAATTACAAAAAGATCTTGAAAAAGAGGAGATGAGAATTAATAGAATCTCTTTTTTGGAATGGGTTTAATGGTATGCTCCCCTATGTGCTTCTCTTACTGGGACCTTTTGCTACCCTTTTGCTCCTTGTCACAATAGTACCCTGTATTGTTAACTGATTACTGGCCTTCGTTAGGGAAATGTAAGTGTGGTTCAGGTCCTGATGCTCCAGAGGCAGTATCAATCTCTCTCTGAGATTGATCCACAATTTTAGGGTTAAAATTGGAGCACAAAAAAAGGGGGATGAGAGCCCACCTGAGAATGAAAACAACTGTAAAAGAAAAACAGCTGTGACTATTCCTGTCCTTGAATTAAAGCCAGAGGCATATAGCTCTCAAATGGCAGGATGAACTGCTCCAAGATAGCCTTGAATTGAAGCCAGAGGCAGGTAGCTCTTGAAGGGCAGGGTGAGTTGTTTTGAGAAAACTCACAAACAGCCAAAAACTGCAAACAACTAGCTGTAAACTATCTTCATGCTATTCTTGCTGACCAATCAATGTATAGAGCAAAAGTGGCCAGATTTTTAAGTATAAAAACCACCATGTGCTTTGCATGCTCGGGTCATTTCCTGCCTTTTGAGGGTGACCCTATCCTGATTGAAAAAAAAAAAAAAAAAAAACTCTTGCTTTTGCATCGAGTTGTGGTCTCTGGGAATTCCTGAGAAGGGCGTGATCTTGAACTCCTGAGCTGTGAAACCCCAGGTCTTACAGGATAAATATAAAAGAAGTAAGTGGGTGAAATAACAGTAAATTTTTGAAAGAGTTTTAAGCAATCATACTGTGAATTATCTACATAAAATCCCTATAATACATGTAAGTACATGCATGAATATAAACATGTTGCAACCTAAATACTTTTAATAATGCACATAGATATGTATAGTTCAACACTGATCAAGAAAGCTTTTCCTTGAACCACAATCATGACTGAAAACCACAACCAATCACAAGGCAGAATTCTGGAGAACAGTCACATCTGATACATCTACAAAACAATTCCCAGATCTAAGACTCAGTGATCATGCATAACAGGAGGTAAAAAAATATATATAAGCAGAGGATCAGAGTATGTTCTGGTAATGTGTCTCCTAATAATACCAGAAGCTACACCCATAAGATGGACCAAATAAAAAAATAAAAAAAAAGTCTTACCAATATACCTGTATAAAAATGAGCTGAAAATTGGAAATACTAATAGATATGCAAAAGTGGTCTAGGAAGAAACCATTGTCCTTAATCCTATGAAAAAATATACAGGGAACTAATAAATGCTGAGAGTGTGAGAAAAATAAAAAACTATTTCCAGGAAAGTGCATAAAATCAGTTAGTTATCCAATACCAAGCAATCAACCCTGAAAACATGCATGGAAGTAACATTATTAAACTGAGCAACTTATATTAAGAGCATAATACCAATTTGAAAAAAGAAGATGAATTTGAAAGAGAAATAAGAGAGGTCTGTGGGAAGGTTTGGAGGGAAGAAAAGAGAAGGCACAAAATGATGTAATTATTAAATAACCTTAAAATGAATTAAATATTAGCTCTTTAGGTCATGATTTTAAAATGAATCACTATTGAGTAGTATAAAAACATAAAACTTGCAGGTAGATAGATGGAACTAGAAAAAAATCATGTTATATGAGGTAATCCAAACACAGAAAGACAAACTTCACATATTCTCTCTTCTAAGTTTCCCAGCTCTAAACAATATGTGTGTACTCATATGTGAGTCTATATCCAGCAATAATTAAAAAAACAAGAATGAAATAGTGACCATTTCCAAGGTGAGAATGGAAGTGTGGGGGTTGCAGTAGGAAGTAGAAGGGTATACAGATTTGAAAGAGTAAATGGGAAAAACTTGAAGGGGGTATAATAATTTCGGAGGTAAGACAGAAAGAAATACAAAAGGGAAGATGGTAAAATAACAGTAAGAATGTCTGAAAAAGTATTATGGAATCATACTAGTAACTATGTATAATCCATGTAAGCTGTTGTATAAAACTAAAATGTAGTTTCAATGAAATTTTGCCATCTGTGATGACAATTGTCCCTCCATCTAACAAAAACTCCAACACCAGGCATGAGAAGTCAACTTTTGAGTTACTGGGAAGGGTTTTCTAAGAGAATCCTCAAAAATTATATGCCACTACCTATCTGAACTTAAAACTACAGTCCATTTCTAGCCTTAAAAGATGCTGTTTGTTCGGTCTGAAATACCTGAAAATAACAGGATGCAGAATGAGGAACTAGGAAATTGAAGAGGTGCCATGCTAACTCTTGAACTTTGAATTTCCACCAACTGCCAGCTTCTTGGAATATAACCTTATAGTTTTCCTCAAGTGCCTGCTTTTTCAACAGTACATAACACATTGAAGACATGGCATGTATGCTTGTGGGTGCTCGCGTTCCATTTAACATTCAGCACAGTCCTGTCCAAAAGCTCCAATACCCCATCCACCCTCTTAGGAGCTGTCCAGGCTTTAAATCTATCTACCGCATTTCAGCTCCACATCTAGCCACTCACGTTTGTATTATAGGTGTCTCATAGACAAAAAAAAAAAAAATAAATAAATAAATAAATAAATAATCTGTTTTATCTTCTTTACGACTGTGAACATCCTTATGAAAGAGCACTGAACTCATGATGAAATGTCCCAGACACGGAAATTCCTTAAAGCCAAGCACTCCATAGCCAGGGAACTACAAATAATCCCAGAGTGCATTGTGCCGGCTGGGAGCCTCTGTGAGAACTGCCTCAGAGCAAGGACTTCTGGGATTGTTTGTAGTAACATAGCCAGGTCTCACTGTATTGTCCGCTTTGCCGAGTCGCAGACATAGAAATACAATTCCCAGAATGCTGTACGCACTGCATTACACCCTCACAAGCCATCCTCCTCCTCCTTACTTAGCCTGGAGCTTTGTCAGGACCCAGAAGTATTCCCCCGGAAGCGCTTTCCTCGCGCCACAACGCACACAGCGTTTTCCCTGGTCCCTTGTGTTCTGTAAATGTCCCCGCCCTGTGCCCCTCGCAGTCTTCAGGATCAGGAGCCTTCGGAGCCAATTTGTGATGCCATCGCCCCATCCCCTGGTACAGGGAAGTAAACACACAGGGCTGCTGGAAGCCACTTGTGTGCAGGAAAATGTGCGCTTTGAATTCTCCTGATTAGACGCAGTCCAGCTGGTCCCTGGTCCCTGGAGAAGGGATCCTGGGGTCCCTGCCCTTTTTAAAATTAATTTCCAGTCTCCCAGTCAAAGCAGGACTAGTCTTGGGAAGGCAGAAACGCTCACATGGAAAATAAATCTTTTTTAAAGATTAAAAACAAAAAAAAAACTGGAGGCAGGAGAGATTGCTCAGAGGTTAACGGTGCTGGCTGCTCTTCTAGAGGTCCTGAGTTCAATTCCCAGCAACCACATGGTGGCTCACAGCCATCTGTAATGGGATCTGGTGATGGATGAATCTTAAAAAAAAAAGCCATCTTTTTCTGGTGCACAGGCAGAATGCTGTACAATGAATGAATGGATGAATGGAATGGATGGATGGATGAATCTCTAAAAAAAAAAAAAAAAAAGCCGACCTTTGTCATCGCAACAGCCAGGGCTCTGTGACACAGAGAATCCCTCTCTTACCAAGGTGCCAGGTTCCATCCTAGGGACCACACGGTGGCGATCAAACCATCTGTCAAGGAATCTTGTGCCCTTATCTGGTATATACGTGCTATAATAACTAGCTTTATATATATGATGTTTTCATTTAATACTATGTATTTATTTCAATTTAATAAGAACAGACGAAGGGTGTGTCTTGAGAGCAGGCTTCCCAGAGTCCTGTGGAGTCGGGATTCAGGAGGTCTCTGTGCTAGATCAAAGCAGGGCCTGGGGCCACCCAACCTGTGTCCATCCTCCAGTGCTCTCCCCAACCTGATGGTAAGATTCTGTTGCTGAGGACAACACCTTCACAAGTCATTGGACACAGCTAATCCCAGCTGGCACCTACCAAGAACCTTCACCCTTATAGACTGCTGTTTTATGATACTGGAACATATGCTGCATGCCACCAGAAGAGAAAAGTACACACCAACCCAGCCATACACCCTTCACTCTCCAAAAGTGACCTGTCTACAAGATTTGCTGGTGTGCTTGTGGCATAAAGGTCACAGAAGTGACCAACTAATATCTAGTTGGGTTTCAGGAGGCCCACTCCATGAGAAGGAACCTTGATCCAATACTGCTTGAGTGGCCAGGAACCTGAGTCTACAGAGGCCAAGGACATAAGAGAAATCTAAATGCTACAGTTTTGCTAAAGGAGCACAGCCATACTCACAGATTGGTGCCTTGCTAGGCCATCATTGGAAACTTCCTCCTGCAGCAGATGGGAATAAATACAGAGACCCACATCCAGTCGATATGCAAACAGTGAGAGGCCTTGGACCATTCCACCCTAAATGAGATGTCTCCAAGAAACCCAAGCCCCTAAGGGCTCAAGAAACTCTGTGTGCAGAGTGTAAGTGCCAGAGTGGATGAAGGACACAAGGGTAACAAGGCCTTGTAAACACAGCAGGACCAACACACATATGAATGCACCCTGACCCACAAGCTAGCTCTTCTTTCACTTTCCCCTTGTTGGGGTTGCCTCACCAGGCAAAGAGTATGTGCTCAGTCCTGATGCCACTTGATATGCTGGGGTGGGTGGGTGTGCACAGGAGAGGCAGGGTGATCCCCTTCTCTGAAGAGCCAGGTGAGGGATGATAGGGGAAACAGGGAGGGTAGGACTGGGAGGAGAAAGGGAGGGGTCTAAGACAGGGATGTAAAATGAATAAATAAAAATTAAAAAAATAAAAATAAAAAATGAGGGGGCAGGAGAGATGGCACAGAGTTTAAGATCACAGGCTGCTCTTCCAGAGGTCCTGAGCTCAATTCCCAGCACCCACATGGTGGCTCATAACAATCTATAGTGAGACCTGGCACCCTCCTCTGGTGTGCAGACAGAATAGTGTACAAATAATAAACAAATCTTCCATAATAAAGAGAACTACACCATGAATCATAAATAAAGTTTCCCTCTCTCCAAAAAGAACACTCATTCCCTTTTTTAATAATAATGGTAATAATAATAATAATAATAATGAAATGAAAATCTTAGTTTTTTCCAAGGGACTCTCATTGAGGCAACAAACCAGACTAATGTGTAGGTCCCATGAGAAGCAACAGATGGCAACAGAAAAACTCAAGGGTATACTTGTGGGTTGTCAATGCTGCCTCTTCAGGCACCAGGCATCCACCTGGTACACAGGCACACCTATCCACAAGGCAAAACAGTCATACATGTAAAAATAAACAAATAGATGGGATTTACACTTCTTAGAACTCATGAAAAAAGCACAAGGGTCCATTAGTAAGTAAAGCTAGTTCATTGCACACACAGCCTCAGCTTAAATTTATGTATTCCCAGTTTAAATGTGTCCAGTTTAAATTCCCCTGCTCAGCCAGGGTCCAGCCAGTCCCTGCTCACTGCAGAAGGAATCCTGGGGTCCCTGCCCCCTTTCTTTTAGTGATTGCAAACTCTCCCAGTCAAAACAGGGCTGGTCCCAGGAAGGCAGACAGAGATTATAAATCATTTTTAAAGACTATAACAAGAAGCCAGGTGTGGTGTCACATGCCTTTGGCTGTCAGTGGGGCAAGCAGAGGCTGGTGTGAGTTCCAGGCCATCTGGGTTTGCAAAACGAGTTCAGGACATGCAGGGATTTGAGAAACCCCTCTCTCCAAAAGCAAGGGTTTGCACCCTGCCAGCTCTTCACACTCACTTGTCTAGACATGTCCTAAGTCATAAAGTATGACTTCAACCAGGCTATAAGAAAGTCCTGCCAAGCACAGTGCACACACCTTTAATCCCAGCACTTGGGAGGCAGAGGCAGGTAGATGTCTGTGAGTATGTCTGTGAGTTTGAGGCCAGCCTGGTATACAAAGGAGGCCTGGACAGCCAGGGCTACACAGAGAAACCCTGTCTCAAAAACCCAAATTAAAAATAATGATGATAATAATAATAAGATTGAAATAAAAAAATCAGAGCCAGGCCTGCTGGCACATTGCCAGACCCAGGTTCCTTTTCACAAGGAAGGCACACAGTAGAGTTTATGGAAAAAATAGCAGATGGAAGAAAGATTTGAAACTTCATTTTATTTCATTTTTAAAATCTCAATTACATTAATTCTTTGTGGATTTGAGAGACCAAAGACTTAAAATCAGTGGGTATTGTTTTAAAGTTTAAAGCAGAAGCATGAATAAAGGCTAGTTAGTTGGAGACATGTCCAGCCTCCTTCGGGGAAGAACTAGCCTTAATGCCCTGAGGGGACAAATTAGCCTTACTGCATTCTTTCCTGCCCAATAATTATGCAGTTGCTAGGAAACTGGCCCATAGGACCAGGCCAGAACTGTGTGTAGTCTTGCTGTCCAAAGTGGACCAATCATTTAAAAAGTCAGTTTCCATTACACAATCATGTAACGCCAAAACATCTAAGTCCCTGCTTGTGGTTTTGTCCTATAAAAACCTTGCTTCCCTAGATCTCAGGGCTACATTCCTCTCCTGTGTCCACAGGAGGTTGTGTCCCATGTCTGAACATGTATACAATTTTAAAAACCTCATGTATTTACAGCAGAGTGTATCTCTGGTCCTTTGGGGTTCCCAAAACTGGCATAACAATTTCACTCAGAATAAAATCATTAGTAATTTATAAACATCTCCCAATGACAATAAACACTTGTAGCCACAGAAAACAACCCAAAACCTACCCAATCCCCCTTAAGAAAAATAGTACATCAGTCTCATTGATTTCTTCTAGCTGACATTTTGGACATGCAGAAATCCTTTTGGGGCCCAAAGAAAATTGGAAAAATGTTTAATTATAAGCAATATTTGTTTTCCAGTCTTTAAATGTTGAGAAAATAAAAGTTAATAAAAGTCCTGTTTAGAACAGTCTAAAATGTGGACAAATTAAGATTTGCAGCTTTCTTCAAAGCTCTCTTGGGAACAGGTCATGATGAGAAACAGTAATTGAAGCAGTTGAGGCAGGAACAAGCAGAATTCTGGAACAGCAGGAACAAGCAGAATTCTGAACATGCAAGATACTGAAACAGATGTCATCTTTCAATGTCTCAGCATGCTGGAAGGAAGATTCTGTCAGGTTTGGTCCAGCATCTCCAGTATTCACTCCTTTTGTTCTGAAAACATATAATTTCTCACAAGCATTATACAGTTCTAAAATTATAAATGTATGAGATGTTCAAAATGAAATGAAACTGTAAACTCTTTTTTATCAATGCCAATTAAAAGAATAGCATAATAAATATTTGAGGATATTATAGCCAAGGATTTATTGGCCATGTATTGATCAATTTCTGAAGTTCTGGCTAGAGACATTTTTTATGTCTCAGTCAGTTTTAGAGTTTTTCCCATGTGAAGGGATTATCAATTTATATTACCTGTTTTGTTTGGTCTTCTTGATTTCTCTCTTCTTGTGTGTGACCAAAGTCTTCAGGTGGTCTTCCTCTGTGATATCTGATTTTTATTAGTTTTGAAGGAACCAATAATTTAGTTTTGAAGGAACCAATAATTTATCTTCTCCTGTATGAACATATGCAAAACCTCTTCCCCAGTGTGTAACACATTCCCTACTGTCCATTGTGAAGTTAGGGTATCTTTGAAATATATAGGCTGAAATAATTCAGCAGTTTTTTTTTTTCTATAACCCAGTGTCAGTTTTTTGCAGCTGTTGTTTGTTGTTCATTAACATTTAAGAAATTTAAGGTCAATAAAGCATTATGTAATCTATCTCTGTGGTGTTTTAATAACCTCTCTGTTGTTAAGCATGTCCCTTAAAGTATGATTTGATTTTTCAATGACTGCTTGACCAGCAGGATTGTGAGGTATACCTGTTACATGTTTTATCTTATAATATGTAAAAAAATCTTTCCATTTTATTAGAGACATATGCTGTAGCATTATCAGTCTTAATTTGTGTAGGAATAACCATAACTTCCATCAATTTCTAATAAATATGTAATAACTGAATCAGCCTTCTCAGAACTTATGGCTTTTGTTCATTGGAACCCTGAATATTTGTCTATAGTATGGTGCACATATTTCAGTTTACCAAACTCTATAAAATAAAATACGTGATTTGCCAAATTTCATTTTTTTGTTACCATTAGAGTTACTTCCTGCAGGTAGTGGAGTTTAGTTATATAAAGAACAAATGGGACATTTTCACACAATTTCTTTGGCTTGTTGCCAAGTGATAGAAAACTCTCTTTTTAAACCTTTGCTGTTAACATGGTTTTTAAAATGAAATTCTGAGGCCTCTAACTGTTTCCTATCAATAGTTGATCAATTTCATCATTGTCTTGTGCTAGAGGGCCTTGTGGACCCATATCAGATCTGATCTATGTTATATACAATGGATTATTTATGTTTCTGATTACTCCTTGTAATTGAAGAAACAGTGAAGTTAAGTCCAAATTATCCTGAATTAGATCAAGTTTCTATATGTAGAAAAACACTTTCTGCATATTGAGAGTCAATGACTATATTAAGAGATTCTTGAAAACTTGATAACACCAACATAATTGCATATAATTCTGATTTTTGAACTGAATCATAAGGACTCTCCACCACTTTACTCAGATTTTCTGACTTACAACCTGTCCTTTTAGATTTATTGGCATGAATATAAAATGGGCACTCCAAAAATTGGAGTTCCTTTTTTATTATTGAGGAAAATCCAATTGTTTCTTTTTTATAAACTGAAGTGACTTGATATCTGTTGCTAATTTCTCCCAAAAACTCACAACAAGCTCTTTGTCAATATCCATTCTCTGCCCATAATGATACAATCTCAGCATTGGTAAAAGGGCACCACAATTTCAGCTGGATCTATTCTAGCCAACTGATGAAGTCTCATTTTCATTTTAGGACCAATTCAGGAACTTTTCTATATAGGATTTTAATTTTTTATTTTGTTTGTGTGCCAAAAATATCCATTCTAAGACACAGTCCACCTTCTGCATTAGAATTCTCATTGGAGAATGAGTGGAAAGCAAGATAACCAAAATACAGGCCCTCTTTGGATCAATATGGTCTACATATGCATCTTGTAATTTCCTTTCTGCCTGAGCCAATTCATTTTCATCTTCAGTTGATAACATTCTTGGACTTTTAAAGTCCTTGTCATCCTGTAAGTTTTGAAATAAGTTATTTAGCTCTTAAGTAGCTAAACCAAATGTAGGTTATAGCCAGTTAATATCTCACAGCAATTTTTGAAAATCATTGAGAGTTTTAATTGGGTTCTTCTAATTTATACTTTTTGTGGTCGAGTTTTCTGTAGACCCATTTTGTATCCTAGGTAATTAATAAAGTCTCCTTTTTTGTACTTTTTCAGGCACAATCTCTAAACCCCAACAAGGCAAAGTTCTATTTATTTCATCAAAATATTTTCTAATGTTTTTCTATCTGAATCAGACAATAAGATATCATCCATATAGTGGTAAATTATGGATTGAGGAAACTGCTTATGGATTATCTCAAACAGCTGTTGTACAAAATATTGGCATAAAATAGGACTTTTCAACATCCTTTGTGGTAAGAACGTCTAGTGATATCTCTTTATTGGACAGCTTCTATTCAAAGTGGGTCCTGAGAAAGCAAAATCATGTTCATGTAAAGAAATTGTGAAAAAGCAATCCTTTAAATCAATCACTATAACAGGCCATTCTTTAGGTAACAAGGAAGGCAATGGGATTCCAGATTGTAACGATCCCATTGGCTGAATAATTTTGTTAATGGCTCTGAGATCTGTTAACATCCTCCATTGGCCAGATTTCTTTTTGATGACAAATACAGGGAGAAATCAAGGGCTGTTGGACTCCTCTATATGTTGAGCCTCCAGCTCTTCCAGGACTAACTGTTCTAGTGCCAGTAATTTTTCTTTACTCATAGACCATTGTTCAATCCAAATAGGTTGGTCAGTCAACCACCTTGGTAAGGTTGTGGGGTTTTACTAGCAGTGGCTTCCCAACATGAAGTTGAAAAAAAGACAGCCACTGTATTTTGTTTATGGACAGTATGGGCAGCCTATAACTGTTTTTGATGGCATTTAAAAATAATTTTAACTTGTTTATCAGGAGTATCACCTGTTTTGCTTCTGAAATTGTAGGGGTTGTTAATCTGGGTCTCCCATTGTTGTAACAGATCTCTTCTCCATAAGTTTATGGCTATCTCAGCCACATATGGTCTTAGTTTTCTTATTTGACCTTCAGTTCCTGTACATTTAAGCCATCTAACACTTTGTTTCCCTTTAAATAAAGTTCCAACTCTTTGGAATTGAATATCTACCTCAGGTCTAGCACTTCCACAGGGTGCCATTCAGCCTCATGGTAATCCTGTGGGTGATCATCTTCTGCTGGTCTCTGTTGTACACTGACTAAATAAGCTAACATTTGTTTTCTAACCACCTTTGTTTGGCTTTCTTTATTATTATCTTTTGCCTCTGCCTGAGCATTTTCTTTACTTAGTATTCTAAACTCTTCTTTTAAGGTTGGTACCCATATTTCACACCTATCTCTCTGTTGTTTGTTTTGTTCAATAATCTCTTGAATGTCTTGTTTTATGCCTTGCTCCTAACTTTTATTTTTTTTATATTGTTCTAGTTGTTCTTTGTGTTTTCCAGTATCTTTTCTAAATCCTCTGCCCTTTTTTTCTTGTTGTTTATCATGTTCTGTATGTAAGTTTTTGTATCTCTTGTTTTATGTCCTGTTTTCAACCTTCATTTTTTCTTTATATTGTTTTACTTGTTTTTTCTATTGTTCCAGTATCTTTTCTAAAGCCTTTGCCTTTGAGAACACATAAAAGGCTAAATCAATTATTAAAGTTAAATTGAGGAATATGAATGTAACCATAGTCATAATTTCTAAACTTTCCTTTATTTCTGTCTTAAAAACATAGAAGAGATTATCAGCCAAGCTCTGAGAAGTCTGTTTTAATGTTTCTCTCATCCTGTTAGAATATAGTGGCAGCCAGTTTTTTTCAGTCTCAGTTCTGCCCAAAGTAGGCTGTCTTTTGTTCTGAGGCTTGTTTAAGAGTCTCTTTTAAAGAGCCAGTAATTTATCTGGGAGGTTTTAGGTTTAAAGTTTGGGTTTTATCACTGGGAGCTCATTCCTCTCACCCACCCAATTATATTAAAGTAAGATTTAAAGGGTGTGGTTATTTAGATGAGTTGGGTGCAATTTGTTGTTGGTTACTAATATTTAATATTGATAAATCTTTTAGTTAAGCAGTGGCTATTCCTAAACAGCAGTATAACCAAATCACCACAGAAAGACTAGGATTTCTTTAATTAACCTAGAGCACAATGCTGGCCAACAGTTACTCCATCCTAAACCTCTAAGCCCACAGAGTTTCCTACCATTCAGATTCACCCATCATATGGCTTTTAGTGATATCTTAGTTCCAGTTCATTTCTACATGTGGTGCCAAGACCTCTCTTGCAGATTCTCCTCCTCTCCTCTCCTGTCTCCTTCCTCTTCCTCCCACTCTGGACCAGAATGTTTCACCCTATCCTCTCCATTACTCAGTATTGGGGCTGGTTTTTTTAATTGACAATATAGAGAACAAATGGTGGCATGTTTATGCAAACTTGAGACAGGTGATGCTTAGAAAAAGCATCACAATGCAATATCTGCATTGAAACCAGGCAGTGGAATAGAGAAATCAGCATTTGAATGAACAAGGGTAAATTGTATACATCCAAAAAAAAGAACATTATATCAATATAATCCCTTGTATCATATTAGAATGGCATGGTCTAACACTAGACCTCAATAGTAACAAAAAAAAGAGTAAACAGCCTGTATATGCATGGAACCTGAATTCTACTCAATGACAGCTGGATTATGGCAGAAATAAACTAATTAGACTTTCTAGAATTTAACAAAAATGAAGGCATAACTTCCCCAAACTAATGAGACATATGAAAGTAATTCTAAGAGGAAAGTTCATAGAAGTAAGTGCCTTCATAAAGAAATCTGAGGCATCTCAAATAAATATAACAACACATGTGAAAGACCTAGTCAAAAGGAAGCAGACATATGCAAGAGGAGTAGAAATAATCAAACTTAGGGCAGAAATCAATAAATTAGAAACAAAAAAAAATTTCAAAGAATAAACAAAAGCAAGAGCTGGTTCTTGGAGAAAATGACAAAGATAGACAAATCTTTAGCCTAACTAAAACACAGGGAGATACTATACAAATCAGCAAAATCAGAAAATAAAAGGGGATATAATTACAGACAGTGTGGAAATTCAAAGCATCTTTAGGTTTTATGTTAAAAGTCTATATGCCACAAAATTTGAAAATCTAAATGAAATGGGATATTTTCTTGATAGATTCCACTAATCAAAGTTGAATCTGGATCAGGTAACTAAATGAATAGACCTATATGCCCTAATGAAATAGAAGTAGTCATCAAAAGTCTCCCTGCCAAAAAAATCCCAGAGCCTCATGGCTTCAGTGCAGGATTCTACCAGACCTTCAAAGAAAAGGTAACACCAATACTCTTCAAAAATTTCACAAACAGAAAAAGAAGGAACATTACCAAACTCATTCTATGAGGCCACATTCACCTTGATACCTAAACCTCACAAAAGCTAACTAAAAGGCAGGGATATACTAAGAAAGATAATTTCAGACCATTCTCTCTTATGAATATTGAAACAAAAATACTCAATAAAACACTCACAAAATGAATCCAAGAAAACATAAAATATCTCATCTACCATGGCCAAGTAGACTTCATCCTAGGCATGCAGGGGAAGTACAATATACAGAAATCCATCAGTGTAATCCACCACATAAACAAACTGAAAGAAAAACCACATGATCATTTCAATAGATGCTGAAAAGCATTTAATAAAATCCAAGCTCCATTAATGTTTAAAGTCTTATAGATTTCAGAGATAAAAGGCACATGCAGTAAAGATAATATAAAACAAGCCTATAGCAAACATCAAACTAAATGGAAAGCAATTTAAATCATTCCCACTGAAATCAGAGACAAGTCAAGTTTGGTCACTCTCTCCTTTCTCTTCAACATAGCACTGGAAGTTCTAGCTAGATCAATAAAACAACTAAAGGAAATCAAGGGGATACAAAGCAGAAAGGAAGAAGTCAAAGTATCACTATTCACAGATGATATGATAGTATACATGAGTGAACCTAAAAATTCTACCAGAGAACTACTACAGCTGATAAACACCTTCAGCAAAGTGGCTGGATACAAAGTTACTAAAAATATCTGAAGCCCTCTTGTATACAAAAGACAAGAGGGCTGAGAAAGAAATTAGGAAATAAACAACAACCTTGAAATAGCCAAAAATAACATAAAGTGCACTGGTGTGACTAACCAAGCAAGTGAAAAATCTGTATAAAAAAACTTCAAGTCTTTGAAGAAAGAAATTGAAGAAGATATCATAGGATGGAATGATCTCCCATACTCATGGATCAGTAGGAAAAACAGCAAAATGGCCATCCTACCAAAAGAAATGTAGAGATTCAATGCAATTCCCATCAAAATACCAACACAGTTCTTTACAGACCTTGAAAGAACAATTCTCACCATCACATAAAAACACACACACAAAAAGCCAGAATAGTTAAAATAATCCAAAAAAAAAAAAAAAAAAAAAGCTTCTGGAGATATCTCCATCTTGGATCTCAAGCTGTACTACAGAGAAACAGTAAAAACGGTGTTGTATTGTCATAGAAACATACTGGTGGATCAGTGGAATTGAATCAAAGACCCAGAAATAAATCCACACACCTACAACACCTGATTTTTTGACAAAGAAGCCAAAATCATTCAATGGAAAAAAGAACATCTTCAACCAATGGTGCTTGCCTAACTGGATGTCCACATACAGAAAGATACAAATAGGTCCATACTTATCACCCTGCATAAAATAAAGTTCTTGTGGATCAAATACCGCAACATAAAATTAACACTCTTAATCTGTTATTTAAAAAGTGAGGAAGAGGCTTGAACACATTGGCACAGGAGACAACTTCCTGAACAGAACACCAGCAGCACAGGCTCTAAGATCAACAATCAATAAATGGGATCTCATAAAACTAAAAAGTTTCTCTAAAGCAAAGGACACTGTCAGCAGAACAAAATGATGGCTTAGCTTACAGACTGGGAAAGGATCTTCACCAACTCTACATCTGACAGAAGGCTAATATCTAGAATATATAAATAACACAACAAATCAAATAATCCAATTTAAAATATGGTTCAAGGCTAAACAGATATTATCAACAGAGAAATATTGAATGGTGTAGAAACACTTAAAATGCTCAATGTCCTTAAAAATCTGAGAAATGAAAATCAAAATGACTCTGAGATTCCACCTCACACCCATCAGAATGGCTAAGATCAAAAACTCAAGGGACAACTCATGCTGGAGAGGATGTGCAGAAAGGAGAACCCTCCTCCATTGCTGGTAGAATGTAAACTTGTACAACCACTTTGGAAATCAGCCTGGCACTTTCTCAGAAAACTGGGAATACTGCTACCCCAAGACTCAGCTAAACACCTCCTAGACGTATATCAGAAAGATGCTCAACCATACAACAAGGACTTTTGTTCAACTATGACAATAACAGCTTTCTCAGAATAGCCAGAATCTGGCATCAAACTAGATGTCCTCAATGAGGGAATGGATACAGAAATTGTGGTACATTTACACAAGGAAATACTACTTAGGTATTAAAAACAAGAAAATCATGAAATTTGCAGACAAATGGATGGAACTAAAAAAGATCACGCTGAGTGATATATCCCAAGGACCATGTATGGATATAACCTAGAACCTCTGCTCAGATGTAGCCTGTGGTAGCTCAGTAACCAATTGGTTTCCCAAAGTGAGGGGAACAAGGACTGTTTCTAACAGGAACTCAATGACTGGCTCTTTGGCCTCCCCACCCCAAAGGGAGGAGCAGTCGTGTTAGGCCACAGAGGAGGGCTTTGCAGCCAGTCCTTAAGATACCTGATAAAATAGGATCAGATGAATGGGAAGGAGGTCCTCCCCATCAGTGGACTTGGAAAGGGGCACGGTGGAGATGAGGGAGGAAGGGAGGGGCTGGGAGAGAATGAGGGATCAGGACACAGCTGGGATACAGAGTTAATAAAATGTAACTGATAAGAAAAAATAAAATTAAAAAAGTGGATATTACCCATACATTATAGATTGGACATACTAAAATCTACAGACTTTAAAAAGCTAAAGTACAAGGAGAAACATAGGAAAGATGCTTAATTCTCATTCAGAAAAGAAAACAAGATAGATGCCAGAAACCATAGAAGAGAGAACAGGATAGCAGCCTTCCATGGATCTTCACCCACAGCAAAATTTTGTATAGAGCACAAAAATACAATATTATTGGAAATGTTTCTTCATGGACTGAACATGGAGTGACTTGTAGGAGTTGAGTTGTTGATTTACTTTCTCCCCGCAGATCAGCAGAAATGTATCCCTTGCTGAACTCAAGGGTACCCAAACCTTGAGAGAAACCACTGCCTGCCCATGGCAGTGACCTTCCTGTCATTTGAGGATCCTCTGTGCTTGGTCCTGGTCTGCATGGCTCTGTGCTTATCTGTCAGCACAGCTGTTGTTTTGGGGATCTTTCTTGAGCACCATGACCCACCCATCATTAAGTCCAATACCTGGACTATAATAAAATCCCTTAATGTCTTCAAATGAAATTATTTACTTCTACTTTTAGTAAGTTTATATAAACTGTATATCTAACCATAACTAAAGAGCCCTTTATTTAAGCAATGTTATATAGATACACTCTATTTTAGAATAGAAACTACTTCTGAAATCATATTTTAGCAAGTTGTCTATGTTACTTTTTAATTTGTGGACAATATAAGTGTTCAAATTTTAATCACATAATAGTAATTGTGATAAATAACACAGGTACTATATAGTTTTTCCCTTAGTATTTTATTTTCCTGAAGGAAACAGGAATTAGGTTGACAGTTGACATCTTCTGTTGGACAGGTAAAAACCTGGACTTCTGGCAAAGGGAGCTTGCAAAATTGTACATCCATAGCAGAAATCAGTGTTCTGAATTCTCAAAATGATGACAATAAATCTACCATATGAACCACTTGTAACTTTCCTTGACATATGCACAATGGACTCAACATACTCCTTCAAAAATATTTTCTCAACCATACTCATTGCTATTCTGTTCACAATAGGTACAAAATGGGAACGCCTAAATATCCTTCAACTGATATAGATAAGTGAAATGGTATGCACATAAGCAGATAGGAATATAAATGATGATATTGATTTAGGTAACTCAGATCCAAAAACCAGATATCACATGTCCTATCAACTCTGAAGCATGTAGCTCTAGATCTTTACTTGTGAGTATTCACCCTACTGTGAAAAAAAGAAAGAGTGTGGTGAAAGCCTGGGACCAGCCCCAGCACTTGATAGTTTCCAGAGAGGAGGGAAGGATTAGGTGGGGCAGAAACAAGTCAGACATGGTTGTCCAAAGAAACTTAGAGTCTTGATGGATTGGCAGTCAGAGTACTTCTTTATTTAGACAGATTTCAACAATAAAAGATAGATTCACATTGTTCTAAAACATAGATGATATCCTTCTTGTCCCCAGACAAGAGTTTTAACTGTCTCTTGGTCATAACTTTAGTCATCACTGATAAACCTTATTTTTTACTATCATTTTCTTCATCAATCCCATAACCTGACATTTTTGAGAATCTGGAGACATATTTGCCACAGCCTGAAAGTCCATTCTCAGTTTGGAAGAATTATCAGATTCAATGGCAATAGATAGAAAATCTTCAAGCCAGCCTGGGCATATTGCTTTGTCCCAAGAAGTATATTATCAAATTTTAATGGACAGCCTCAAGAAAAACAATTTAGACCAAAGCGGCAACAGTTATTATTCAATTCCTGACATAATGCAATGTCAAAACTCATATCTTTGTAGAATTTACTTAGGTGCTAAATCTAAGTGTTCTTTCATTATTTTGGTCAAACAACACCACAGTGATACTGTGTAAGAAAAGGAGGTCCTAATACCTCACTTTTAAAATCATTTTTACAAAACATTCTTTTTCCATCATTATAGACCCTAGTGTAATGTGAAGATGTTTCCAGCCATTCATTTACAGCTCTATCTAGTCATTGAGGGGCATACCATATGTAGCTCCCTAATCTTATATGCCAATTAATCATCTGAGGATACAGCAGTACAAGGTATTTAATCTCAAACACTATCAACTCTCCCAGCTCTAGAAACTTTGTTTGCCTTTTTAAGAGTATGTTCTTCTGATTATTTTCTTCTTGAGGAAGCACGGGGGTAGATTTTGCAAGACTATCTTGGAGCTGAAGACTCATAAGGAGTTTTCTGCCATTTTTATGTGAGTTACAACTTCCATGAGGAAGACATTCATGTAGGGCCAGATAATTGATATTTCCCCTAAAAATGAGAGGAGCAGTATGCTCAGGATTTTTCCGGGGAAGCTTAGAAGCAGTACTCCAGTGTGAAGGCATAAATGATTCATTAATAATTTTCCCATTGCTCCAATGTCCCCAGGTCGTACATGTACTGAAAGCCCTCTAAGCATGTAGCAAGTGGAGATCAAGACCAAGCCTGAAAGATAGCATGAAGGCTATTGTAACATGCAATTCAGCTATGCTGGATGTTTGTGAAATAGCTGTGCTGATTTCAAGACTTTAACTGTATATAAACTTTGGTGAGGTTTTAATCCATTTGGAGGTGACTTTTGAGTGAAAATAAGCATCTATTTCCATGTTTCTACATATAGGCATCTAGTTTGGTCAGCATCATTGGTGAAGAATTTATGTGTTTTTCCAGTGTGTATTTCTATTTTTGTTATAGTGCTAGTGTACTTACATAATCAAATATTACTCAGACATTTAAAAAATATAATAATGAAATGTGAAGGTAAATGCACCTTTGCAGGTAACTGAGAGTGAGAGAACCTAGACACCCGAAGACAAATAGGGTATGTATTTGATTTTACATATATATTAGTTGCAAGATGTATGATATGGAAGCAACTGAACATAATACCACAGGGGATACATACAGATTAAGAACTGGAGGTTAGGGGAGGTAGAGATTTCTACATAGGAAAAGGAAATGAAATACTTGTTACAAGTGGAAGGTGGGCTAAAAAGATAGAATTGAAGGAGATTGGGAAAGGAAGAGGGCAATGAAAAGGTAACATGAGGAAAGACAGGTAAAATTAAGGGTCATTTGTTTGGTACAGTGGAAACCTAATGCAATAGAAACTTTCTAAAATATATACATATAAGAAGCCAATATAAATGAAATCACCACACAAGGAGAAAGTCCCAACTGGAAATCTCTTGTCACTAAGTTAAGCATCCAGTACTGGTAATGGTTTATATTTAACTGAGGTATTGGCGAAAGTAGTGTGATTGTAATGCCAAAACAATACAGGCTTTTGCCAAGACTATAGCAGCTTTCCATAAATTGACTGCAGTGCCCTATTTCTGGAGACAACACTTACACTACATTGAACATAGATAAATAGAGCTTGTGCCTACATAGAACCATCACACTTACATTCTAGCAACTTTGATATGGTAAGTACTCTGCAACTACAAGAGGAGAAATATAAGCACTAACCCAGCTACCAAATTTTTGAACTATAACATAGTCCTACCTGTAAGACATATCAGTGCAAGAGTTGTAGGAGTAAATAACCAATCTATAGTTTGACTTAAGGTCCACTTCACATGATGCAATCCACACCTGACACTGGATTAGTGATCAAGAATTAGAAATTACATAGCTCAGGGTTCTAGGGAAAAAGCAAATACTACATACTACTAAAGGTAATAAAAATGGCCCTTGCCACCATTCTGCTATACTCAGAACAGTATCTTGTTTGTCCATCATGAAAGAAGCTTCCTCCTGCAGCTGATGGAAACAAATTCAGAGACCCATAGAGAAAATAGACAGTCAGTGAGAGACCTCAGAATATGCCCTCCAGGTTCTTCAGTAATTCAGCAAGAAGAGTATAAGAGCCAGAAAGGATAGAGGATATCAAAGAAGAAAGCATTATAAATTAAGAGTACTGAAGAATATATAAGCTGTGAGAGACTGAGGCATCATGCACAAGACATTTAATGTTGTCCCTAGCCCTATCTCTAATTGATAAGTGCTTGCAAATGAAAATGTAGTTGTCTCTAAGGTACACTCATTGTATCCAAGGGACTATTCTTAATTGTACATTTAAGCATACATTGCAAAAGGTAGATGGCCAAAATTTTCACTCACTGGCACATTTGGATTTTCATGTCCTGTAATTTTGGCATGCATTTTAAAAATTTTATCACAGTTCTCATTTTAGTTTGCTGAAGTGTTTTTACTAGTTTTAAAGCTACATGGACCCTCTGTGTGTAGTATTGTTTCGTGTTTAATATTTTATGAGATTTCTGCATGTGTGAACAAGTCTACATCTTCCCCCCCTTGAGCTCTTTTTCTTTTGTTTGTTTTTTCTAATAAGATGTGATTTTTTTGTCTTTTCTTTATTTTACTTTCTTATTATACATTATAGCCCTCCTTGTTTTATATGAGGGTGAATTTAAACAGGATAAAAGGGGAGATGGGAAAGAGTTGCCAGGATTAGAGGAAGGGAAAATTTTAATCAGGGTGAGTATATGAGTAAAGTGACTATTTTGAAAAGAAAAAAAGGAGGAAGAGGAGCAAGAAGAGAAGCAGGAGGAGGACGAAGAGATGAAGATGAAGATGATTATGAACAACAAGAACAAAGAAACAACAACAGCTGGATATTTGCATCAAAAGAAATGTTAAATAGCTATGCACAAAAGATCCAGAATATCTAAAAAGTGCAAAAAATAATTTATGAATAACAGAAATAGAGGAAGAAGACAAAACTCACATCAAAATCCCAGAAATATTTTCAGCAAACTAATAGAATATATCCTTAACCTAATGAAGAAGGGGTAGCCTACAAAAAGTATAGAAAACAACAAAGCCTACCAGTAAAGAAATTGTGCTCAGCATATAAAATCAAAACCCTAAATGTAAAGAAATTTATATTAAACAAAGAAGGTATATTAAAAGTTGCAAGTTGAAAGACTAAGTTGCATATAAATTCAGGCTCATTAGAGTAACTCCTGATCTCTCAAGAAAAATTCTAAACCTAGAATGGCTGAGACAGATTGTATATAATCTTTAAGGGATCCTTATTACTATATCCAGTATATTTTCAATAATAAATGGTGAATAAAAATATATTGCACAATTAAACCAAATATGAGCAATATCTCTGTAAAACTCCTTCACTACAGAAGCCAATCAAAGCAAAACTTCTATCTAAAAATGTTAACCACACCCAATAACAGACAAAAACTGAATAATCCCAAGCATCAAATATAAAGAGGCAAACCCCACACACCATAACTACAAAATAAAGGGAAATAATAAATATTGTTCATTGAAAACTCTCAACATGTATGTTCAATTCTCCAATAGAAAGACAGGAACTAACAGAATGGACTAGACAAAAAAATATCCATTCTTCTGCTGCATCTACTGAACACTCTTTACCATCCAGGTTAGATAGCGTCTCTGTGTAAAAGGATGGAAGGAGACAGTAGAAGAAAGTGGACCTAGAAAGAAGTTTAGGGGATCTTTATTTTATCTAGTTCACACACAAAAAAATACCTAAAATTCTTGAGTCAATTTAAAGAGAATATATACTGTACACTCTGAATGAGGAGTTCCACCATTATCCATATGAAAATAACAAATGACTTGGGCATGCCCAGCACACATCTATCCTCATGTTTACTGAAATACAGCTGACTGTGTGCTAAGATAGAATAGACTTGATTGTCCTGAATCACATCAGTGCAAAATATTATATTATTCAATTTTTTTATTCATGAAAAACATGTACATTTGTTTTTTGAGATTTTAATATAATCAGTTTTTTTTTTTTTTCTCATTTCTCTGTCCCCCCTACATAATCTCCCATACAGCCTTCTTTTGGTTCTTTCAATTTCAAGTCTTGTGTTTCCAATAACTGCTATTACTTGTATCATGCATTATATATGCACATGTGTGTGTGCATGTGTGTGAGAGAGAACATTTAACATTTCAAGAAAGTCAATCATTTTACTTTGAAATTGTGGATGAACTAAAAATTTATCATCAAAAATTGTGCCCTTAGCTAGACACAGAAATCATACATTGTCTGACTTCACTCCTAATTGGGCTATAAGCAGTCAGTACCCTGAAATAAGAATTGAATGGTCAGTATTAGAGCCTGAACGTCAGGGTGTTGTGGCATGACTTGTCAAAACAACACATTTCAGTGACAAGAGAGGAATAATATAAAAAAATACTTCAGGATAAATACAGAATGACTATTAACAGTAGCATACATTGTTTACTTGAAAAGTATTCTGTGTATATTTTTAAAATCTCAATAACCAAATGTAATTTATGTGAAAGCGATATTAATTTATTTATATATTATTTTATTCTTCCATCATTTTCCTTCCATTTTCACCCTCCAGAGTTTTGAATAACACTCTTTGATCTTTTGAAAATTCAAGTCACTTTTTCATAAACTATTTTTACACACTTAACATGTCAAAATTTGATTTATAATACATTACACAATATTATAATACCAGGAATATGTAATAAAACACTGAATTTTATCAAGGGTATTTATTATATATAGTATTACAGAAAAAAGAAAAATGTGTAGAGCTGAAATACTATTCTTTCTAGTTGTTTTTAAGAGACAGTTGCCTGAGTCCAGCCATCTCAGGAAAACAAACAAACAAACAAAAATCCTTTTTTTTATTTTTTATTGATTATTACAATTTATTCACTTTGTTATCTGGCTGTAAGCCCCTTCCTCATCTTCCACCTGTTATAACCTACCTCCCTCTTCTACCCCTATGCCCCTCTCCTAGTCCACTGATAGGGAAAGTCATCATTCCCTACTACCTTATGTTAGCTTATCTTATCAAGTCTTACCAAGAATGGCTGCACTTTCTTCCTCTGTGGCCTGGCAAGGCTGCACCTTCCAGGAGTAGGTGATCAAGGAACCTTCCACTGAGTTCATGTTACAAACAGCTGCTGTTACCCTTAATATGGAACTCACATGGAAACTGAGATACTTATTAGCTACATCTGAGCAGGGGTTCTAGGAGTTCTTTATGCATGGTCCTTGGTTGGAACAGGACCGACCTCCAGGGCCCATATTTTTTTGGCTCAATTGGCCTTCTTGTGGAGGGCTTCTCCCATCCAGGTCTTTCTATCTCCTGAATCTTCCATATTATTCCATGCTCTCTGCCCAAAGTTTGGCTATGAGTCTAACCATCTGCTTCAATACCCTGCTAGGTAGATTCTTTGAGAGGCCCTCTGTGGTAGGTTCCTGCCCTGTTCCATGTCTCCTCTCATTACTGATGTCTATCCCGTTTTCCCTTCTAAATGAGGATTAAGCATCTTCCCTAGGGTTCTTCCTGTTGTTTATATCCTTTGGGACTATAGATTTTAGTATTTTAATCCTATATTATATGACTAATATGTACATATATGAGTATATACCATAAGTGTCTTTCTGCTTCTGGATACCTCACTCAGAGAGGGTGGTCTTTTCTAGTTGCATCCATTTGCCTGCTAATTTCCTTGTTTTTAATTGCTGAATACTATTGCATTGTATAAATGTGCCACAATTTCTGTGTCTATTCCTCAGTTTGGGGACATCTAAGTTGTTTCCAGATTCTGGCTATTGTCAATAAAGCTGTTATGAGTAGAGTTGAGCAAATGTCCTTGTTGTATGGTTGATAATCTTCTTAATATATGCCCAGAGTTGGTATAACTGAATATTCTAGTAGCACTATTCATAATTTTCTGATAAAGCACCAGGTTGATTACCAAAGTGATTGTACAAGTTTATATTCCCACCAGCAATGGAGAAGGGTTCCCTTTTCTCCACATCCAGTCCAGCTTGTGTTGCAGATGATGTGATATAACACTAAAAGATTCAACCAGGGAACTCCTACAGCTGATAAACAACTTCAGCAAAATGACTGGATACAGAATTAAATTTAAAAATTCTGAAGCCCTCCTTTATACAAAAGACAAATGGGCTCAGAAAGAAATTAGGGAACAAAACCCCTTTACAAAAGCCACAAATAACATAAAGTACCTTGGTGTGACTCTAATCAAGCAAGTGAATGACTTATATGAAAAAAAAGAACTTCAGGAAGATATCAGAAGATCTCCCATACTCCAGGATCGGTACGATTAATAGGAAAAATGGCCACTCTACCATAAGAAATCTAAAGACTCAATGCAATTCCAATCAAAATACCAGCACAACTCATTAAAGACCTTGAAAGAACAATTCTCAGTTTCATATGGACAAAAAACAAAAACCCAGAATTGATAAAAAAAATGCCTGTACAACAATAAAAGATTTTCTGGAGGTATCTTTCATCCCAGATCTCAAGTAATACTATAGAGCAATTGTAATAAAAAATGGCATGGTATTGGCACCTGCACTTTAAATATTAAAGGGGTGTGCATCTACTCATTAATCATTTTTATTAAATCATATCAATAAGCTGAGCAGAAAAACAAGTATAGGGGAATCACCTGCTGTCTCAGTTTCAGACCTAGCTTGAGGGTGCTCAGACAGCCAGTGCTGCCTTGGGCTATTGTTTCAGCTCATCAACCTTAAAACATTCCTGGCCTTACTATTAACAGTGTACTTTTCTTAACTTTAAGTTGTTCTCTAAGATTTTTTTTTTATATCAGAGCCATTAGCAAGAACATCTTCCCTGACCTTGTTAAAAAATCTATTTTTCCAAATTGTTTCTAAGTATAATGGTCATTGCTTACAATCTACATCTATGGCTCCTTTCAAGGGCAGTGGTTAATTCATTAATCTGCTCCAGTAAACATGTGAAAAGAGATCAAGCATTGTTTTTTAAATGCCAGTGATATTGCCCACTGATGGGCTAGAAGCCTCCTTAGAGTTTTCATACAACTCATGTTTTGAGGAATATGGGCATCATAAGGGCAACGAGCAGAGATATGCTACATAAGAACACAAAGTCCTCTGGAAAATCAGTTCTTGGGATTATGCTTCTCCAAGACAAATTCATCATGACTATGCTAACAGGGGAGCCACATTCCATGAGTTCTACCGCTGTTTTGCTGTTGCTCCTGCATGGCTCTTGACAGGGCCAGGTAGTCAAAATAGTTTGCTTATAGATGGGTAAGGGGGGTGACATTAGCTCAGGCCCTGGGAAGGAGAATTCAGGGTATTGCATGGGCTGTACTAGCCTGGAGGACCAGATAACATGGAAGGACTGAAGGATTGCTGGGAGAAAATGGCAAGTAGGTTTGATTTGGTATATTAACTAGGAAACTCTGCCATTAGTTCCAGGTTTGAATCCTACTTCTATGGTAACATAAACTTCAGAGAGAGAAGCATGGTCTCCATTGGATAATGATTATCAAGTGAGCCCACAGAGAAGAAAGGTGACAAAAACAAAGTTTCTGTTTTTCTTTTCTTTCTATATATCTTCTTTATTCTCTTTGAGTGAGGGTGGTTACCCAAACTAGACTCAAATTTTTGCTTTTTTGTTTTGTTTTGTTTTTTTACTATATTTTATTTTATTTTATTAATTGTTTTTATTTTTCACAATTTATTCATTATATATGCTGATTGAAGGTCACTCCCTCAACTCCTACTGGTCCCACCCTCCCTCCATCTTCCCCCATCCCCTTTCCCTAGACCACTCAAAAGGGGAGTTCCTCTCCTCTGCCATCCACCCATACATTATCAGAACAGTACTCAGCTATTAAAAACAGAGAAATAAAATTTCTGCTCTTATTTCTTTTCCATAGGCCACTGTACTCACATTAGAAGATTTCATACCATGAAGCTTGCCTGCAACCTTACCATGAATAAAACACTAAGTATAATTCATTTTAAAGAGTCCTACCCAAGACACTGTTGATTGACCATCTCACATCCAGAAACATGTGAACTTTGAAATGCTATGATGTCTGAAACATTTTATCACAGGCATTTCAGAGAATGTGATTCTCTTGCTGCCTGAGGGCTGTTTCCCCACCAGCCCAGGAAGGCATAAGGGGCAGAAGATGATTAGCATAAAGCTTGGAAAGCCCAAGCAGCATAACTGTGGTCAGCCACTCTGGGAACCACCTTAGAAAGTAGGTTCAACTTTAATTCCAGAAAACAGAAAACAGAGGCTTATATCCCTTGGGGAGTGCCTGGGATGCTCCAAGCATAGGTGTAGATAATTGTTTAATGCTAGGCAATTCAAGGATGCTTGATTTGCATTAAACAGCACATTCCTATTATATGAATAAGAACAAGGACACAGAACCAAATTATCCTATATTTGAAGGGAGGGGAGAGTTATCAGTGATCTGTGTCAAAGGCCATCTATCAAATTTGATTGGTGGTGTCTATGTCTAAAGACACTCTCTAGATGAAGTCAGGCAGAGAAAACTCACCCTTGACATGGTTACACATCTAATCCAGAAACAGGGTCATACATGGAAAAGAAAGCCTCCTCCCTCATATCTCAAAATTCAGTGTGGGTTGTGATGTTTTTCAATAGTACCCCTGGAACAATAGGTATGTGTACACAAAGAAACTTCTACAGGCTACCACTGTTGTGTTACTCTCAGAGAACTTCCTGGCTGGTGTTAGTTCACCATTCCCTACATATTCATCCACTGGACTAAAAGTTTCTTGTGTAAAGTGAGGCAACTGAAAATAGTAAATGTTGAGAATCAGGATTATCAATAAGTCTTCCGTAAACACATTATATAATACTGTTGCATGTAATTGATATTCACCATTCATTGTATTCTTTTTAAAAATAAGTTTATTTACTTTAAATTCCAATAGTAATCCCCCTCCCTTCTCTGCCCATGACTACCCTCCATTCCTATTGCCCCTATATCCCCTTTTCCCCTTCAGAAAAGGGAGGTCATTTCCATTGAGCTAGTTTTACAGTTCTGTTGCATCTCAGTGGACCAAAGTACACAAAGGCCTTTCCACCTTGCTTATACTCACAGAATTCCTCTCCAGTAAGGATACTTTTATGTTGATGATGACTCTGGATTTGTGCAAGGCCTCACCATTTTAACACATTCATAAGTTTTTCCTCTATTATGAATCCTTTCATGATGATGAAGATTATACAAATGTGGAATGGTTTCACCATGTTAAAAACACTCACAGGTTTTCTGTCCATTAGGATTTCTTTCATGAGTATGGAGATTATTCTGAAGTCCAAAAGTTTTTCACATTGGTTACAGTCAGACAGCTTCTTTCCAGTATGTGTTATTTTATGTATTAGGAGATGTTATGTGCAAAGGCTTTGCCACGTAGTTATATTCATATGGTTTCCCTCCAGAATGTATTGTTGTCTTAGGAGATGATTGTTACATGCAAAGGATTTATCACACTAATTACCCTCACAAGGCTTCTCTCCACTGTGTGTCTTTTCCTGTTTTTGGAGATTACTCTGCTGTGCAAAGGCTTTATCCTCTTGGGTATATTCATAAGGTTTCTTTCCAGTATGTGTTCTTTTATGTCTTATGAGATGACTGTTTTTTTGTGCAAAGGCTTTACCACACTCATTACATTCATAAGGTTTCTCTCCAGTGTGTGTTCTTTTATGGCTTAAGAGAGTACTGTTTTTCTGCAAAGGTTTTTCCACACTGGTTACATTCATAAGGTTTCTCTCCAGTGTGTGTTCTTTTATGTCTTATGAGATGACTGTTTTCTGCAAAGGCTTTACCACACTGGTTACATTCATAAGGTTTCTCTCCAGTGTGTGTTCTTTTATGGCTTAAGAGATGACTGTTTTGTGCAAAGGCTTTACCACACTGGTTACATTCATAAGGTTTCTCTCCAGTGTGTGTTTTTTTTATGGCTTAAGAGAGTACTGTTTTCTGCAAAGGCTTTACCACACTCATTACATTCATAAGGTTTCTCTCCAGTGTGTGTTCTTTTATGGCTTATGAGATGACTTTTTCTGCAAAGGCTTTACCACACTGGTTACATTCATAAGGTTTCTCTCCAGTGTGTGTTCTTTTATGGCTTAAGAGATGACTGTTTTCTGCAAAGGCTTTGCCACACTCATTACATTCATAAGGTTTCTCTCCAGTGTGTGTTCTTTTATGGCTTATGAGATGACTGTTTTGTGCAAAGGCTTTACCACACTCATTACATTCAGGTTTCTCTCCAGTGTGTGTTCTTTTATGGCTTATGAGATGACTGTTTTGTGCAAAGGCTTTACCACACTGGTTACATTCATAAGGTTTCTCTCCAGTATGTGTTCTTTTATGCCGTATGAGCTGACTGCTTTTTGCAAAGGCTTTACCACATTGATTACATTTGTAAGGCTTCTCTCCAGTGTGTGTTCTTTTATGCCATATGAGAACAGTGATATAGGGGAAGGCTTTACCACATAGAGTGCATTTAAAGGGTTTCTCTCCAGTATGACTGCTTTCATGCCTGCAAAGAAAATTGGCACATGTGAAAGATTTACCACAGTCATTTCATTACACTAATAAATATATTTATCTATATGAATTAATTTCATAATTTGGTCTAATGGTAAAGAAGAATCAAATTTTAAAGTTTTATCACTTTATTTACATTCATGGTATTCCCCTTCATTATGGGTATTTTTGAAGATCCCTGTGATGGTAAGAGCATTTGTTATATGGATCACTTTTATAGCATCATTTTTCTATAAGAGGTTTTCTCCTATATTTGAAGAGTATTTTAAGAATTCAGTGTTTTACCACAGCAATCCCATTCACAAATTTTTGTACTGTATGAATGATACTTCTTTACAAAGTGAGCCAAGACAAGCAGAAGTTCCAAATTCCTAGTATTCATAGGTAGTTTCAGCCATATGAGTTTGCTGATGAATTCTCAGTGAAGTTGCAAAACCAATTAACAGTAACCATTTATCATATTCAGAAAATTTACTCACAGTGGGGACTACTACCAAATCAATTGTTCTTGGAGAAGGACAGGGACACTGCTTCTTTCAATAACCCTATGCTCATGTGTCTTAGAATCATTTTGACATATGATATACCAGTTTAATTTACAAAAATAATAAAGATTCCCACATTGAATTAACACAGTTTGTTTTTGTTCATCATAGACATGTCATATAGGGATTAATGTTTCTCCACAACAATATTCTTGATTCTCATAAGCTGCTCCTTTCACTAAACTTTACAATGTTACTGCATGAAAATGAGTAACACTGGTTCTACTATGTAATTTTTGCTTATTAGAAGGTTTTGGACACATACTGATCACCAATTCAGTGTGTACACCTCTTACAATATCTGAGTAGATAGAATGAGACTAAACAGATTGGCAGTTCAAGTCAGTAGCTGTAATGTCCATATGATTCAAATGGTATTTTTTGTTACAATATTATTTTATTTTCTTCTATCTTAGGGAGTGCCTTGTAAACACAAATCAGATACCTGACATTGAGGTACATGGAATTATGAGATTTTAATGATCATCAGTACACTTAAAGCAGTGCTGTTTTTACACTGTTGCTTTTCTTTAAAACTTCCAGGACACAGCCATGTGTGCTGGTACATGCCTTCAATTCCAGCACTTGTGGAGGCAGAAGCAGGCAGATCTGTGTGATTTTGAGGTCAGGCTGGTCTAACAAGCAAGTCTAAGAAAGTCACAGATACCCAGAAAAAAATCTATTTCAAAAAAAAAACAAAAATAAAAAGCAGCCAACAAACAAAAACAAACAAACAAAAACATCAGACTTCCAGGACACATTAAAATTTAAGATTTATATCTGTATCAACATGCACATAAAGTTACCTTTTATTACTTGTAGAACTTTGAAAATGTTCTTCAATATTATGGTCATCCCAATTGTAGCCTAAAATATAGTACCAGAAAATATATATTATTGGAAATATCATGTTATTATTAAGGCAAAACTTAAATCACTATCTTCTGTGACCCTGAGAACCATGCCTGATTTATTTACCTCATTCCTCCTCATTCTCAATTGGAATTACAGAAGAGGATCAATAACAAAGTAAAAAGTTGTCTCTTTATTTTAAAAGTGAAAGAAAAATTGCAGTCTTACCTATAGCAGTGAGGTTTTCACAGGTCTCTAGCATCACATCTTTGTAGAGTTGCTTCTGGGAAGGTTCCAGCAAGGCCCACTCTTCTTGGCTGAATTTCACATGCACATCATTGAAGGTCACTGAATTCTAAAATATGCCATACATTTGTACAACAGAAACAGTGGCAACAATATAAATTTATACTTCATTGTCAATATAATCATATAATTCTACTGCTTCTTCAATTTATTTTCTGACACAGAAGTGCGAATGTTATACAGTTGGGTGCTGTGCATGATGTGAAGTAGGGGAGATGAAAAAGCCTAAAGGTTAGATTGAAAAAAAAAAAAAAGGCGTGCTTCAAAAACCTGTGTTTCATCAGTTTGTAAGACATGAATATAAAATAGCCATTAGTTGGGTTCTTGAGCAATCTATGTATCATCTTCAGTTACTTGGGTGAGTAGTTCAGGACCCTGTCATGAGACAGGTGGAAGGACAAAACACAGTCATGATATTTTATATAGCAACAAATGAGATGTGTTGATCAGGGGACACTGAACAGA
The DNA here is from genome assembly GCA_036365155.1 of Meriones psammophilus. Lineage (NCBI taxonomy): Eukaryota > Metazoa > Chordata > Mammalia > Rodentia > Muridae > Meriones > Meriones psammophilus. The sequence goes on from JAEOAE010004004.1 coordinate 133,808, forward strand.
TGGGTAACATCAGTCAAAAGACAACATGGTACTGAATATGTTTTGACCAGGGCTCAGGGATGTGGCATATCAGTATGTGAAAAGGAGGGCTCATATATTTGTGGAAGGGAAAGTGGACTACAGTGAATAGATGGATAAAAATAACGTGAGTGGCAAGCAACAACAATCATAGCCAATAACACCATATTTCTGAGTGACCAGACAAAGGAAAAGGAATAGAACACATGATTATTCTTTGATCATTGTTTTGTATATCCTCCTTACTAAATAATGTAGTCTATAGATTAAAAATAAAGATTAAAACTTTTCTATTAAAAAAGAAGTGTTAATGTTATCACTAAGTCATTTTAGAAGAAAACGGAATAACAAGTTTTAACTGTATCATATCTGAACTTTTTGAAGAGGATATAGCTTTGGAATAGACATGGCAATTAATGTGGACAAAGACAAACAGAGAGAAGAGTGTGAAATAGAGAGACAGAGACATAGAGACAGAGACACAGAGAGAGAAATTAACAGATGAACAATACTAAGTACAGATCAGAGAAATTTATTAACAGTTACTAACTACAAAAAATGGTGGACAAGCTGGGTGTATTCTGTCATGCCTTCAATTCCATCACTCAGGAGGCAGACGCAGGTGTATCTTATTGAACTGGATGTCAGCATTATCTATTCAAAGAGTTCTAGGACAGCCAGACCTATATAGTAAGACAGAGCCTCCCCTAAAAGTCAATCAAACAAACACAAAATATTGAAAGAACTCAGAGGTCTTTACTGAAGCTTCTACAAGGAATTATACATTAACTCCTGTTGTATATTTGTTTTCCAGAAATCTGCACTGCCCCAGCTTAAACTGTAACATTAATGATATCTTACTAAAAGGGAATGCAAGCTAAAAATGGAAAGATGAAAATATTAACAATGTAATTGCTGATCATATATAAGCAACATAAAACAGGAGAGATGGCTCAGCAGTGAGGCCATCTGCTGCTCTTTCAAATAATTGGGCTCAATTGTCAGTGATTACCTGGGACCCACTACTATCAATTGCTATAAGTTCATGAGTTCTGAAGACATCTTCAGATTACTGTGAGGATTAGGCACACAAGTGGTGCATATTCATGCATACAATCAAAATACTCATATTCAGTAAAACTTAAAAATAGATCCCAGATGGTTGGGCTGATTGCATACTGTGTCTGATAAGCTGGGTAGCAGAGACTGCACAGTGACCAATAGTTGGATCTGTGGGTCCCAACTGACTGTGTTTCAAATGTAAGAAGAAAACCAATGATGAGGGAAACAATGGGTCCAACCTCAGAGCACCCAGCTAATCTCTGGGAAAGTTCTTGGATGTTGCAGCAGGAATAAGGTTTTCAAGCAAATGGACCCAAGAAGCAAGCAGGAGTAGCTATTCTAATATCTAATAAAATAGACTTTCAACCAAAATTATTTGAAAGGGATGAGGAAGGGGGAATCCAAGATGGCAGTGCCAGGAGGACATTGGGTCTGAGGAGTAGGACAGCAATGTTGGTACAGCAACTAAAAGACTGAACTCTGGGCCCTAAAACAACAGAGATCCTGTTTCCCAGGTGAGAGGAAACTCCGTGGTGTGGGAGTCAGTCAGGTCCACTCTCAGGTCACTCAGCAAGAACCCGGAAGATATCCCGGGTCCCAGGATACACCTTTGTGTCCTGATAAACTTTCCAGACTAAATTATGTTCTCCAGGGCACCAGAGACTGGGAGCCCCAGTCAAAAAAAAAAAAAAAAAAAAAAACAGGGAAGAAGAAAGCAGGACTGACGTCAGGTCACCCAGTTATCCCTGGAAAAGGTCCTGCAGACTGGTGGGTGCACAGCTGCCAGGCCTGAGTGGGCCTCCAGCTGCTAGGCCTGCATGCCCTACTCTCCATCACACAGAACTGTGTGCCCCAGGACACTAGAGGCTGGGTTTCCCTGTCTGGAGAAAACCCCACAGACAGGGAAACAGCAGGTCCCAGATTAGAGAACTCAGCCAACTCCCCCCACACACACTACATCCACCATACACAGGAACATTCTTGGAAAAGTTCTCAGCTTCTTTCCCAGTCACCAGCTTGGAGCCATCATTGGCAAGTGCCTATGCATTCTACACACCACGTCAAACACCACAGAATGAGTCTTCCTATTGGGAGAAAACCCAAAGGTGGGGGAAATATCTGGCCCTACCTCAGGACACCTAGCTCCAGAAAAGTTTCTGGTTATCCACAGGCTCCATACTCTAGCCTCCTGCTGTACACATGAGAGTGGTGCTCACCTGCCACTGATTACCACTTGGTACTGGGGCACAGAGCTCCAAACTGAGACCTACAGAAGCCTGGGTTCCCTGAGATCAACCCCAGATACTGCTCCAAGGGACAACCAGTTATCCCTAACTAAACTGACCAAACCACAGGGAACTCAGGTTACAGCAGCAGCTCACTAAATTTACAGCAAGAAACCCAGAAGCAGGGCAGCTGTCTCCAGAACTTCTCTGGGTGAGAGGAATAGCTCCTTTTACTAACAAAGGCACAATTACTACTCAGGTCTGTACAATTGAGATGAGCTGTGGCAATTCCTGAAAAACACCTGCCATTCAGTGACCATACCTAAAAAATGGAGGAGAGCTCCTTTGGGAAAAATCATCTTCCTGCCAAGGGGATTAGACCCACCACAGGATTCCAGGAAGTACCAGAAACTAACACCCAACACCTAAGATATCCCAATGGGTAGAGGTCAGTGTAAAAGCTCAATCAACAAAAGACAAAGCAATATGGCATCTCCAGAACCCAGTTATTCAGGAGCAAGCAGCCCTGGATACCCCAGCATAAAGACAATTTCAGGCCAATATCCCTTATGAACATTGATGCAAAAATACTCAGCAAAATACTTTGCAAACCCAATACAAAAACACATCAAAGATATCATCCACTACAACCAAGTAGGCTTCAGGCCAGGTATGCAGGGGTGGTTCAATATGCAAAAATCCATCGATGTGATCCACCATATTAACAAATTGAAAGAAAAATAAACACATTATAATCTCCGTAGTTGCTGAAAAAGCATTTGAAAAAAAAATCCAGCATCCATTCATGTTTAAAGTATTGTAGAGATCAGGGATACAGGGCATATACCTAAACATAGTAAAGGCGATATATAGCAATCCTATAACCAACATCAAGCTAAACGGAGAGAAACGTAAAGCAATCCCACTGAATTCAGGGACAAGGCAAGGCTGCTCCCTCTCTCCATATCTCTTCAACATAGTTCTCGAAGTCCTTGCTAGAGTAATAAGACAATTAAAGAAGATCAAGGGGATATAAATGGGAAAGGAAGAAGTCAAAGTATCACTATTAGCAGATGGTATGATAGTATACATGAGTGACCCCCAAAATTCTTCCAGGGAACCCCTAAAGCTGACAAACACTTTCAGCAATGTGGCTGGATACAAAATCAACTCAAAAAATAAGTAGTTCTCCTGTATGCAAAAGAGAAAAGTGCTGAGAAAGAAATTAGGGAAACAACACCCTTCACAATAGTCAAAAAGGACATAAAGTACCTCGGTGTGACCCTAACCAAGCAACTCAAAGACTTGTATGAAAAAATTTCAAGTCTCTAAAGAAAGAAATAGAAGAAGATATCAGAAGATGGAAAGATCTCTCATGCTCACGGCTTGGCAGGATTAACATAGTAAAAATGGTCCTCTTACCAAACGCAATCTACAGATTTAATGTAATTCCCATCAAATTACCAATACAATTCTTTACAGACCTTGAAAGAAAAATTCCCAACTTCATATGGAATAACAAGAAACCCAGGATTGCTAAAACAATCTTCCATAATAAAAGATCTTCTGGGGGTATCTCCATCCCTGATCTCAAGCTGTACTATAGAGCAACAGTAATAAGAACTGCATGGTACTTGCATAGACACCAACTAGTGGATCAACCGAATCAGATAGAAGTCCCAGAAATAATCCACACACTATGGTCTCCTGATTTTTGACAAAGATGCCAAAACCATACAATGGAAAAAATATAGCATCTTCAACAAATGGTGCTGGTCTAACTGGATGTCTACATGTAGAAAATGAAAATAGATCCATAATTATCACTATGCACAAAACTAAAGTTCAGGTGGATCAAAGACCTCAGTATAAAACCAGACATACTAACCCTGTTAGAAGAAAAAGTGAGGAAGAGCCTTGAACTCATTTGCACAGGCTACAACTTCCTGAACAGAACACCAACAGTACAGGCTCTAAGAGCAACAATCAATAAATGGGACCTCATGAAACTGAAAAACTTCTATAAGTCAAAGGAAACTGTTGTCAAAACAAAACGACTGCCTACAGATTAGGAAAGGATCTTCACCAACCCTATATCTGACGGAGGGTTAATATCCAGTATTTATAAAGAATTCAAGAAGTTAAACAGCAACAAATCAAGTAACCCAATTAAAAAAAATGGGGTACAGAGCTAAACAGAGAATTCTCAATAGAGGAAGATAGAATGGCAGAGAAACACTTAAAGAACTGTTCAACATTCTTAGTCATCAGGGAAATGGAAATCAAAACCACCCTGAGATTTCACCTTACACCCATCAAAATGACTAAGACAAATAACTCAAGTGACAACTCATGCTGGATAGCATTTGGAGAAAGGGGAACCATCCTTCATTGCTGGTGGGAATGTAAACTTATACTACCACTTTGCAAATTAACCTGGCACTTTCTCAGACAATTAGGAATAGTGCTTCCTCAAGATCCAGCTATACCACTCCTAAGCATATATCCAAAAGACGCTCAAGTATACAACAAGGACATCTGCTCAACTATGTTTATAATAGCTTTATTTGTAATAGCCAGAAGCTGGAAACAGCACAGATGGCCCTCAGTTAAGGAATGGATACAGAAATTGTGGTATATCTATAGGATGGAATATTACTCAGCAATGAAAAACAAGGAAAACATAAAATTTGCAGGTAAATGATGGGAAGTGGAAAAGATCATCCTGAGTGAGGTACCCCAGAAGCAGAAAGACTCACAGGGTATATGCTCACTCATACGTGTATATAATATATAAAATATAGGATAAAGATACTAAAATCTGTACACCTAAGGAACTTAATCAGGAAGTTGTATGCTGGCTAAGATGCTCAAACCCCATGCAGAAAGGCAAAGAGAATGGACATCAGATGAGGGAGAACACAGGGACAGGACAGGAGCCTACCACAGAGGGCCTTTGAAAGGCCCTACCCTGCAGGGTGTCAAGACAGATGCTGAGACTCATAGCCAAACTATGGGCAGAGTGCAGGGAATCTTATGGAAGAACTGGGAGATAGTAAACCTGGAGAGGACAGGAGCTCCAGAAGGACAGTAACAGTTCCAAAAATTATGGGCCCAGGGGTCTTTTTTGAAACTGATACACCAGCCAAGGACCACTCATGGGGATGGCCTGAAGCCCCTACACAAAAGGTAGCCTATGGAAGTTCAGTATCTATGTGGGCTCCATAGTAATGGGGACAGGGACTTTCTCTGACAGGAACTCATTGGCCTGCTCTTTTATCACCTCACATTGAGGGGGAATCAGCCTTGCCATGCCACAGAAGAAGACAATGCAGCCACTCCTAATGAGACCTGATAGACTAGGATCAGAGTGAAGGGGAGGAGGACCTCCCTTATCAGTGAACTGGAAACGGGTCAGGGATGGGAAAGATGGAGGGTGGGATTGGAAGTGGTGGAAGGAGGGAGGTACAGAGGGGATAAAAAGTGAATAAACTGTTATTAATAAAAATTTAAAAGGAACACAATAAAATGTTGAAAGGTTTTTTTAAAAACTATGCTGTTTCACATATTTTCAAACCTTAAAAATATTGCCTGATATTAGTTATTGCTCCTAAATAAAAATAAATAAATAGATAGATAGATAAAAAATAAATAAATAAATAAATAAATAAAAATGAGGAAGGATACTTCATACTCATCAAAGGAAAATTCCACCAAGATGGCATCTGTATTCTGAGCAACAATGCCCCAAATACAAGGACACCCACATTTCTAAAAGAAACATTAATAAAACTTAAAGAACATATCAATCACCGTACATTAATAGTGGGAGAGGTCAACATGTCACTATCATCAAGGGACAGAGCAATGGAAAAGGACTTAAACTGAGAGAAAATGACATAAATGGATGTCATGAATCAAATGAACCTAACAGATATCTAGAGAATTTTTTACCCAAACAGAAAAAGAATCTATCTTCTTTCAGCACCTCATGACACTTCTCCAAAACTGAACATACAATAGGTCACAAACCAGGTCTCAACAGATACAATAAGATTGAAATAATATCTTGTATCCTATCAGACCATGATGGACTAAAGATGGACCTCAACAATAACAGAAATAACAAAATGCCTACACACACGTGGGAACTGAACAACTCCCTACTCAATGAAATCTAGGTCAGGGAAGAAATAAAGAAAGAACTTCCTACAATTCAATGAAAATGAAGGTACCTCATACCCAAACTGCAATGAAAGCAGTCCTAAGAGGGGTTTTAATAGCACTAAAGGCCTTCGTAAGCTATTGGAGACATCCCATACAAGCAACTGAATAGCACACTTGAAAGCCCTAGAAAAAAGAAGCAGACAGACCCAACAGGAGTAGACTACTAGGACTAACCAAACTCAGGGCTGAAATCAATACATTAGAAACAGAGAGAATAATTCAAAGAATCAACAAAACCAAGAGCTAGTTCTTTGAGAAAATCAAATACATAGACAAACTCTTAGTCAAACTAAGTAAATGGCAGAAAGACACTATCCAAATCAACAGTCGGAAAGGAAGAGAGAGAGAGATAACAGACACTGAGAAAATCCAAAGAACCATTAGATCTTATGTCAAAAACCTATATGCCACAAAATTTAAAAATCTAAATGAAATACACAATTCTCTTGTTAGATTCCACTTACCAAAGTTGAATCAAAATCAGGTAAAGATATTAAATAGTCTTTTACTGCCTAAGGGAATAGAAGCAGCCATCTAAATACTTGCAACCAAAAAAAGCCAAGAGTGAGATGATTTCAGAGCAGAATTCTACAAGACCATCAATGAAGTGTCAATATTGATAGTCTTCAAATTATTCCACAAAATAAAAATGGACGCAACATGACCAAACTCCTTTTGTAAGACCACAGTCACCTTGATAAATCCTCAAAGACCCCCAAAAAGAAAGAGAACTTCAGACCAATCTCTTTTATGAACAATGATGCAAAAATACTCAATAAAATAATCGCAAACCAAATCCAAGAACATATCAAAGATATCATCCACCATTACCAAGGAGGCTTCATCCCAGGCATACAGGGATAGTTCAATATAGGGACTCTTAACCCGTCATATAAACAAATTGAAAAAAAAACAAAACAAAACAGGATCATTTCCTTAGATGCTGAAAAAACATTTGACAATATTCAACAGTTATTCTTGTTTAAAGTCTTGGAGAGACTGGGGACAGAGGCACAGATCTAAAAATAGTAAAGACAATATACAGCAATCCTATAGCTAACATCAAACTAAATGGAAAGAAAGTTAAATCAATTCCACTGAACTCAGGGACAAGACAAGGCCACACACTCGCTCCAAATCTCTTCAGTACAGTACTCAAAGTCCTATCTAGGGCAATAAGACAACTAAAGGAGATCAAGGGGATACAAATTGATAAGAAAGAAGTCAAAGTATTTATATTCACATATATGACAGTATATAAAAGTGACCCCAAATATTCTACTGTAGGGAACTCCTACAGTTGAAAAAAAAAAACTTTATCAAAGTGGTTGGATATAAAGTTAACTAAAAAAAAAATCAGTAGCACTCCTGTATGCAAATGACAAATGGACTGAGAAAGAATTAGGAGAACAACACCCTTCACAATAGGCAGGAAAAAAAAAAAACATAATGTACCTTGGAGTTATCCTGAACAAGCAAGTGAAAAGCCTGCATGAAAAAACAAACAAACAAACAAACAGACAAACAAACAAACAACTTTAAGCCTCTGAAGAAAGAAATTGAAAAAGATACCAGAAGATAGAAATATCTCTCATGCTGATGGGTCAGAAGGATCAACATAGTAAAAATTGCTATCATACCAAAAACAATCTATAGATTAAATGATATTCCCATCAAAATATCAAAACAATTCCTTAAGGAATTTGAAAAAAAATTTCTCAGCTTCATATGGAAAAATAAAAATGCCAGAATAGCTAAAACAGTCCTGTACTATAGCAGATCTTTAGTATGTATCACCATCCCTGATCTCAAGCTCTACTATAAATCAATAGTAATAAAAAACTGCACAGTACTGAAATAAAAACAGAATGGTGGATGAATGGAATTGAAGACCCATAAATAAACCCACACACCTATGGCCACTTGATTTTTGACAAAGAAGCCAAAACCATGCAATGGAAAAAGGACAGCATCTTCAACAAATGGTGCTGGTCTAACTGGAAGTCTACATGTAGAAAAATGAAAATAGATCCATATTTATCACCCCACATCAAACTACTGTCCAAGTTGTTCAAAGACCTCAACATAAAACCAGATACACTAAATCTGTTAGAAGAAAAAGTGGGAAAGAGTCTTGATCTCATTGATCAAGATGATCAAGATGATAAATTCCTCAACAGAACACCAAGAATACTGGCTCTAAGATCAATAATTAATGTATAGGATCTCAATAAACAAAAGTCTTCTATGAAGCAAAGAACTCTGTCAACAAAACAAAATGACAGCCTACAGCTTGGCAAAAGATCTTCACCAACCCTACATACAACAGAAAGAGCTAATAAACAATATATATAAAGAGCTGAAGAAATTAAACTCCAATAATCCAAATAATCCAATTTAAAACTGGGGTACAGAACTATACAGAGATTTCTCCACAGAGAAATATCAAATGGTAGACATTAAATGCTCAATATCTGTAGTAATCATGGAAATGAAAATGACATTCCATCTTAAACCCATCATGATTAAGGTCAAAACCTGAAGTGACAGCAAGCTAGTGAGAATGTGGAGAAAGAGGAACACTCCTCCATTGCTGGTGAGAGTGCAAACTTATACAACCACTATAAAAATCAATCCGATGCTTTCTCAGACAATTGGAAATAGTGTTACTTCAAGACCCAGCTCTACCATTCCTGGGCATATATCAAAAAGATGCTCCACCATTCAACAAAGATATTTGCTCAACTGTGTTCATAGCATCTCTATTCATAATACCATAACAGGGAAACAAACTACATGTCTCTCAACCAAACCATTGTTTTACAGAAATTGTGGTACATTTACACAATGGAATGCACCTCGGGTATTTAAAAAATAAAGGAAACTATAAAATTTCAGGCAAGTAGATGGAACTAGAAATGATCATCCTAAGTGAGTTATTTCAAAACCAGAAAGACATGCATGGTATATACTCATTTGTAAATGGATAATGGCCATAATAGGATAAACATACTATAATCTACAGACCTAAAGGAGCTAAATAAAAAGGAGGACCCGATGGAGGATGGTCAATTCTTATTCAAAAGGGCAAATAGAATTGACACCAGAAGTGACTGAGGAGAGGGAACAGGATGAGAGCCTAACATACAAATCCTCCTAAAGACTCTGCCCAGCAGGGGTTCGAAGCAGATACTAAGATTCACAGCCAAACTTTGGGTAGAGCACAGGGAATCATAGGAAAGAGTGGGAGGATAGAATGTAGAAAGACCCAGAGCTGTCAGGACCTCCATAAGAAGACCAACAAGGACAACAAATCTGGGCCCATGGGGACTTGCAGAGATTGATGGACCCACCAAAGACCATTCATGAAGAGGAACCAGACCCCTGCTCAGATGTAGCTGATAGGCAGCTCAGTCTCCATGTTTGATCCATAGTAAGGGGAGAAGGTGCTGGCTTTGACATGGACTCTGTTGTGTGCTATTTGATCATTTCCCCTTGGTGGAGGGGGCATTGCTATGACACAGAGGAAGAGGATGCAGGCAGTCCTAGTGAGACCTGATAGGCTGGGTTCAGATGGTAGGAGAGGAGGGTTCCCTGTATCTGAGATATAGGAAGTGGGATAAGGAGGGAAGAAGAATGGAGGGTGAGACAAGGAAGAGTCAAGGGAGAAGATTAAAATTGGGACGTTAAGTGGATAAATTATTTTTTAATTTAATTAATTTATTTATTACAATATGTTCACTTTGTATCCTTGCCATAGCCCCATCCCTCATCTCCTCCCAGTCCCACCCACCCTCCTTCTTCTGCCCCTATGCCCTTTCTCTAGTCTCCTAATTGGGGAGGAATTCCTCCCCTTCTAACTTATCAGGTCTCATCAAGGATGGCTGCATCATCTTCCTCTGTGGCCTTGCAAAGCTGCATCACCAAGGAGGAGGTGATCAAACACTTGAGTTCATGTCAGAGAATAAATAACAAAACAAATTTAAATTAAAAATAAATTAAATGTGAATAAAACAAAGAAATAAAATTAAAAAAAAAAACAAATACAACAGGTAAGAAGAGCATCACACACCTACAATTCAATGACTTGGAAAGCTCAGATAGTGTTAGTGTCATGAATAAATGGCATCCTACGAAATTAAATATACACCCTGCCAAATTTCAAATGCAAGATGTTGATGAAGATCAACACAAAAACCTATGCTTACATATACAAAACAAAAGAAAATAAATACCTAAAACTCTATATTCCATGCTCAGCACTCAATGATGGTGATGTTGATGACAGGCATGTTGGCCTAGATTTAAGCCCAACACTTGAGTGGAGTTAGAGCTGTAAGTTCAAAACCATCCTGGTCTACATACAAACTTTCAGGAAACATCCAGGAACTCTGGGACATTATGACAACACAAAACTTGCTGATAATCAGATTAGAAGAAGAAGGATGAGATCAAAGGTCCAGAAGATATTTTCAACAAAATCATACAAGAAAAATTTCTTAACCTAAAGAAGATGTCTATGAAGGCACAAGAAGCATACAAAATACCAAAGAGACTGGACCAGAAAAGAAAGTCCACTTAGCACAGAATAATCAAAATACAAAACATGCAGAACAAAGAAAGAATATGAAAAGCTGCAACTGAAAACAAACAAACAAACAAAAAAACAAAGCAAACTAACCAACCAATCAGACAAACCAAAAAAAACCAAAACAAATACAAAAACAAAAAACAAACAAACAAAAAATAAACAACCAAAAAACAAAAAAGGCAGATCTATTGGAATTAATCCTGTATTCTCAGTAAAAATGCTAGAAGTTGAACGGCTTAGACAGAGTGCTTCTGACTCTAAAAAACTACAGAATCCAACACAAATTACTAACCATGCCCAAAGTTTCAATCAGCAAATGAAGAAAATAAGATGTTTCTTGATAAGGTCAAATTTAAACAATATGTATCTATAAATATAGCCCAACACAGGGTGCTAAAACCACCACCACCACCACCACCACCACCAAAATACCAGGATTTACAATCACTGTTTGTTGATATCTCTTAATACCATTGGCCCAAATTCACCAATAAAAAGACACAGGCTCACAAAAGTGGATGATAAAACAAAATCCACCCTTCTTCTAAATACATCAAACAGAGCTTCACATCAAGATAGACAATATCTCAAGGTAAAGGGTTGGAGAAGATATTCCAAATAAATGAATTAGAGTATCAAGCTTGTAAAGCAATGTTAATATCTAACAAAACAGATTTCAAAAACAACTAATGAAAAGATGGCAACAGTCATGACATATAAAAAAAAAAAAAACATCCAGCAATATAACATTTCAATACTTAACATCTCTGCCCCAAACATAAGAGCACCCAAGTTATAGAAGGAACCCTTCTGTAGGTTACATCACTTCCTGGCCCTCATAAACTGATAGGGGAAGACTTCAATATATTACTCTCAGCAATGGACAGGTCCTCCTGACCAAACTGAACAGAGAAATGCTCCAGTTAACTAACATCAAAAAACTAAATATACCCAAATGATGTTTACAGAACATCCACCCAAGCACAAAAGATTATTCCCTCTTCTCAGCAACACATATATTGTTCTCCAAAATTGATGATGTACTTGAACAGTGGAAGTCTCAAAAGATATAAGAAACTTTCAATAACCTCCTGCATCTTATCAGACCACTAAGGTTTAAAGCAGCACATCACAAATAACAAAAACAATAGAAAGTTACAAACACATAGAAATTGAACAACTCTCTACCGAATAAAATATGGATCAAAACTAAAATAAAGAAATTAAAGACTTTCTAAAAGTCAATGAAATGAATACACAACATATCAAAAGTCATAGTACACAATGGAATTGTTGACCAGAAGACAGTTCATACCACTAAGTACATTCAGAAAAAATAATCAGAAAGATCTCTTAGTAGCAACTTAACAGCACACCTAAATACTCTAGAACAAAAAGAAGTAAACATAACTAAAAGGAGTAGACAGTGAGAAACTACTGAACTGTGTCTTCACTGGTAAAACCAAATGTTTCCACAGGAAAAGAAAGGAGGATCCTAACAAAATTGATAATGATTAGATTTTAATAGTGGAGATCTCCTGAATAAGCAGAGGTAACTTTTCATCAAACAGTGTGGTCATTCACTCCAAACTAACTTAATAAAGACTAAAATTTTTTTTTTCTTAAATAAAAAAGATACTTTTGTTGTTTCATATTAAAAACAGTTAAGAGCTTTAAAAAGTTTTAAGTAAATACTAAGGTATAAACTTTTTGAGTTGGAATAATTTGGAATGAATATAACATATCTGAGCAGCATGGTGATAGACCATGCATTTAATCCCAGAAGAGACAAGCAGTTCTAAATTAATTAGTTGTTTTCTAAATTCAGGACTTACAATGACAGGGTGTTCGTGTTTCATAGCCTTAATCCCAGCATTTGGGAGGCACGTGCCTTTTCATACCACCTGGGAGGCAGAGGCAGGCACATAGGATTTACAGTGATTTTATTTAAAAGCTGCTTGTAAAAGGCAGGCTGAAAATCAAAGTGAATGCCCTTTATTATCTAGAAATAAATACACTTTAAGGTATATTTGTAAACTTTCAAAGATTTTTTTAAACTTTAATTGAGATATTATACTTTTCTATTTCCAAAAAAAATCATTTTGCCCTTTAAAAGACATAACATGCCTAAAAGGGTACAACCCTCATCCCTGAATTAGGGATGGGGCAGGTTTTGATTTTATCTTTTCAGGAGAATAAAATCATCCACCTAAGAATAAGGAGACCACTGGACACATGAAACTTCTGAAAAAAATGGCAGATCACCAAAAGAAAATGTCAAAAGAGGAGTAAACTGGCCAACTGGCATTACTCACCTTCACGTTATCTCTTCTGTCTTCTACAGACATAACTGCAAATTGTCTTTATGTGATTGCTAAAGAACAATCCAAAATCTCAATCTCGTATCAGAAAAGCCACCTGGTAAGAAACAGAATAAAACAGAAAAATAAGGGATGATTCCATTGTCACCAATCTCATAAACTTCTGGCATGATGTGACTTCTGTACTTACCACAAACTTCAATAATCAAGAATGTGTACAGTGTTTGTGAAAGAATAGGAGTGAGAGAAAAAGGCAAAAACATAAGCCTAAAATATTGCCAAGTTTACATGAAAAGACCTAAGGAGACTCTAACATGAAAAATGTGCAGTGGACCAGAGAAACCTTTGATTGTTTATTTAATATAAAACAAATAAAAACAGATTTCACAACTCACACAAGACTAACTCACAGTGACACCTAAACTGTTATATTTCTGACCCTCCATCTACTACTAACCTCCTTTCCACAGAGCCTTTTTGTTCTGGAAGTGGAAAATGGAGGTGATCATAAAGATAAGCTATGGATTGCAGTCCCTCATGTCCTCTTGTGGGTTCAGGCACACCCCAGCCCTTGCCAACACTCACACCCAAAACAATGTTGCAGAAAAATTTAATGTTTCCTGATGCATGGATTATGTCACAAGATGTGGAATCTGCCCTATCCACTTACCTAAAGCCAGGCACACCTGCATCTTAGAAATTCACCTTGCATCCTGGAATTGAATTTCTCTAAAGCATGCTATTGTGCCTGGTGGTAAATGCAAGGTAAAAAATAAAAATAAAAATAAAATAACCAAGTATTGCTGAAGGATGATCACCACCAACTCTTTTCTTCCAGTTTCAAAACTATTTGTACAATTTGTTACACAAAACAGAGTGTGGAATACAACATTCATCATTTCTAGAAATGAGATCTTCGTTTTTCCAATCTATCTACTGCACGCCAAAAGCAATGCCTGTGTGTGCACACTAAATAGTGATATTATAAGCACCACAGCTTTCTACTTCCCAGGCTGCATGGTCCCCTCCTCCCTGGACAATCAATACTCAGGAAGGGTCAGAGTCCAAGATTCTCTGACCAGGTCACCACATGGAGAACAACAGCACCACAGTCTGAACCACAGTCCAGCTCAGTCAAAGCAGATCAGGCTGTGATAGCTCATTAGACCTGCTCTGCCTGTCCTGGGAACAAAGGCCCCACACTCACCATGGTATGGCATGGCGACTCACTCATAGCTTCCTACAGCTACATCAAAGGAAAATCCATGAACAACCTAGTAAGCTACCTCTTGCTGGTGCTCCTGACTCCTAAGCCTACCCAGAGTCTTCAATTAGCTTGAACAATACAGCTGAGTCTCAGAATAGTAGTAGCTCCTCTACCAGTGGATCAAAGATCAAATGATGCAGATATTAGAGGCATTCTAGCTTTTCCCTAACCCCTATGGGCACAAAAAACCCTAGTGTTGTTATAGAAGAATGAAAATCCCAATTGGTCGATTTTACCAATACAGACCCAGGAGCCAGATACTGGGGAGAAAACCTGCTAGTTCAGAGAGGCAGAGAAAGCACCCATCTGACCATGCTACTCACCTCACCTCTAAGAAGGAAAAGCTCCAAAAGCTCACCAGTTCAGATGACAGCTCAGGGGGGATAGGCCAAAAGAACCCAAGGCCAAAGGCGTTCTAGCTCTAAGCTCAAAAAGCTCAAAAGCTAGCAATCTAAAACTCCTTCCACTTTTACACTCTGTCTTAAATACATTTCAGCTGAAAGTTCCACTTACTCTTTAATCCCTGTCAGCTGGTTTATTGCTTTGCCTCTTGACCTAGGGTTAACATTATTAAATCCTGTGCACAGAGGACTTTTGAATTAAATGTATGTTCTAGGGCTGACAGAACTATACCATTATTACCTGTTTACAATAAACAGAATATTCTTGGAATTAAGGTTTGTGTTAGGGCTCAACCATACCAAACAAAGCACAAGTTTTTACAGTTCACAATCTAAGGGATCACACTGGGATCAAATATCCTGCAACATCCTCATCTTGGAAATGTTTTAAAATACAGTCTTCCACTTTCTCAGGGCACCTGCTCATCTTCTAAAATACAGGACATTTGTGCTGCACATTGCATTGCAGAATCAGTGTCCAGTGCAGTCATCTCTACCTCATAGTTCTGAAGTCCTTCAACCAAACTTGCGTCGAAGCCAAACAGTAACAACCATTAAAAAAACACATGGCTTAGCCAGATAGAGCCAAGTTATTGTGGTAATGATACTTGCTTTTTTGCCCAATGCTGGAATGCTAGTAAATTTAGGTATGCCCTGGTTACTCGCATGCCTCACTGGGTGCCTGTGCCCGTTGATGCCCCTCACGCTATGACTCTCTTCAGACAGAAAAGGGATCTTGGAACTACAGCCACCATTGTTACTACCATCTCATTGGTGGCTGTTGGAGCTACCACCGGGGCATTAGCCATGAGTCATACTGGGCAGACTACTCAGACCCTGATCAATCATTTAGCCAATGTAGCTCATGCCTTAGTTGTACATAAAGGAATTAATGCTCAACTAAAAGGAAGCTTGATGGTGTTCAATCAGAGGAATGACCTCATGCAGGAGCAAACTGATACCCTATGGCAAATCGCTCAACTTGGCTGTCAATGAAAATATGCTGGACTTTGAGTCACTAGCATATAACATGAGAATTTTTCCTGTGCTGCAAATCTGTCTAAACAATTGTCGAGCTATATTTTAGGTAATTGGACTGGAGAATTCGATACTACGATGGAGCAGCTGAGAGTGGCCATTGTCACAGTAAATTCTACCAGAGTGGACGCAGGACTAGCCACAGGATTATCATCATGGATTGCTGCAGCCATGAATCATCTGAAGGAATGGGCGGGCATGGGAGCATTAGCAGGCCATCTGGTGTTGGTCTCCTTGGTTTGCCTGTGGTATATATGCAAGATTAGAGTCTCACAACAGTGTGATGCAGCCATGATCATTCAGGCCTTTACAGCCATTGAAGCAGGACATTCTCCCCAAGCATGGTTGGCTACCATAAAAGCTAAAATGTTACGCTCAGGATGCGAGGCTAAGCACTGCACTCAGGGTTGGCCGCTTCGACCCAGAGAAGAGCATGTCTGATTGCATGCGGGTTGATGCCCCAGGTCCCGCCTCTGAGAAAAAGGTATCGGACGGGTCTGATGCTCTTTGGGTGGATGACACCTAAATGAACATCGGTACAAAGTCCCAATTTATTTCTAATATCAGAGATCAGACCTCTACTCTTGCCTGATGCGTCTAAAACAAAAAGGGGGAACTGTAGAGAGCTGCGGAATGCTATGCCTTAAAGATGGAGCTGGTTTCCGCCTTCCACCTTCCCGATGGTGAGTGCTCTCTGTCACGAACAATTCCACATTTGGCTAAGGCTGAGGATCTGGCTTGCTTCCATGTATGTGGACCTATCTGCATTGCCCACATGGCACGCTGGGGTTGGCTACCCAGAGGCTATTTAAGCTGTGGGCTGGCTTTCCCCTGGGTCCGAGGATTGTTCAAGGTTCCTGAATAAACTGCATTGAAAAAAAAAAAAAAAAGAAAGAAATTACACAATTTGCCCAATTAGCTGAAATAAACTTCATTTTTTAAAATTTAAAAAAAAAAAAAGGCGAAAGATTTATGCGATCTGAAGAGAAACCAGAGTATATAACATGAGAATTTTTCCTGTGCTGCAAATCTGTCTAAACAATTGTCGAGCTATATTTTAGGTAATTGGACTGGAGAATTCGATACTACGATGGAGCAGCTGAGAGTGGCCATTGTCACAGTAAATTCTACCAGAGTGGACGCAGGACTAGCCACAGGATTATCATCATGGATTGCTGCAGCCATGAATCATCTGAAGGAATGGGCGGGCATGGGAGCATTAGCAGGCCTTCTGGTGTTGGTCTCCTTGGTTTGCCTGTGGTATATATGCAAGATTAGAGTCTCACAACAGTGTGATGCAGCCATGATCATTCAGGCCTTTACAGCCATTGAAGCAGGACATTCTCCCCAAGCATGGTTGGATACCATAAAAGCTAAAATGTTACGCTCAGGATGCGAGGCTAAGCACTGCACTCAGGGTCGGCCGCTTTGGACCCAGAGAAGAGCATGTCTGATTGCATGCGGGTTGATGCCCCAGGTCCCGCCTCTGAGAAAAAGGTATCAGACGGGTCTGATGCTCTTTGGGTGGATGACACCTAAATGAACATCAGTACAAAGTCCCAATTTATTTCTAATATCAGAGATCAGACCTCTACTCTTGCCTGATGCGTCTAAAACAAAAGGGGAACTGTAGAGAGCTGCGGAATGCTATGCCTTAAAGATGGAGCTGGTTTTCGCCTTTCCACCTTCCCGATGGTGAGTGCTCTCTGTCACGAACAATTCCACATTTGGCTAAGGCTGAGGATCTGGCTTGCTTCCATGTATGTGGACCTATCTGCATTGCCCACGTGGCACGCCGCCTGGTTACCCAGAGGCTATTTAAGCTGTGGGCTGGCTTTCCCCTGGGTCCGAGGATTGTTCAAGGTTCCTGAATAAACTGCATTAAAAAAAAAAAAAAAAAAAAAAAAATTTGCTTTCCAGAAACAAATTCAGCAACTAATCCATATTCTTGATTCTCTTTGTGTATAACTCCCAGCCCTAAGTATACACTTTTCACATTTACTGACCATCTAAAATTGATTACCATTATCATTGCCATCTTCCCTCCTCCCCCTCCCTTTCTGTGTTGTGACAACACCAGCTTCAAAGTAGGTCAGTGAACTCAATTCTTACACAGGTCCCTCTTTATTTGTAATCTCCCACCTCCAAACAAACAAACAAAAAACAAACAAACAAAACCCAGGGCGGTCAGTGGACACTCATTCGCTGATCTCTTTTACCTCACACTGACCAGTAAGGGCCCACCTGAAAGGAGTTGAAGGATTATGTTCTAGGCACTGGGCAGTAGAGGTAGCATTCAGTGTTTAAATAAAGTGTAAGCTACATAACATGATCTGCAGGAGACATTGCTTTAAACAAGAACAAAAATCAAAGCACTAGAGAAAAAGGAATGGAATTCTTAATGACTGGGGATTATCAGAGAATATTAACTAATAAGAGACTAGAGCAGTGATGCATCAACAAAATAAAATTTAATAATACCAACAACTGACTTATTTATTTATTTATTTGTTTATTATGGATACAGTGTTCTGCATGCATGTACACTTGCACACCTTAAGAGAACGCCTGATATCATTATAGATGTTGTGAACCACCATGTGGTTGGTGGGAATTGAACTCCTGACCTCTGGAAGAGTATCCAGTGCTCTTAACCTCAAAGTTGAAAAAGAAAACACATAGGCATACTGACTTTGAAAAACACAGGCTATTCTCTTGTAGAGGGAAATCCATTAATAAGATACTGTTCGATGTTGTCCCTGTGTACAATATTAGCTGCTGAGACCTGTAACCTGACAAAGCATTAGTCAATAGCCTGTTCCTCAAATTTGAACTGGCAGAACTGTGTCAATGAGGATTGTACATATGGGCATAGGACAGTCCCTTAATTCAAAATTCAATATTTACTGGATCAAGGTACCTGACCCAAATTGTACACCCACAAAACTGGTCTGCTTTCATTTGCATTCATGAATTAATAAATATGTGTTGGGAATTTACAAATTAAAAAGACATCACCCTGGAACATTTCTAGACAATCCTGGTGAGCAAACATGTG
Organism: Meriones psammophilus; assembly: GCA_036365155.1. Classification (NCBI taxonomy): domain Eukaryota; kingdom Metazoa; phylum Chordata; class Mammalia; order Rodentia; family Muridae; genus Meriones; species Meriones psammophilus. The sequence goes on from JAEOAE010004004.1 coordinate 153,017, forward strand.
TATCTCAGGATCCTATTCTCTAGCAGGCCTGGTTAGCAGACTACTTATAAGTGGATTGTTTTACAGGCAGTCTTCCCTCAGTTAAATTCTAACTGGTGCCACTAGTTAGCAATAGGAAATACTTTACATCATCAGGTCTACTCTTCTATATGACAGCTTGATATTGAGTGCTCTCTGACACAGGACATATCATTTACAATCCCTACAAAGTCCAAATGGATCGTTTAGAACTTAGAGAACCTACCTGACACCCCCAAAGATCACCAGGAAGTAGGACTAAAAAAGGTCACCTAAAGGTCACAAGAATAGTGACTGTACCATAAGGTCAGCTGGAACTAGGCCATGGGTCACCATTTCTCAAAACAAGGTCATAAGATTCCTACCCAAGGAACAGCCTGAGGATAACACAAGGATGGGAAGGTATCTTATCTCAAAGTGGGGCATTTGTCCTGAGCAACCTACCAACCTTGTAGTAGAACATTCAATGACACAGAAAATACCTAACATTTCTGAGGCCAAGAGTTAGCTCTCTCAATGTTAGTTATGTTAGCTAGCCAATCACTTTGTAAAAAGCTTGCCCTTACTGAATGTCACCCAATCCTGTAACTGTTAAACTGGAACTTCTTGGTCCTTCCTAAAACCCCATTCAAAACTCTGTCATGCAGCTGCTGAGGGCTCTCCTCTCTGATCCACTATGATGGTGATGATGGAGAGACCCAGCTTAAACCCAAATAAAACTCTTTGCTCTTGTATATGTGGTTCAGCTCCTGGTGAACTTTGGTGACCCTAAGATCTGGCCATAAAATATGGGTTCTCATATTGGATCCACAAGTCTCCCAAGCACCCCAGGCACATGTTGCTGAACAACAGCTAGTAAGTGAGCACTCTGTCTGTGTCTGTCTCTGTGTATCTCTAGTTTTTTTTTTTTTTTTTTTTTTTTTTTTTTTTTTTTTTTTTTTTTTAGGCCTTGAGAAAATGTGTAATCTGTGTAGTCAGAAAGTTTAGAGCTGATGCTTTGGACAGCTGTGGGCCAGAGGGGGCTTGGAAGACTTTCCAGACCCCCCTAAAAGGGGCAAATCTGTAAGGGGCGTTAAGCACTGAGATTTCTGTGATCTCTGGACCTCAGAGAGGATGAATGTGCCCCTATCTGTAAAGGATGGTAGAGTACCCAGTTTTCTGTGATCTCTGGATCTTTGGACAAGGACAATGCAGGTAGCTGCTGCATCAGAGATTCACTGATATCATACTTTCATTTTTTCCACTGCAGGAGTGGTGGGATGTGCTGTCTGGCTCTGTGTATTTTTCTGCTGCACAAGCAATGGGATCTAGCAGTCTGTGTCTTGTTTAACTGTTTTGACTCTCACTGCCATTTTTTTTGCTCTGGGACTGACTGAGGACATGGGACAGAATTCTTCTATCCCCCTAGACCTGATTCTTTCCCATTTCAGGGAGGCTTAAGCCATGCTCCACAGGCTCCAGTGAGAGTGGCAAAGAGGTGCCAAAGGATGGATACAGTATGTGGAGCCCCAGGCTTGGCACCTCTGCCAATGTTCTCTGGTCTCTGGTCTAGCAGAACTTAGCTACTACTCTGGCCTTTGATCTGGCAGAGATTTCCTGCTGCTGTGGTCTCTGGTCTGGCAGAGTTTGGCTGGTGCTTTGGCCTCTGGTCTGGTAGAAATCAACAGATATGTTGCTGCTCCATTATCTGGTCTGGTTGAATGAAGGTCACCATTCCAAACTCTGGTGTAGATGGGTGGAGCCTGATTTGGGGGTAGGTCACCACTAATGGAACAGGATAGATGGCCAATAGAGAGACAGGCCACTGTTCTGAGTTTTGGTATTTTCTTCTTCCATTCTCTTTGAGCGCATTATACCCAGTACATTTTTTTCCTTTGTTGTTCTTTTGTGATTTTGTTTGCTTGTGATGGTCTCAGTGGGCTGGTGATCAAACAGCTGTGCTCCATGGTGACTTTGCCTTCCCCATGCTCCCAATACTACAAGCTGGGGCACCTCTGGTCATCAGTGGGAACACATATTTCCACATATTTGGCTAGGAAGGCTCGGTTGGAGAGGGGTCTGTGTGCAGAAAATCTTGCTGGGCTTGACCTTGCTATCTCTATTAGGAAGGTCAGTGACCTGAGGTTAGATCTGGCTTGGAACAATGACTGCCACATAATGCTTTTAGCTAACATGTATTGTAGTTATTACTATTATTATTATTATTATTATTTGGTTAGGGTACCCTGTAGCCCAGCCTGGCCTTAAACTAAACAGCTATAAGATGACCTTGAATTTCTGATTCTTCTGCTCCACCTCTTATCAACTGAGCTACACTCCCAATTCAACAAACTTCTTTTTTTTTGCCATAGGTGGCTTCAACAAGGAAGTGAACCGAACTCAAATAGGGAAGGCTTGGCTCCACTGAGCTCCTGGGTCTGAGCCTGTGTACTGGCACTGTACACAGAATACCCATCTGAGCACCTTGATATGTCACTTATTAGCCTGGCTGTACTTATGAGATTGTCACCTGAGAATGAAGCCAATTCTTTTTTAGTCAAGGTCTCATACTGGCAACTAAAAGAATTTTATTAGAAAATCTTAGAAAGCACATGTATGATTGTGGTTTGAATGGGTGGAGAACCTCTGTCAATGTGCTCCCCAAAGTGCTAAAGGATATAAGTATGGGGAACGGGGAGGGGTAGATGAGGAATTCACCATGTCTGGGTATCTACCCCTACCCCCCAGAAAATGAGTTGCTTTACTTAATCACCAATGCAAGAAAAAAAAATAGCTAGAATCCATTTGAGGTTCAAAGTTTAGAAGTGAGGCTGCAGGGGTTCTTTTGGCAATGCTTTTGAAGAACTGCATCCATTCAAGTGCAATGTTTGTAAATTCACACTGAGCAAGGAAGGCAGGCAAGGGAAGGGGAGGGGAGGAGAATAAAAAGGAGGACAGGGGAGGAACATGTTTCCTGTCAAGAAAACAAAACTGAAAAAAAACCTTAATGAAGTCACACTTTTTGTATGTGTGCCCAAGAATTTTTTATTATTATTTATTTAATTTTTTGTGTTAAATATTTTTTTAATTTTTTAAACTTTTATTAATTACACTTTATTCATTTTGTATCCCCCCATAAACCCCTCCTTCCTCCCCTCCTAATCCCACCTACTTTCCCCTTTCTTCACGAATGATCCTCCCCAAGTCCACTGATAGGGGAGGTCTCCATTTCCTTCCTTCTGATCTTACTCTGTTAGATCTCATCAGGAGTGGCTGCATTGTCTTCCTCTGTGGCCTGAGATCAAAGAGCAGGCCAATCAGTTTATGTTAGAGGCAGTCCCTCTTCCCATTACTATTTAACCCACTTGGACACTAACTATCATGGGCTACATCTGTGCAGGGGTTCTAGGTTATCTCCATGCATGGTACTTGGTTGGAGTATGAGTCTCTGGAAAGACCCTGGTGTTCAAATTTTCTCATTCTGTTGCTCTACTTGTGGAGTTTCTGTCCTCTCCAGATCATACTATTTCCCACTTCTTTCATAAGATTCCATGTACTCTGCCCAACAGTTGGCCATAAGTCTCAGCATCTGCTTTGATAGTCTGCAGGGCAGAGCCTTTAGAGGTCCCTCTGTGGCAGGTTCCTAACTTGTTTCCTGTTTTCTTCTTCTTCTGATGCCCATCCTCTTTGCCTTACAGGATAGGGATTGAGCGTTTTAGTTAGATCCTCCCTCTTGATTAGTTTCTTTAGATGTACAGATTTTAGTAGTTTTATCCTATATTATATGTCTATATGAGTGAGTATATACCGTGTGCCAAGAATGTTTAAGTTATGTTCATGTGTACATTCCTTTCATCATATTTACATATATACTCTAAACGTTTGCTGAATAATGGTGTTTCAATGTCTTTCCCACATTTCAACCGAATTATTTTTGGGCACTAAATCTAAACCTAATTCTTATCAATATTTGGAGGTTTTACTTGTTTTGAATGTGTGGTTTCATTTTCCTAGTTAACAGTGTGTACACAGTCCCTTACACCAGGGTCATCATATTTGGGTCTCTAACAAAGTAATGAAAAACATTAAATAGTACTAATAATGTTAATGACTAAAATGAAAATAACCGAGTGCATTGTACAATGATCTCAGATGCTCTTTTCAGACAGGACATTTTATGATGAATTTTTTTCATGAGGCACAAAATGCCTGCTAAGCTTAAGGCTTATTTACAACATTCTCTTGAAAAGAACGTTCAAGATGCATCCTAAAGTCATAACATCAAATGATGTACAGAGAGGACATAATCACCTTTGCAGATATGGGCTCCTAGGGATAAGTATGGTAGGATTCAAAGCTCAGGACACTTTCTGAGGATATGACTTCTCATAAAACCTAATGAAAAAATTGATTCATCCCAGAAAATGAACATATACATAAAACCAAATACATATAAAGCAGGTAAATGTCAGGAGAAGGACCAGGTTAAAAACTAACACCAAATAAGTATCACTGTTGCTGTATCTGGAATTTCTACCTTATTTGGAATGCAGAGACAAGAAGACTGTTAACCCCTGTATTGAAGGAAGTGCATCTGCATAAAGAAAAGCAATGTTTCAATTCTCCTGTTCTTTTTTTCTCCTCCCCTTCCTCCTCCTTCCTTACCTCCTATATGTGAAGCAAATATTCTTCCTCTGAGTTGTATTCCTGCCTTCTGTTCAAAACAGGCAGAAACAGATTAGTCTTTGGATATAATGAAGCCAGATGCTAAATCTCACTAAAGCTTAAAGGAAGTAACTTGTTATGGGATAAATTAAAGAGAACACAGAGAAGGCAACAGGCATAGAGTAGGCTGTCCTAGTAACAGCAGTAACAGAACAAGATAAAAAGACTGCAGGAAAAGTTTTTTACAGATGGCACAATGGCTGGCATTAACAAATAAAATGCTACATGCTCCCATCTTTTAGGTGTGAATTCTTTATTAGTATCAGATTATGAAGATTTTGTTAAAGGAATTTACTGTTTAAAAGTTTATTTGTCCTTCCACAGATAGTTATTGTGAATTAGGTAGCCAATACTCTGCTAAGTCCTGAACACACAAAAATGATTGATGTAAACACCACTCTTTCTCTATAAGCTTACAGTCTTGTGGGGTAATCCACCATAAACAAACCCATAGACCATGCATAGAAATGTATACACCACATAAATTCCACTATGAAACCTAAAGGAAAGCAAGAGTTACATAACACCCTAGAAAGGATAAAGAACATACATATTCAAAGGCTGAGAGGTGAGAACATTTTAGTTCAGTAGGGTAAATGAAAGAAGGTGAATTTATTTGCCATATACTAGGGAAGAAGAAAGGAATGATAATGATAATAATAATAATAATAATAATAATAATAATAATAATAATAGATTAAAGAGGGATGATCGCCATCCTCTCTGCTGCTGCTGTTATTTACATCCTTGCACCCTTTCATGTGCCTCTTGCCCTCTAGTGGTGACAGGAGGCAACTTCTCCATCATTTCTCTCTGAACTGTTGCAGAGCCTGCAGGGCTGGTGGCCCCAGGGAGAGCCCATGATGGGGAGGCTTGGGCAGGTGACTCCAGGAAGTGACCATGCTTCCTCAGCATTGTTCCAGGTGGAACTCGGAACCTTGGTTGCCAGGTAACCAGACGCCAGCAGCAGCAACAGTTGCCTGGACAGACCAGCTGGTCCAGAGCTGCTGGAGAGAGGAGTCTGTTCTTCTGCTTCCAGACCTCCAAAGGCTTAGGTCTCTTGGAAGCCAATGGTGGTCGCCTGGGCCGCTGCTGGAGACATGTGGTGCACTCACTGACACATTTCTGGCCTGTTCCCCACCGGGAGACCAAGGTAATCAGGGCCGCCGTGTGGTGGGGGATCTTTCTGGTCCACTCCCACCCCCCATCCACCGTGTTTGCGGCCTGGGCGAGTGTTCCTGTTGGGTCACTGAGGAACACTTTTCAAGCCTGCTTCAGTATATGGAAAGGGGTCGTTGGTGCCCCTCGGGGTTTGCACACTTCAAGCCTCCCTCCTGCCCTGGTCACTTCTCAGAGTGAAAGGAAGAGAGCCTTCCAGCATGGTATCCCCATTGCTCAGCAATGATGGCGTGAACTTCGTGGAGCAGATGATCCCCTATTTGCTCACTGCTCTTTCTGACCCTTTATCCAAAGTTTGCGACCAATGGGGTGATTCTGGAATTGATTCTGAAAAGGCAGGCAAGTGGCTCCCCCAGGGATCCAAACAGACATCCTCATGCTGTTTCCCAGGGCTTGTGTCCTCACACAACCAGCCACTGAGTCCCAACAGCCTGGGCCCGGTCCTGGCCCTTTAAAATGATATAGCCTAGCATGGGCGATTGGGGCAAGGGTGGGGCTCTACCAGGTCCCATTCCCTTCCCCAGGAGTGTCACACACCACCCTTTCTCACACCATGAGCATCCTTTCCCTGTTTGTGTAAAGGATTCTGGACCCCATCTGTGGTGTTTGAGATGAATGGAGGCCCCAGCACCTCAACCCCTCCTTGGGAAGATTTTAATATTTCCTTCTGGATGTCTCGGTGGGTTGGAGACATGGGGCCTTAGGGGTGATACCCCCGTGAAATGTCACAGGTATAGATGCTTCAGGCCCGACTGTGAGGGGGACAAGCAGACAACGATGTGAGTGGACTTGAGGCCGAGGGGGAGGTGAGAGGGGAGCGTTGTTTTGGGTGGCCAGGATTGAGGACCAATAATGGCCAGGAGCCTCGCCTTTGGGGTTCTCTCACTAGGGACTGTCCCCGAGACCTTGCCTGCTGGTAGAGGACAGATGTTTCCCACAGGGATCCTGGGTTTTGAGCAGCAGAGGGTGGGACAAGAGAGGAAGGGCCTTGGGGGACACCCATGCCCTACCCCGCAGCCCTGAAGTGAGGCCAGGCTCCCAACCACATGTCCCTATGCCCTGCTCTTACCCACAGGGCCATCTTATCATTCTTGTCCCAGTGGCTGCAGAAATTCCCCCAGTTTTTCTGTGGGGCCCCGGACCTGGCCATCATGAGGTGGCTGCTAGACTATGCCAGGATCCATGTGACCACTGCAGAGTTGGACTGCCAATCTGGGGAGATCCTCCGGGCAATGGATAAGCCTGGGATAAGCTGAAGTCCGAGGAGGAGAAGGAGGAGGATGATTAGGAAGAGGGTGTGGACCCGGGGGAGGTACCTGGTGAGCCAGCAGCTGATTCCAGCCCCGTGTCCCACAGGGGAAGTGTCCTAAAGCTCTGGCCAATGAAGCAGAACAGGATGTCTGTCAGCTTGACCGTTCTGCAGGTAGGAGAGGGGACTGTGCCTTCCCTGGCATGGAGAGGCCATCTTGGGTTACCTCACCCCATCTGCGTGCCTTCAGGCTGCTCCCCTATCCTGGATGACGGCTCACCCCTTTCTGTGCTCAGATCCTGGGCTACTTGGGGGCTCAACTGAAGAGCTGCCCATGCAAGAGGCCTTGGTGGAGCAGGAGAAATGGAGCCTGGGTTCAGGGTCAGATGTTAAGCCCCAAGAAGATGCTGAGCTCCTGGATCCCATGACTGTGGGACCCCCAGTCTTGCCAGAAGCTAGACCAGTGCAACTTCCGGCTTTAGCATCAGAGGACTCACAGGCCCTTGTGGACCTGACGGATGAGCTACTGTTTCTCTCCACTGTGGTGCACTTGGGGGCACCCGATCCCCTGTCCTCCCTGCCTGAGGTAGACATATAATTGGTACAATTGCCGGCTGAGATGCACCCAGCACCTGCTCCCCTTAGAGAAAAGAATCCCTTTATTTTGTATATTTTTAAATTGCTGTTTTTCACTGTTGCATTATTGTTGTTGGTTTCATATTATTATTAAAAAGGTGTTGCTTACTCAACTTAAGTGATGTATTCAGAGATGGGGCCTCCCCATCTGCCCACAGTAGGTGGAACCATTCCTAGGCTGTGGTCCTGGCTGAGCCAAGGGGTATGGAGCCTGTTTTGTCAAGAGTTTCCTGCAAGTTGGGCATGTGCATCCACCTATAGAAGATCCTGCCAGGTGTGTAGTTGGTGCCCAGGGGGCCTACTGGGATAGATTGAGCCCCAGAAACAAAGCCCAACAGGGCCAATGCTTGACAGCAGACTTTTGGGGCCACAACTGGGCCAAGAGCTAGGCTCTGAGGACCAGGACCAGGATCAGGAACAATACCAGGACCCAGGTCTGTGTGCACTATCCCTGAGGGGAAAATAACCCAATAATTTGAGATACAGAGTACATTTTGATATTTCTACATAGCCATGCCTGTTTTAGAACTCAGTCTTTGGAGCTGGTCATGGTGGCACACACCTGCAATCCCAGCACTCAGGGAAGAAGAGACTTGAATTTGAGGCATGCCAGGTCTACAAAGTAAGTATAGAACAGCCAAGACTACACAAGGAAATTCTGTCTAAAAAACAAACAAATAAATGAATGAACAAACACAAAAGAGAGCTCACTGTGTGGACCAAGCTGACCATAATCTATTCAATTCTTTGCATCAGAAAAATACCTATCACCAAGTGAAAATGCATTATATCAATAGTAGCCACCGAAAGACTATCAGAATGATCTAATAAACTTCTGTGATTGGATTTGATACACATACAGCAAACTTCAATAACTACTCCATTGTTTCTAATTATAGAACACAACCACAATTGGTGACCTCCTCCATTACATTACATTATAAATTATTTACATGGTAAATAATTTACTTCATCCAAGGACATGTTTCTTTTCATGATTAGATTCTTAGGGTGTACAGATATTAGCACGTTTATCCTGTATTATATGTCTAATACCCACTTATGAGAGAGTATATACCCTGTGTGTCTTTCTGCTTCTGGGATACCTCAGTCAGGATGATCTTTTCTAGATCCCACCATTTGCCTGCCAATTTCATGATTTCCTCATTTTGAAATGCTGAGTAGTATTCCCTGTGTAAATGTACCACAATTTCTGTATCCATTCCTCAACTGAGTGGCACATGGGTTATTTCCAGCTTCTGGCTATTACAAATAAAGCAGCTACAAACATGGTTGAACAAGTGTCCTTGTATACTTGATCAAAATTTGGGTATATGCCTAGGAGTGGTATAGCTGGATCTTGAGGTAGCACTATTCCTAATTTTCTGAGAAATTGACAGATTGATTTCCAAAGTGTTTGTACAAGTTTACATTACCATCAGAAGTGGAGGAGTGTTTCCCTTTCCACACATCCTCTCAAGCATGTGTTGTCACTTGAGTTTTTGATCTTATCCATTCTGATAGGTGTAATGTGATATCTTGGGTAAACTGATAGGTGTAATGTGATTTGCATTTCCCTGATGACTAAGGAAGATTTTTGAGGAGACAGGAGTTCCACAAGGAGAGCAACAAATGAAAAAGTACTGGGTACTGGGGTATTTTTTTTGAGACTGATACTCCAACCAAAGACCATGCATGGAAATAACCTAGAATTTCTTCAACTCCTGTCCAGATATATTCCATGGCAGCTCAGTCTCCAAGTGAGTTCCCTAGTAATGGGAACAGGAACTGTCTCTGATATGAACTCAGTGTCTGGCTCTTTGGTCACCTCCCCTTGATTGGGGAGCAGACCACAGAGGAGGACAATGCAGACATTTCTGATGAGATCTGATAGGATAGGGTCAGATGGAAGTGGAGGAGGACCTTCCCTATCAGTGGACTTGGGATCAGAAATGGGAGGAAGTAAGGAGGTTGGGTAAAAGCGGGGATGAAGGATGGAGCCACAGCATGGATACAATGTGAATAAACTGTAATTTACAAAAACATAAATTTTTTAAAAGTGAAAAAAAAGAAACAACCTTCAGATACTAGAAGATTTTTGTTTACATACCAGGATGTTGTTTTTTGAGAAAAGAGATTTTCTGTATGGCCTTGACTGACCTGTCATGCTTTCTAGACCAGGCAGGCCTTAAACTAACACAGATCCATTTCTCTCTGCCAGTCATAGTGCTAATCTTAGAGGCATTTGCCAACAATCCCGGCTTTGAGTTTTTTAATTTAATTTAATGTTTTATTTTTGCAACATGATGTCTCAGTGCATCATTGCCAGTCCAGGACTCTCTTTGTAAACCAGGCTGACCTTGAAGTCATAGAGACCTTCCTTCATCTGCCTCTCATGTGCTGGGACTAAGGATGTGTATCACCATGCCTCGTAAGACTTTATTATAGCCTAGTCACACTATGTGATTTCAGACATATCTAGCCACACATCTAGACTGTTTTTTTTAGACAAGGTTTCTCTCTGTAGCTGTGCATGTCCTGGACTTGTTTTGTAGACCAGGGTAACATTGAACTTACACAATAGCATGCTTGTATCTCCTGGAGAGAAGGGATTAGAGATTTGTGCCACAAAGCCTGGCTCAGATTTTATTTCAATAAGATATATATGATTTAAACATAAATTAAAACATGATTTTTTAATCGTATATATACATATATATGATATATACATATATGATTAAAACAATATATATATAAATATATAACATATTTATTAAATATATTTGTTTATATTGCTATATTTAGTGAGTATATATTAATTATACATATGATTATTTAGGTATTTTGAGAGAGGGTTTCTCCTTTTAGCCCTGGATATCTTGGACTAGATCTGTAGAACATCCTGACCTTGAACTCACAGAGACTGGCCTGCTTCTGCCTGGCAGAGTGCTGGGATTAAAGGCCTATGCCAACACTTAGTATTTAGGCACCTGCTTCTGTCTTTCCTAGCAACCTGTGATGTCATTATATGTCGACAACCAGGTAGGGCAGGTGTGGTTAGTTTACTCCTTAAAAGAATCTTCCTGCCCACTTTCTCTCTCTCTTGGCCTCTCTTGCCCTCTTGCTATTGCCTTCTTGCCCTCCCCCTTTCTCTGTTGTGGTGCCCCTCTCACTCTCTCTCTTCCCCCTATCATGTCCTGCTCTCTCCTTCTCTGTCTCTCTTCATTTCCATCTGAGAGCCCACCAAAGAATGAAAACAACTGTAAAAGTAAAACAGCTGTGACTATTCCCATCCTTGAATTAAAGCCAGAGGCACATAGCTCTCGAACAGTAGTATGAACTGCTCTGAGATAGCCTTGAATTGAAGCCAGAGGCAGATAGCTCTCAAAGGGCAGGATGAACTGCTCTGAGATAGTTTTTTAAAAAATAAGGGCAGGGTGAATTGTTTTGAGAAAACTCACAAATGGCCAGAAACTGCAAACAACTAGCTGTAAACTATCTTCATGCTATTCTTGCTGACCAATCAATGTATAGAGCAAAAGTGGCCAGATTTTTAAGTATAAAACCCTGTGCTTTGCATGTTCATGGTCGTCCCCTGTCTTTAGAGGGGCAACCCTATCACAATTTGAATAAAACTCTTGCTTTTGCATCAAGTTGTGGTCAGTAAGTGTTCCTTGGAAGGACACAATCCTGAGCTCCTGAGCAGTGAGACTCCAGGTCTTACAACGTGAAACTAAAAAGCTTTTGCCATCCATTCCTTAATGATGAAGCAGCTTATAAAATGGGAAACATCTTTACCAGCTACGCAACAGACAGGTTTATATGTAGACCATTCAAAGAAGTCATGAAATGTAAACATGAAGAAACAAACAAACAATCTAGAAAAGATCATCCAGAGTGAGGTATCCCAGAATCAGAAAGACATACACGGTATACACTCACTTTTAAGCGGATGCTAGACCTATAAGATATGATAAAAATACTAAAATTTGTACACCTAAAGAAGATAAATGAGAAAGAAGGCATGGATTAAGATGATCAATCCTCACTTAGAAAGAAAAATGGGATGGACATAGGAGAAAACAACAGGACAGAAGCTTACCACAGAGGACCTGTGAAAGATTCTACCTAGCAGTGTATCAAAGTAGATGCTGAGACTCATAAGCAAACCTTGGGCAGAGCACAGGGAATCATATGAAAGAAGGCGGAGTTAGTACGACCTGGAGAGGACAGGAACTCCACAAGGACCAAATATATCAGAGCACAGGGGTCTTTTATGAGACTGTATCTCCAACCAAGGACCATGTATGCATGTAACCTAGCACCCCTGCTCAAATGTAGTTCATGTTAGCTCTGCATCCAATTGGTTACCATACTAAGTGGAACAAGGACTATTTCGGACATGAACTCAATGGCTGGCTCATTGACCTCTCCTCCCCCCCCCCAAGGAAAATCAGACTTGCTAGGCCACAGAGGAGGACATTGCAGCCAGTCCTGATGATACCTGATAAGCAAGGGTCAGTTGGAACAGGAGGAGGCCCTCCCCTATCAGCGGACTTGGAAAGGGGTAGGGAGGAGATGAGGGAAGGAAGGTGGGATAGGGAGGTGATGAGGAACTGGGCTACAGCTGGGATACAAAGTTAACAAGCTGTATCTAATATTAAAAATAAAAATTAAAAAAGTGGGACATAAAACAAAGTTCTTAAAGATGAAACACAAAATGCTGATAGATTTCTTTTGTTTGAAGACAGGATTTTTCTGAATAATTTTGGCTGTCCTGGACTCTCTTTGTAGAACAGCCTGTGCTTGAACTCACAGAGATCCACCTACATTTAACTTCCTGAGTGCTAGGAATGCAGGTGCTCACCATGAGGCCTAGCTGCTGATAGTTTATTTTGTTGTAGCATTTTATTTTTGTTGTTGTTTCATGCACTACACCCGAACTGCAGTTTCCTCTTCCTCCACTCCTCCCAGCCACAATCTATCCACCTCTACTCTGCCCAACTCACATCTCCTTCATCCACTGCTTCTTTATTTTCAATGAAAAAAACGTGATGGCATAGCAAGTTATAATGAGACTAAGAACAATCCCTCATATCAGAGTTGGTCAAAGCAATACATGAGGAGAGAAAGTGTAGCTAAAGCAGGAAAAAGAGTCAGAGACGCCCCCATTCTCACTGTTGGAAGTCCCTCAGCAACATCAGGATAATAATCATAAGGTGTATGCCAACAACCTAGCTAACAAGACTCATAGCATGTTTATGTTTTTGTCCTTCAGTCTCTGTGATCCCCTATGAGCCCAATTGACTCAGTGGGCCATGCTCTTGTTGTGTCCTTGATATCTCTGGTTCCTACAATACGTATTTCCTCATTTCTGGGGTTCCCCTGGATACATCATTGTGTTTGGCTGTGGGTCTCTGCATCTGCCACCATCAGATGCCGGGTGATGTCTCTCTGATGACAACTGGGCTAGGCACTCATCTAAGATTATAGCAGAGTATCTTTTATTGACTTTTTTTGCCTGTCATGTTTACAGATATTGTGTGTCTCTAGGCTATCTTGACTATGGTTCATGGTCATCCAGGCAGTGTCAGGCATGGACTTCCCCTCATGGTGTGGGCCTCAATGTGTTTTCTGGAGTGTATTTAATATTATTGGGTTAGGGTTTTCCTTCTAGTATTTTCTGTAGGGCTGGATGGCTGCATATATACTGGGTATAGTAGTCTGGGTTGGCATCGGTGGTCTCTTAGTGTCTGCATGTTATCCATCCAAACACTTCTGGCTTTTATAATCTCTGCTGAGAATTCTAGTGTGATTCTGATAGGTCTACTTATTATTTGAATGAAGTTTTGGTATTAGCAGTGTCATGCATAGAACAGTTAATTTTCATGATGTCATCCCCATATAAAATAGAATCTCCGTAACGTAAGAAAATGAAAAATGAACACACTTTAATGTGTGTTGAGGGAATTAAGACAAAGAAGGGACTAATTTGAGGTAAAATAAACTATATATAAATACTGCAAAAAAAAATTAAAATACTTGTAATTCAATTATGATATTTTAGAACATAACTGCATCAGAAAATTTAATTCCTAGTCCATCAATATACCCAAAAAGTCATGTAGCATTTTGACTTTGCATGATGATGAATATTTTTTTCTATAACTCCTCATATGTCAGTTACTATTGTTTAAGTGATTTCTGAATGAATTACATGACATTATTCAAAGCAGAAAATTTGGTAGTTCTAGGTGAAAGATGATTATATGCATAGTTTATTTTCCTCTAACTCTCTCTTTATAGGAAAGGATTTATGAGAATGATTTACAATCTGTGAGTCAATTCATTCAACAGTGGATGGCTAAAAATGGAAAATCCAGGAATCTATCAGTGGCTTAGTCCATGAGGCTGGTTGCCTCAACTCACCTTCAAATACACGGAAATCCTCAAGAAGAAGGTTCTATAGTCAATGAAGAAATAGACTCGCTACCCAGGCATAAGGGAACAGGCAAAGAGTAAAACATTCCTTCTTCTATGTCCTCGTATAGGTTTCCAGTAAGATGAGGCAAAGGTGAGTGGTTGGTTTTGCAGTATGAAGATACAGATTAAAGGTGTGTTTTTCAGCCTGACAGATTCAGAAGAGAAGTAGAGAAGACGACTTCAAAGAAGGAAGAGTGCTTCACCATGGTGTCCTTCATTTGGGGGTTTTGCTTCATTCCACATGCAGTCAAGGAGGTCCTCCCCTATTCGTGGACTTGGAAAGGGACAGGGAGGAGATGAGGGAGGGAGGGAGGGTGGGATTGGGGAGGGAATGAGGGATACAGCTGGGATGCAGAATCAACAAAATGTAACTAAGGAGAAAAATAAAATGATGGAAAAAAAAATTTATCTTGAAGAATAATAAAACATGGCACAACAAATAAAAAAATATATATATATAAAAAAAAAAAAAAAAAAAAAAACAAGACTCAGGATCACACCTCTCTTCAGCTTGAAAGAGAATCCTATCTCCTCTTGACGTTCATTTCCAAAGGAAAAGAATCACCAGGTCCTAGCAAGGCCTAAGAATCATTTCATGACGCAGAGGACAATGGCAGACGAATGACATCTTGATCCTGATCGTCATGGAAGCTGACGTGATAGAACTGTCCTTCAGAAACGGTCCAGGTTAGCAACCACTCGGCATCGCCGTTGAGCCACTCCACAAAACACCTCCCTCATAGGACAACCCACATGAAGCACAAGGATTCACCTCCCACCTGCTACATATGTGCAGGGTCCCTAGGTCGAGACCAAGCATGCTCCTTATTTGATGGCTCAGTCTCTGCCAGCCCCCTGGGGGCTGAGTCAGCTGTTTCTGTTGGTCTTCTTTTTTTTTTTTTTTTTGGCATGTCACTTAATTTTATTTTTTTTTTTTTTTTATTTTTTTCCATAATTTTATTTTTCTCATGAGTTACATTTTGTTGATTCTGTATCCCAGCTGTATCCCTCATTCCCTCCCCCATCCCACCCTCCCTCCCTCCCTCATCTCCTCCCTGTCCCTTTCCAAGTCCACTGATAGGGGAGGACCTCCTCCCCTTTCCTATGACTCGCTTTTGTCAGGTATTTTCCGGACTGGCTGCACAGTCCTCCTCTGTGGCCTAACAGGACTGCTCCTCCCTTGGGAGGTGGGGAGGTCCAAGAGCCAGTCATTGAGTTCCTGGTAGAAATAGTCCTTGTTCCCCTTACTATGGGAAACCAATTGATTACTGAGCTATCACGGGTCACATCTGAGCAGAGGTTCTAGATTTTATCCTCTCATGGACTTTGGTTGAGTGTCCATCTCAGAAAAGACCCTGTGCCCAGATACGTTTGGTCCTTGTGGAGTTCCTATCCTCTCCACATCAAACTCCCCTTCTTTCATATGATTCCCTGCACTTTGCCGAAGGTTTGGTTGTGAGTCTTAGTATCTATTTTGGAGCACTGCTAGGTAGAGTCTTTCAGATGCTTTCTTCGGTAGACTCCCGCCATACGTTCAATGCACATCCCATTTGTCTTTCTAAATGAGGATAGATCATCATACCCCATGTCTGCTTTCTTGATTATCTTCTTTAGATTTCATTATGTTTATCCTATCTTTTAGGTCTATATAAGCGAGTATATTCCATGTTTGTCTTTCTCCTTCTGGGATACTTCACTCAGAATGATCTTTTCTAGATCCCACCATTTGCCTGCAAATTTCATGATTTCCTCCTTTTTGATTGCTGAGTAGTATTCCATTGTGTAGAAATACCACAATTTCTGTATCCATTCCTCCGTTGATGGACATCTGGGTTGTTTCAGGTTCTGGCTATTACAAATAAAGCTGCTACAAACATGGTTGAGCAAATGTCCTTATTGTGTACTTGAGCAAACTTTGGGTATATGCCTAGCAGTGGTATAGCTGGATCTTGAGGAAGCACTATTCCTAATTGTCTGAGAAAGCGCCAGATTGACTTCCAAAGTGGTTGTACCAGATTACATTCCCACCAGCAATGGAGGAGGGTCCCCTTTCTCCACAACCTCTCCAACATGTGTTGTCATTTGTGTTTTTCATCTTGGCCATTCTGATGGGTGTAAGGTGAAATCTTAGGGTCGTTTTGATTTGCATTTCCCTAATGGCTAATGACGTTGAGCATTTCTTTAAGTGTTTCTCTGCCATTCTATATTCCTCTACAGAGAATTCTCTGTTTAGCTCCGTTCCCCATTTTTTAATTTGTTTACTTGTTTTGCTGCTTTTCAGCTTCTTTAGTTCTTTATATATACTGGATATTAGCCCTCTGTCAGATAGAGGGTTGGTGAAGATTCTTTCCCAATCTGTAGGCAGTCGTTTTGTTTTGATGATGGTGTCCTTTGCTTTACAGAAGCTTTTCAGTTTCATGAGGTCCCATTTATTGATTGTTGCTCTTAAAGCCTGTGCTGTTGGAGTTCTGTTCAGGAAGTTGTCTCCTGTGCCAATGAGCCCTTCTGTATACCAAAGACAAAAGGGCCGAGAAAGAAATTAGGGAAACAACACCCTTCACAATAGCCACTAATAACATAAAGTACCTTGGGGTGACACTAACCAAGCAAGTGAAAGACCTGTTTGAGAAAAACTTCAAGTCTCTGAAGAAAGAAATTGAAGAAGATCTCAGAAGATGGAAAGATCTCCCGTGCTCATGGATTGGTAGGATTAACATTGTGAAAATGGCCATCCTGCCAAAAGCAATCTACAGATTTAATGCAATTCCCATCAAAATACCAACTCAATTCTTTTCAGACCTTGAAAAAAAGATTCTCAGCTTCATATGGAGAAACAAAAAACCTAGAATCTCCAAAACAACCCTATACAACAACAGATCATCTGGAGGTATCTCCATTCCCGATCTCATGCTGTACTACAGAGCAATAGTAATAAAAACTGCATGGTATTGGCATCAAACAGAAAGGAGGATC
This sequence comes from Meriones psammophilus, assembly GCA_036365155.1. Classification (NCBI taxonomy): domain Eukaryota; kingdom Metazoa; phylum Chordata; class Mammalia; order Rodentia; family Muridae; genus Meriones; species Meriones psammophilus. Next base: position 170,259 of record JAEOAE010004004.1, read on the forward strand.
AATGGAACCGAATTGAAGACCCAGAAATAAACGCACGTACCTATGAATACTCAATTTTTGACAAAGCAGCCAAAACCACTCAATGGAAAAAAGATAGCATCTTCAACAGATGGTGCTGGTCTAATTGGATGTCTACATGCAGAAAAATGAAAATAGATCCACATTTATCACCCTGCACAAAACTAAAGTCCAAGTGGATCAAAGACCTAAACATAAAACCTGATACGCTAAATCTGTTAGAAGAAAAAGTAGGGAACAGCCTAGAACTCATTGGCACAGGAGACAACTTCCTGAACAGAACTCCAACAGCACAGGCTTTAAGAGCAACAATCAATAAATGGGACCTCATGAAACTGAAAAGCTTCTGTAAAGCAAAGGACACCGTCATCAAAACAAAACGACTGCCTACAGATTGGGAAAGAATCTTCACCAACCCTCTATCTGACAGAGGGCTAATATCCAGTATATATAAAGAACTAAAGAAGCTGAAAAGCAGCAAAACAAGTAAACAAATTAAAAAATGGGGAACGGAGCTAAACAGAGAATTCTCTGTAGAGGAATATAGAATGGCAGAGAAACACTTAAAGAAATGCTCAACGTCATTAGCCATTAGGTAAATGAAAATCAAAACGACCCTAAGATTTCACCTTACACCCATCAGAATGGCCAAGATGAAAAACACAAATGACAACACATGTTGAGAGGTTGTGGAGAAAGGGGAACCCTCCTCCATTGCTGGTGGGAATGTAATCTGGTACAACCACTTTGGAAGTCAATCTGGCGCTTTCTCAGACAATTAGGAATAGCGCTTCCTCAAGATCCAGCTATACCACTGCTAGGCATATACCCAAAGTTTGCTCAAGTACACAATAAGGACATTTGCTCAACCATGTTTGTAGCAGCTTTATTTGTAATAGCCAGAACCTGGAAACAACCCAGATGTCCATCAACGGAGGAATGGATACAGAAATTGTGGTATTTCTACACAATGGAATACTACTCAGCAATCAAAAAGGAGGAAATCATGAAATTTGCAGGCAAATGGTGGGATCTAGAAAAGATCATTCTGAGTGAAGTATCCCAGAAGGAGAAAGACAAACATGGAATATACTGCTTATATAGACCTAAAAGATAGGATAAACATAATGAAATCTAAAGAAGATAATCAAGAAAGCAGACATGGGGTATGATGATCTATCCTCATTTAGAAAGACAAATGGGATGTGCATTGAACGTATGGCGGGAGTCTACCGCAGAAAGCATCTGAAAGACTCTACCTAGCAGTGCTCCAAAATAGATACTAAGACTCACAACCAAACCTTCGCAAAGTGCAGGGAATCATATGAAAGAAGGGGAGTTTGATGTGGAGAGGATAGGAACTCCACAAGGACCAAACGTATCTGGGCATGGGCACAGGGTCTTTTCTGAGATGGACACTCAACCAAAGTCCATGAGAGGATAAAATCTAGAACCTCTGCTCAGATGTGACCCGTGATAGCTCAGTAATCAATTGGTTTCCCACAGTAAGGAGAACAAGGACTATTTCTAACATGAACTCAATGACTGGCTCTTTGACCTCCCAACCTCCCAAGGGAGGAGCAGTACTGTTAGGCCACAGAGGAGGACTTTGCAGCCAGTCCGGAAAATACCTGACAAAAGCGAGTCATATGAAAGGGGAGGAGGTCCTCCCCTATTAGTGGACTTGGAAAGGGACAGGGAGGAGATGAGGGAGGGAGGGTGGGATTGGGGAGGGAATGAGGGATACAGCTGGGATACAGAATTAACAAAATGTAACTAATGAGAAAAATAAAATCATGGAAAAAAAAAATAAGTAGATCTATCAGAATCACACTAGAATTCTCAGCAGAGATTATAAAATCCAGAAGTGTTTGGATGGATATCATGCAGAAACTAAGAGACCGCCGATGCCAACCCAGACTACTATACCCAGGATATATGCAGCCATCCAGCCCTACAGAAGATACTAGAAGGAAAACCCTAACCCAATAATATTAAATACACTCCAGAAAACACATTGAGGCCCACACCATGAGGGGAAGTCCATGCCTGACACTGCCTGGATGACCATGAACCATAGTCAAGATAGCCTAGAGACACACAATATCTGTAAACATGACAGGCAAAAAAAATGTCAATAAAAAGATACTCTGCTATAATCTTAGATGAGTGCCTAGCCCAGTTGTCATCAGAGAGACATCACCCGCATCTGATGGGAGTAGATGCAGCGACCACAGCCAAACACAATGATGTATCCAGGGAACCCCAGAAATGAGGAAATACATATTGTAGGAACCAGAGATATCAAGGACACAGCAAGAGCATGGCCCACTGAGTCAATTGGGCTCATAGGGGATCACAGAGTCTGAAGGACAAAAACGTAAACATGCTATGAGTCTTGTGACCTAGGTTGTTGTCATATACCTTATGATTATTATCCTCATGTCGCTGAGGGACTTCCAACAGTGAGAACGGGGGTGTCTCTAACTCTTTTTCCTGCTCTCCCTATACTTTCTCTCCTCGTGTATTGCTTTGACCAACTCTGATGTGAGGGATTATTCCTAGTCTTTTTGTAACTTGTTAGGCCATCAGATTTTTTTTAATTGAAAATAAAGAAGCAGTGGATCTGAAGGAGATGTGAGGTGGGCAGAGTAGAGGTGGATAGATTGTGGCTGGGAGGAGTGGAAGAACAGGAAACTGCAGTTTGGATGTAGTGCATGACACAACAACAAAAATAAAATGCTAAAACAAAATAAACTGTCAGCAGCTCAGGCTGTTGGTGATCACCTGCATTCCTAGCACTCAGGAAGTTTAAGGTAGGTGGATCTCTGTGTGTTCAAGCACAGGCTGTTCTATAAAGAGAATCCGGGACAGCCAAAATTATTCAGAAAAATCCTGTCTTCAAACAAACAAAAAACTGTCAGCATTTTGTGTTTCATCTTTAGGAACTTTGTTTTATGTCCTACTTTTTTAATTTTTATTTTTAATATTAGATACAGCTTGTTAACTTTGTATCCCAGCTGTAGCCCAGTTCCTCATCACCTCCTATCCCACCTTCCTTCCCTCATCTCCTCCCTACCCCTTTCCAAGTCCGCTGATAGGGAGGGCCTCCTCCTGTTCCAACTGACCCTTGCTTATCAGGTATCATCAGGACTGGCTGCAATGTCCTCCTCTGTGGCCTAGCAAGTCTGAACTTTCCTTGGGGGGGGGGGAGAGTTCAATGAGCCAGCCATTGAGTTCATGTCCGAAATAGTCCTTGTTCCACTTAGTATGGTAACCAATTGGATGCAGAGCTAACATGAACTACATTTGAGCAGGGGTGCTGGGTTATATGCATACATGGTCCTTGGTTGGAGATACAGTCTCATAAAAGACCCCTGTGCTCTGATATATTTGGTCCTTGTGGAGTTCCTGTCCTCTCCAGGTCGTACTAACTCCGCCTTCTTTCATAGGATTCCCTGTGCTCTGCCCAAGGTTTGCTTATGAGTCTCAGCATCTACTTTGATACACTGCTAGGTAGAATCTTTCACAGGTCCTCTGTGGTAAGCTTCTGTCCTATTGTTTTCTCCTAGGTCCATCCCATTTGTCTTTCTAAGTGAGGATGGATCATCTTCATCCATGTCCTCTTTCTCATTTATCTTCTTTAGGTGTACAGATTTTAGTATGTTTATCCTATTTTATAGGTCTAGCCTCCACTTAAAAGTGAGTGTATACCGTGTATGTCTTTCTGATTCCGGGATACCTCCCTCTGGATGATCTTTTCTAGATTGTTTGTTTGTTTCTTCATGTTTACATTTCATGACTTCTTTGAATGGTCTACGTATAAACCTGTCTGTTGCGTAGCTGGTAAGGATGTTTCCCATTTTATAAGCTGCTTCATCATTAAGGAATGGATTGCAAAAGCTTCCAAGACAAGACAGGCAATTTGACAAGGACACCCTTAAGGGTGGTACCACAGAATTCTGATTGAGAGGCTGCCTCACGGCGGCTGTCTCTGAAGAGAAACAGATGGGAGGAAGACCATCCCAGACCTATCCTCCCCAAATGGAATCTGGAGCATCCTCCAGTTCCCAGTCAACCGATATTCTGACAAGTCTGTCTATCACAGTGACTGAGAAGACGACCAAAAAGGTCCAGATAGGTGACTAAAGAGAAACAGTGGTATACCAGAAATCAGACTAACCTGTTCCGAGCTCGACCTCTGAGCCCAGTCTGCTGAGGTCTGTTTTCTGGGCAATGCACCAAAATGTAAGACCTGGAGTCTCACTGCTCAGGAGCTCAGGATTACACCCTTCAAAGGAACACTCACAGACCACAACTTGATGCAATAGCAAAAGGTTTTATTGCTGTCGAGATAGGGTCGCACCTCCAAAGACAGGACATGACCCTGAACATGCAAAACACAGGGTTTTCATGCCTGAAAATCAGATCACTTTTGCTCTATACTTTACAGCTGGTTGTTTCTCAGAACAGTTCACCCCACCCTTCAAAAGCTATCTGCACCTGACTTCAATTCAAATAATCACAGTTATTTTTCTCATTCCCAGGTGGTCCCTCATTTGTTCTGATGATGAAGTCACTGAATAATCTCATCTTGCAGGTTTAAGAGTGCAGGGATCTGTTAAGGAGCCTGTGCAAAACAACCGCCTCATTCACTAAGGTCAATCAAGGCCCTGGAGAAGACTGTTCACCAACTTCCTACAGAGATTGGGTTCAACTCTCAAGAGGGCAGTACCAGACTGACACCAGAGAAGCACTGATGCCATTCTTGGCGCATGATACTGTAAATATCACATGTAGGAGAGCATTTAGAGCATGAAAAGGAGGAGCGGCCCCAAGAAATGAATGATTAAGAGAGACAACTGCTATTGGCTCTCAGGAGCATCATGCCCACCTCACAGGCCAAGCTACAGCTGGAGTTCCCAGTTCTCAAATCACCCGGGGTGCTATTTGGGGTGAACCGGGCATTTAGCAAAAATAAATAAATAAATAAATAAATAAAGAAATAAAGAAATAAATAAATAAAAATGAAAATAAATAAATAAATAAATAAAGATATAAAGAAATGAATGAAGATGAATGAATAAATAAATAAATAAATAAAGATATAAATAAATAAAAATAAATAAATAAATAAATAAAAAAATAAAAATAAAAATAAACAAATAAATAAATAAATGAATAAATAAAAAAAAATAAAATAAAATAAAAAGAGGTTAAAATCTCTAGAACTCAAAATAGGAGGTGTGTTAACACAGAGGCAAGTGGTCCCTTTATTCACAGAAAGGAACAAGCAGATTCTGGCTCCAAGGGAATGCAAAGGTTCCCGGGGTTTCATGGCAGCTGTGGCAAGGGAAAGCACAGGTCCAGGGATCACAGCACCGAGAGGGACATACAGGCTAACCTCTTGCCATCAGGAAACCAACAGAGGGGCCTGTCAGGCTTAGACCCCTCATGCAACAATACGAGCTGCCTCCCATCAGGCAGCCATGAGGTACTAGGTAGGTAGGAAAATCTCAACTGAGGATTTCAAATTTGATTCACACCACTGCATGCAGCCGCACAGCTTTGCATCTGGCTGCAGATAAACCTCTGACCCTATCCGCAAGGGTTCTATGTTACAAAGGAAATACAGCTGTTTATGGACCTGTGTTTTCAGGGATGGTAAATAGGATCTCTGGAAGAAGCAGAATAACTTCTACAGGATCTATTGTACACCCAGGTACTGTCGATGGGGACTGCAAGAAAAAAGTTAAAATTATGGCGCATGTAAAACAGGAGATGCAAAAATAAGGAAGGGGTAGAATTGCTCAGCTGTTACTGTTCTCCTCCATCTAGGGCAAAGCCACACCCTGAAGAACAACAGGCACATTTGGCAGTACCGGAAATTGTGTGTTCTGGAAAACACTGCCTAATGATCAGAGATCCAAATTAATGGCAGCAACAAATGTTGTTCCTTGAAATGAAGGAAATGACTTCAGTATCCTCTCCCAAAAATCTTGGGATCCACACTGTGTGTTTCTGAAGGTTCATACAGTTTCTAGGAATCTGTAAAATCTCTCCAGTAGGACAAAGTGTATGGTGGATTAAATAGGTGGAACCAGAGGAACCAAGAGGGAACTTGACACCTTCTGTGGCCTACCACTGAAGGAGAAATTCAGAAATAATTCCAGGAGTCTTTCTGCAGGATGAGTCTACTCTTTGCCCAAATGCTTAGACTTGCAGGGTCCTAACCATATTTAGATTGTTGAAATCATACACCGGGAGACTGGAGCTCAAAGGAACTTAAGGCAGACGGCACACGCAGAATGCAAGATCTGTTCTAGCCAAGTTTCTCCTTGAGCATCAGCCAGAGCTGAATGAATGACCTTGTTAAAGTAGGCAAAGACTTCTCCTGGCTTATGCCTCTTCTCCTTGCCTGATCATCAGAAGCCGTGCCTTAGACTCTCCCCGCAAACTCCTTGTGTTCCAACACAGGTGCGTACTGTGAGCTAAGCAGTGGAATTTGGGTAGAACGCAAGGTCAACTGTTTCTGGAAAGGCTGCTTTAGGGTGGGATATGGGAAAACTTGCAGGAGGAAGGAAGGGTTTCACAGTTTGGAAGCAGAAGTGTGTTCCACGGTTTGGCCTGTAATTGGAGGCCTCGAGGGAGTGGGTGGGGCCTCAGGTCCGGTATTTAAGCTTGAGCAGTGGACCCCTTTACGCATTTGCCATAGTCTGCACTTTCCTGGGTGTTGTTGTGAGTACACACTGGAGAGGAAGAACTCCTGTCAAAGCGTCATCGGCAGGATGGAAGATCAGGCAGATGTGGGTGGCTGTAGTAAGACAAAGACATCCCGGCGTCAAAAGACTGCTTGGCAGGCCAAGCAGAAGGAGGTCTTGCTCTCAGTTTTCGCCAAGACACCTTACCCGAGCTTCAGGACCAGGCAGGAACTGGCCAGGGAATTCGGAGTTCCAGAGTCCTCCATCCGCGTGTGGTTTCAAAACCGCAGAACTAGAACTGGCATGTCGAGGAAGACCTCAAAGCAGACCACCGCAGGCTCCAGCCATGAAGCCTCCCAACAGCCTCCTGAAAAGCTTGTCGCCAGGGTACAACAAGCAAGAGGCCCGCCCTCAGAACGGAGAAGGCCTCGAACGCGGCTTAGTCCAGCACAAATCAGCATGCTAGTGCAAGCTTTTGAGATCTCTCCATCTCCAGACTATGCCACGAGGGTGCAACTGGCACTGAGCACAGGTTTGCCTGAGGACACCGTCCACATATGGTTCCAGAACAGAAAGGCCAGGCAGAAAGGCCACGCTGGAGGGAGCACAGCTAAAGGTGAGGACCTGCCTGCCTCTCCTGGCCCGGAAAGGGCTCCTGGAGCATTGTGTTGCATTGAGCAGGAGGCTTCCCGGGACAGCTTGTTGAGATCGGGTTCTGCAGGAGGCCAGTGTGCAGAAGCCTTGAGGTCAAGACCCGAGCTCACCTTCTTCACAGAGGCCTACCCATAATCCAGCGACTCCTGCCCTGTCCAGCTCTTCCTGGAGCAACTGGTGAGAACAGTGGAGGAGGAACAGGGACCAGCCGCTCTGGACCCAGATGTACCATGGGAGCAGATCGAACCAACACTCGAGGCTCCTCTCACGGAAGAAGAATATCAGGCTCTGTTGGACGATATTTGACCGCATTGAGAACGCCCAGAATTGGGACTGTAAAACCCCGTTGCCTGGACCCTAACCTGACCATTGTCTCAGAGACTCCAGCCAGAAATGAGCTTGGACAGATGCTCAGACTTGCACCTAAGAAAGGTGCAGAGCTTTTGGGATCCTGAGTAAGTGTTGGCGAAAAGATGGAAGGCCCTGGAGGTGCGAGGAACCTCAGAAGAAGACCAACAGAAACAGCTGACCCAGCCCCCAGGGGGCTTGCAGAGACTGAGCCATCAAATAAGGAGCATGCTTGGTCTGGAGCTAGGGACCCTGCACACACGTAGCAGGTGGGAGGTGAATCCTTGGGCTTAATGTGGGTTGCCCTATGGGGGAGGTGTTTTGTGGAGTGGCTCAACGGCGATGCAGAGTTGTATCTAACCTGGACGGTTTTTGAAGGACAGTTATATAATGTTAGCTTCAATTATGATCAGGATAATTATGTAATTTGTCTCCTATTGTACTCTGCGTCATTAAATTATTTTTAGGCATTGCTATGACCTGGTTATTCTTTTCATTTGGAAGTTAATGTAAAGAGGAGATATGATTATCTTTCAAGCTGAAAAGAGGTGTGATCATGAGTCTTGGTTTTTAACTTGACTGCATATGGAATTAAGCAAAACACCCAAATTAAGGACACAATTGTGAAGTACTCTTCCTTTTTTGAAGTAGTCTTCTCTACTTCTCTTCTGAATCTATAAGGCTGAAAAACACACCTTTAATCTGTATGTTCATACTGCAAAACCAACTACTCACCTTTGCCTCATCTTACTGGAAACCTATACAAGGACATGGAAGAAGGAATGTTTTACTCTTTGCCTGTTCCCTTTTGCTTTGGTAGCAAGTCTATTTCTTCATTGACTATAGAACCTTCTTCTTGAGGATTTCCGTGTATATGAAGGTGAGTTGAGGCAACCAGCCTCATGGACTAAGCCACTGATAGATTCCTCGATTTTCCATTTTTAGCCATCCACTGTTGAATTAATTGACTCACAGATTGTAAATCATTCTCATAAATCCTTTCCTATAAAGAGAGAGTTAGAGGGAAAATAAACTATGCATATAATCATCTTTCACATAGAACTACCAAATTTTCTGCTTTTAATAATCTCATGTAATTTATTCAGAAATCACTTAAACAATAGTAACTGACATATGAGGAGTTATAGAAAAAAATATTCATCATCATGAAAAGTCAAAATGCTACATAAATTTTTGGGTATATTAATGGACCAGGAGTTAACTTTTTTGATGCAGTTGCATTCTAAAATATCATAATTGAATTACAAGTATTTTAATTTTTTGCAGCATTTATATATAGTTTATTTTTACCTCAAATTAGTCCCTTCTTTGTCTTAATTCCCTCAACACACATTAAAGTGTGTTTATTTTTCATTTTCATAGGTTACGGAGATTCTATTTTATATGGGGATGACATCATGAAAATTAACTGTTCTATGCATGACACTGCTAATACCAAAACATCATTCAAATAATAAGTAGACCTATCAGAATCACACTAGAATTCTCAGCAGAGATTATAAAAGCCAGAAGGGCTTGGATGGATATCATGCAGACACTAAGGGACCGCCGATGCCAACCCAGACTACTATACCCAGTATATATGCAGCCATCCAGCCCTACAGAAGATACTAGAAGGAGATCCCCAACCTAATAATATTAAATACACTCCAGAAAACACATTGAGGCCCACACCATGAGGGGAAGTCCATGCCTGACACTGCCTGGATGACCATGAACCATAGTCAAGATAGCCTAGAGACACACAATATCTGTAAACATGACAGGCAAAAAAATGTCAATAAAAGATACTCTGCTATAATCTTAGATGAGTGCCTAGCCCAGTTGTCATAAGAGAGACATCACCCGGCATCTGATGGGAGTAGATGCAGCGACCCACAGCCAAACACAATGATGTATCCAGGGGAACCCAAGAAATGAGGAAATACGTATTGTAGGAACCAGAGATATCAAGGACACAGCAAGAGCATGGCCCACTGAGTCAATTGGGCTCATAGGGGATCACAGAGTCTGAAGGACAAAAACATAAACATGCTATGAGTCTTGTGACCTAGGTTGTTGTCATATACCTTATGATTATTATCCTCATGTCGCTGAGGGACTTCCAACAGTGAGAATGGGGGTGTCTCTAACTCTTTTTCCTGCTCTCCCTATACTTTCTCTCCTCGTGTATTGCTTTGACCAACTCTGATGTGAGGGATTATTCCTAGTCTTTTTGTAACTTGTTAGGCCATCAGATTTTTTTTTTAATTGAAAATAAAGAAGCAGTGGATCTGAAGGAGATGTGAGGTGGGCAGAGTAGAGGTGGATAGATTGTGGCTGGGAGGAGTGGAGGAAGAGGAAACTGCAGTTCGGGTGTAGTGCATGAAACAACAACAAAAATAAAGTGCTAAAACAAAATAAACTGTCAGCAGCTCAGGCTGTTGGTGATCACCTGCATTTCTAGCACTCAGGAAGTTTAAGGTAGGTGGATCTCTGTGAGTTCAAGCACAGGCTGTTCTATAAAGAGAGTCCGGGACAGCCAAAATGATTCAGAAAAATCCTGTCTTCAAACAAAAGAAATCTGTCAGCATTTTGTGTTTCATCTTTACAACTTTGTTTTATGTCCCACTTTTTTAATTTTTATTTTTAATATTAGATACAGCTTGTTAACTTTGTATCCCAGCTGTAGCCCAGTTCCTCATCACCTCCCTATCCCACCTTCCTTCCCTCATCTCCTCCCTACCCCATTCCAAGTCCGCTGATAGGGGAGGGCCTCCTCCTGTTCCAACTGACCCTTGCTTATCAGGTATCATCAGGACTGGCTGCAATGTCCTCCTCTGTGGCCTAGCAAGTCTGATCTTTCTTTGGGGGGGGAGAGGTCAATGAGCCAGCCATTGAGTTCATGTTCTAAATAGTCCTTGTTCCACTTACTATGGTACCCACTTGGATACAGAGCTCACATGGACCACATTTGAGCAGGGGTGCTAGATTATATGCATACAAGGTCCTTGGTTGGAGATACAGTCACATAAAAGACCCCTGTGCTGATATATTTGGTCCTTGTGGAGTTCCTGTCCTCTCCAGGTCATACTAACTCCCCCTTCTTTCATAGGATTCCCTGTGCTCTGCCCAAGGTTTGCTTATGAGTCTCAGCATCTACTTTGATACACTGCTAGGTAGAATCTTTCACAGGTCCTCTGTGGTAAGCTTCTGTCCTGTTGTTTTCTCCTATGTCCATCTCATTTGTCTTTCTAAGTGAGGATTGATCATCTTAATCCATGTCCTCTTTCTCATTTATCTTCTTTAGGTGTACAGATTTTAGTATGTTTATCCTATCTTATAGGTCTAGCCTCCACTTAAAAGTGAGTGTATACCGTGTATGTCTTTCTGATTCCGGGATACCTCACTCTGGATGATCTTTTCTAGATTGTTTGTGTGTTTCTTCATGTTTACATTTCATGACTTCTTTGAATGGTCTACATATAAACCTGTCTGTTGCGTAGCTGGTAAAGATGTTTACCATTTTATAAGCTGCTTCATCATTAAGGAATGGATTGCAAAAGCTTTTTAGCTTCACGTTGTAAGACCTGGAGTCTCACTGCTCAGGAGCTCAGGATTGTGCCCTTCCAAGGAACACTTACTGACCACAACTTGATGCAAAAGCAAGAGTTTTATTCAAATCGTGATAGGGTCGCCCCTCTAAAGACAGGAGACGACCCCGGGCATGCAAAGCACAGGGTTTTTATACTTAAAAATCTGGCCACTTTTGCTCTATATATTGATTGGTCAGCAAGAATAGCATGAAGATAGTTTATAGCTGGTTGTTTGCAGTTTTTGGCCGTTTGTGAGTTTTCTCAAAACAATTCACCCTGCCCTTATTTTTTAAAAACTATCTCAGAGCAGTTCATCGTGCCCTTTGAGAGCTATCTACGTCTGGCTTCAATTCAAGGCTATCTCAAAGCAGTTCATCCTACCGTTCGAGAGCTATGTGCCTCTGGCTTTAATTCGAGGATGGGAATAGTCACAGCTGTTTTACTTTTACAGTTGTTTGCATTCTTGGGTGGGCTCTCAGATGGAAATGAAGAGAGACAGAGAAGGAGAGAGCAGGACATGATAGGGGGAAGAGAGAGAGAGAGAGAGAGGGGCACCACAACAGAGAAAGGGGGAGGGCAAGAAGGCAATAGCAAGAGGGCAAGAGAGGCCAAGAGAGAGACAAAGTGGGCAGGAAGATTCTTTTAAGGAGTAAACTAACCACACCTGCCCTACCTGGTTGTCGACACATAATGACATCACAGGTTGCTAGGAAAGACAGAAGCAGGTGCCTAAATACTAAGTGTTGGCATAGGCCTTTAATCCCAGCACTCTGCCAGGCAGAAGCAGGCCAGTCTCTGTGAGTTCAAGGTCAGGCTGGTCTACAGATCTAGTCCAAGATAGCCAAGGCTAAAAGGAGAAACCCTCTCTCAAAATACCAAAATATTCATATGTATAATTAATATATTCTCACTAAATATAGTAATATAAACCAATATATTTAATAAATGTGTTATATATTAATATATACATTTTGTTTTAATCATATGTATATGTTTCAATTTATGTTTTAATCATATAGATATATGATTGAAATAAAAAATCTGAGCCAGACTTTGTGGCACATATCTCTAATCCCGTCTCTCCAGGAGACACAAGCATGCTGCTTTGTAAGTTCAGTGTCACCCTGGTCTACAAAGCAAGTCCAGGACATGCACGGCTAGAGAGAAACATTGTCTAAAAAAACAGGCTAGATATGTCTGAAATCACATAGTGTGACTAGGCTATAAGAAAGTCTTGTCAAGCCTGGTGACACACATCCATAGTCCCAGCACTTGAGAGGCAGATGAAGGTAGGTCTCTGTGAGTGCAAAGTCATCCTGGTTTACAAAGAGATTCCTGGATTGGCAATGATGCACTGAGACACCATGTCGCAAAAAGAAAACATTAAATTAAATTAAAAAAAATCAAAGCCTGGACTGTTGGCAAATGCCTCTAATACTAGCACTATGACTTACAGAGGGAAATTTATCTGTGTTAGTTAAAGGCCTGCCTGGTCTAGAAAGCATGACAGGTCAGTCAAGGCCATACAGAAAATCTCTTACTCAAAAAACAACATGCAGGGATGTAAACAAAAAACTTCTATTATCTGAAGGTTGTTTCTTTTTTTTTTCACTTTTTAAAAATTTATGTTTTTGTAAATTACAGTTTATTTACATTCTATCCTCGCTGTGGCTGCATCCTTCATCCCCTCCTTTATTCAACCTCCTAACTTCCTCCCATTTCTGTCCCCAAGTTCACTGATAGGGGAGGTCCTCCTCCACTTCCATCTGACCCTAGCCTATGAGATCTCATCAGAACTGGCTGCATTGTCCTCCTCCGTGGCCTGCTCCCCCATAAAGGGGAGGTGACCAAAGAGCCAGACACTGAGTTCATATCAGAGACAGTTCCTGTTCCCATTACTAGGAAACTCACTTGGAGACTGAGCTGCCATGGAATATATCTAGTCAGGAGTTGAAGAGGTTCAAGGTTATCTCCATGCATGGTCTTTGGTTGGAGTATCAGCCTGTGCCCAGTATTTTTTCATCTGTTGCTCTCCTTGTGGAACTCCTGCCCCCCTCAAAAGTCTTCCTTAGTCATCAGGGAAATGCAAATCAAAATGAATCCGGGATATCACATTACACCTATCAGAATGGAAAACATCAAAAACTCAAATGACAACACATGCTGGAGAGGATGTGCGGAAAGGGGAACACTCCTCCACTTCTGGTGGTAATGTAAACTTGTACAACCACTTTGGAAATCAATGTGGTAATTTCTCCGAAAATTAGGAAGAGTGTTACCTCAAGATCCAGCTATATAACTCCTAGGCATATATCCAAAATTTGATCAAGTGTACAACAAGGACATTTGCTTGACCATGTTTGTAGTTGCTTTATTTGTAATAGGCAGAAGCTGGAAACACCCAGGAGCCAGTCAGTTGAGGAGTGGATATAGAAATTGTGGTACATTTACACAAGGGAATACTACTCAGCATTTAAAAATAAGGAAATCATGAAATTGGCAGGCAAATAGTGGGATCTAGAAAAGATCATCCTGAGTGAGGTATCCTAGAAGCAGAAAGACACACAGGGTATATACTCACTCATAAGTGTGTATTAGACATATAATACAGGATAAACACGCTAATAACTGTACACCCTAAGAATCTAATCATGAAAAGAAACATGGCCTTGGATGAAGTAAATTATTTACCATGTTCACTTATAATGTAATGGAGAAGGTCACCAAATGTGGTTGTGTTCTATATTTTGAAACAATGGAATAGCTATTGAAGTTTGCTGTATGTGTATCAAATCCAATCACAGAAGTTTATTAGGTCATTCTGATATTCTTTCTGTGGCTGCTGTTGATCTAGTGGATCTAATAACACTTGGTGATAAGTATTTTTCTGATGCAAAGTATAGAATGGGATCTCCATCATCTATGTGATCCATTGCTTATTTATATCAGGTAGGGTGTGATCCTTATTTTCAAGGAAGGGTCTCTGAGAAAGCATGGTGCTTTTGTTTTTCATTTTCACAAATACCTTTAAGATGTTTTTTTTTTTCAAGCCTGATTTGGATGTCAGTAATTAGGCAAAGCTACATTTGAAGTCTTGATTCTCCTATGTCACCCTTCTGAGTACAAGTCCAAGGGTGGAAGATGTTTCCCTATTGTGTTCCATTTTTACCAACATTAATGTTAAAATGCTTAATCGTGTGTATGTAGGTATGTATGACCATATGTATGTATATCTATATGTATGTATATACTGTTTAATGTTCCATTCTTCATGGTTCCATTATTTACTGCATGACAAATAATGTTGAAGTACTGCCTTCTGAGAGAAGTATCTAGAGGAGCTAAATAATGTAACAGCAATGATATTTATTTCAAAAAGCATGTTGTGTGTGTGTAATGTTACTATGGGTTCTTAGGCCATGACAGATGTGTGAAGACTTGGTGACAGCTTTGTGGGGTTTATTTTGGTCATTGTTATATGATGTTCAAAGTCATGTTGACAGTTTTGCTTACCACAGACATTCCCCACTGAGTTCATTGATACTCAAACTTAAATGAAATATTACATCAGTAAAATATTGTCTCCTATCGAGATTATAAACTTAGTGTTATATAAGGATGGAAGAACATCAAATAATTTTAGTAATAAATGCTATTTCCAAATTAAACTGATATAATGCTGTCATTTTTCTTTTTGGAATCTGTTAGTTCATTCTTAGGAGTAAAGACTTGTTCATAACACTGTCTCAGATCTACAAGAGAATATCAGAGAATTGTCTTAGTGGGCATAGTTGGTTGTTTCTAAGCCTGATGATTTGAGCTCAATTTCTGGGTAGCCCATATTACTCCTATAGAATTTTTCTAATATTTCTATACTTGGGCCTTTGTATATACAAATTCAAACACCAGTACATACATAAATAATTTTTAAACCTAAATAAGTGCCAGTTTTTTCACTGGCCAAAACACTCTTTGGGTTTCATGTCAAAAACTCATATATGGGATGTAAACAGATAGTAAACAGCAATAAGTTGTCCTCTCACTGGCACATACATACTCATTTTTCAATGGATGAAATTAAAGCAAAGGAGAAAACCCACTTACTGACAACATCAGAAATGATTTTGCAATTGTAAATAAATATAGAATTTGAAGACTTATTACTGTTTGTTCATTAGAAGAAAAAATGTTACCTTTGTACATCTTATTTTATCCTTTCATTCCTTGATTCAAGAATAAGTCATTAAAAAATATCTTAGCTTTGCTCAGAGGTACATCCCTGTCATCCTAGACCTGGGAGTTCATGGCAACCTAATCTTTCTGAGATTATGGTCAGCTTGGTCCACACAGTGAACTCTCTTTTGTGTTTGTTCATTCATTTATTTGTTTTTTAGACAGAATTTCCTTGTGTAGTCTTGCCTGTCCTCGACTTACTTTGTAGACCTGGCTTGCCTAAAATTCAAGTTTCTTCTTCCCTTAGTGCTGGGATTACAGGTGTGTGCCACCATGCCCAGCTCCAAAGACTGAGTTCTAAAACAGGCATGGCTATGTAGAAATATCATGGATTTAAATGATCCCCCAAAATGTACTCTATATCTCAAATTATAGGGTTTTTTTCCCCCTCAGGGATAGTGTCCACAGAGCTGTGTCCTGGTACTGTTCCTGGTCTTGGTCCTGGTCCTCAGAGCCTAGCTCTTGGCCCAGCTGTGGCCCCAAAAGTCTGCTGTCAAGCATTGGCCCTGTTGGGCTTTGTTTCTGGGGCTCAATCTATCCCAGTAGGCCCCCTGGGCACCAACTACACACCTGGCAGGATCTTCTATAGGTGGATGCACATGCCCAACTTGCAGGAAACTCTTGACAAAACAGGCTCCATACCCCGTGGCTAAGCCAGGACCACAGCCTAGGAATGGTTCCACCTACTGTGGGCAGATGGGGAGGCCCCATCTCTGAATACGTCACTTAAGTTGAGTAAGCAACACCTTTTTTAATAATAATATGAAACCAACACCAATAACGCAACAGTGAAAAACAGCAATTTAAAAATATACAAAATAAAAGGAATCTTTTCTCTAAGGGGAGCAGGCGCTGGGTGCAGCTCAGCCGGCAATTGTACCAACTATACGTCTACCTTGGGCAGCGAGGACAGGGGATCGGGTGCCCCCAAGTGCACTACAGTGGAGAGAAACAGTAGCTCATCTGTCAGGTTCACAAGGGCCTGTGCGTCCTCTGATGCTAAAGCCAGAGGTTGCACTGGTCCAGCTTCTGGCAAGACTGTGAGTCCCACAGCCATGGGATCTAAGAGCTCAGCTTCCTCTTGGAGCTTAGCATCTGCCCCCGAACCCAGGCTCCGTTTCTCCTGCAACACCAAGGCCTCTTGCATGGGCAGCTCTGCAGTTGAGGCCCCAAGTAGCCCAGGATCTGAGCAAAGAAAGGGGTGAGCCGTCATCTGGGATAAGGGAGCAGCCTGAAGGCACGCAGAATGTAATGAGCTAACTCAAGATGGCATCTCCATGCCAGAGAATTCACAGTCCCCTCTCCTACCCACAGGACGGTCAAGTTGACAGGCGTCCTCCTCTGCTTCATTGGCCAGAGCTTCAGGACACTTCCCCTATGGGACACGGGGCTGGAATCAGCTGCTGTCTCACCAGGCACCTTCCCGGGTCCTCATCCTCCTTCTAATCCTCCTCCTCCTTCTCAGGCTTCAGCTTATACCAGGCTTATCCATTACCCGGAGGTTCTCCCCAGATTGGCAGTCCAACTCTGCAGTGGGCACGTGGATCCTGGCATAGTCCAGCAGCCGCCTCATGATTCCCAGGTTCCGGGGGCCCCAGACAAATCCTGGGGCAATTTCTGTAGCTACTGGGACAAGAATGAGAAGATGGTACTGTGGGTGAGAACAGGGCAGAGGGACACGTTGTCGGAAGCCTGGCCTCTCTTCGGGGCTGCGGAGGGGGTGACATTGGTATCCCCCAGGGTCCTTCCTCTCCTGTTCCTCCCTCTGCTGCTCAAAACCCAGATGTCCAGTGGGAGACCTCTGTCCTCTACCAGCTGTCGAGGTTGCGGGGACAGTCCCTAGGGCGAGAACCCCAAAGTCGAGGCTCCTGGCCATTACTGGTCCTCCACCCTGGCCGTCCCAAACGCCTTTCCCCGCTCACCTCCCCCTCGGCCTCAGCCCACTCACATCGTTGTCTACTTGTCCCCCTCACAGTCAGGCCTGAAGCATCTATACCTGTGACATTTCACGGGGGTATCACCCCTAAGGCCCCGTGTCTCCAACCCACCGAGATATCCAGAAGGAACTATCAAAATCATCCCAAGGAGGGGGTTGAGGGTGCTGGGGCCTCCATTCATCTCAAACACCACAGATGGGGTCAAGAATCCTTTACACAAACAGGAAAAGAATGCTCAGGGTGTGAGAAAGGGTGGTGTGTGACACTCCCTGGGGAAGGGGAATGGCCCCTGGTAGAGCCCCACCCTTGCCTCAATAGCCCATGCTCGGCAATATCATTTTAAAGGGCTAGGCCCGGGCCCAGGCTGCTGGGACTCAGTGGCCCCAGTTCTGTGAGGACACAAGCCCTGGGAAACAGCATGAGGAGGTCTGTTTGGATCCCTGGGGGAGCCACTTGCCTGCCTTTTCAGAATCAATTCCAGAATCACCCCATTGGTCGCAAACTTTGGATAAAGGGCCAGAAAGAGTGGTGGGCAAATAGGGGATCATCAGCTCCATGAAGTTCATGCCATCATTGTTGAGCAATGGGGATACCATGCAGGAAGGCTCTCTTCCTTTCGCTCTGAGGAAGGACCAGGGCAGGAGGGAGGCTTGAACTGTGCAAACCCCGAGGGGCACCAATGACCCCTTTCCCTACACCAAAGAGGGCTTGAAAAGTGTTCCTCAGTGACCAAACAGGAACACTTGCCCAGACCTCGACCGCAGTGGATGGGGGGTGGGAGTGGACCAGAAAGCTCCCCCACCACATAGCGGCCCTGATTATGTTGGTCTCCCGGTGGGGAACAGGCCAGAAACGTGACAGTGAGAGCAACACATGTCTCCAGCAGTGGCCCAGGCGACCACCGCTGGCTTCCAAGAGACCTAAGCCTTTGGAGGTCTGGAAGCAGAAGTACAGACTCCTCTCTCCAGCTCCTCTGGACCAGCTGGTCTGTCCAGGCAGGTGTTGCTGCTGCTGGCGTCTGGTTACCTGGCAACCAGGGTTCCGAGTTCCACCTGGAACAATGCTGAGGAAGCATGGTCACTTCCTTGAGTCACCTGCCCAAGCCTCGCCCTCATGGGCTCTCCCTGGGGGCCACCAGCCCTGCAGGCTCTGCTGATTAAACCATCAACAATTCCAGAGAGAAATGATGGAGAAGTTGCCCCCCGTCACCACTAGAGGGCACAGAAGCACATGAGAGGATGCAAGGATGAAAAGAACAGCAGCAGCATAGAGGGATGGCTATCATCCCTCTTTATATTTTTCATCATCATCATCATCATCACCATCATCATCATCATCATCATCATTCCTTTCTTCTTCCCTAGTATACTGCAAACAAATTCACCTTCTTTCATTTACCCTACTGAACTAAAATGTTCTCACCTCTCAGCCTTTGAATATGTATGTTCTTTATCCTTTCTGGGATGTTAGGTACTTCTTGCTTTCCTTTAGGTTTCATAGTGGAATTTATGTGATGTATACATTTCTATGCATGGTCTATGGGTTTGTTTATGGTGGATTACCCCACAAGACTGTAAGCTTATAGAGAAAGAGTAGTGTTTACATCAATCATTTTTGTGTGTTCAGGACTTAGCACAGTATTGGGTACCTAATTCACAGTAACTATCTGTGGAAGGACAATTAACCTTTTAAACAGTAAATTCCTTTAACAAAGTCTTCATAATCTGATAGTAATACAGAATTCCCACGTAAAGGATGGGAGCATGTAGCATTTTATTTGTTAATGCCAGCCATTGTGCCACCTGTAAAAAAAGTTTCCTGAATTCTTTTTATCTTGTTCTGTTACTGCTGTTACTAGGACAGCCTCCTCTATGCCTGTTGCCTTCTCTGTGTTCTCTTTAATTTATCCCATAACAAGGTACTTCCATTAAGCTTTAGTGAGGTTTAGCATCTGGCTTTATTACATCCAAAGATTTCTGTTTCTGCTTGTTTTGTACAGAAGGTAGGAATACAACTCAGAGGTAGAACATTTGCTTCATATATAGGAGGTAAGGAAAGAGGAGGAAGGGGAGGAGAAAAAAAGGAACAGGAGAAGTGAAACATTGCTTTTCTTTATGCAGATGCACTGCCTTAAAAATAGGGTTTAACAGTCTTCTTGTCTCTGCATTCCAAATAAGGTAGAAATTCCAGATATAGCAACAGTGATACTTATTTGGTGTTAGTTTTTAATCTGGTCCTCTCTGACATTTACTCTGTACCTGCTTTATATGTAGTTGGTTTTATGTACATGTTCATTTCCTGGGATAATCTATATTTTTATTAGGTTTTATGAGAAGTCATATCCTCAGAAAGTGTCCTGTTCTTTGAATCCTACCATACTTATCCCTAGGAGACCATATCTGCAAAGGTGATTGTGTCCTCTCTGTACATCATTTGATGTTATGCTTTCAGTATGCATCTTGAACCTTGTTTTCAAGAGAATGTTGTAAACAAGCCTTAAGCTTAACAGGCATTTGTGCCTCATGAAAAAATTTCCATCATAAAATGTCCTGTCTGCAAAGAACATCTGAGATCATTGTAAAATGCACTCTGTTACTTTCATTTTAGTCATTAACATTGTTAGTACTATTTACTGTTCTTCATTATTTTGTTAGAGATCCAAATATGATGACTCAGGTGTAAGAGACTGTGTACACACTGTTAACTAAAAAAATAAAACCACACTTTCAAAACAAGTAAAACCTCCAAATATTGATAAGAATTAGGTTTAGATTTAGTGCCCAAAAATAATTCAGTTGAAATGTGGGAAAGACATTGAAACACCATTATTCAGCAAGCATTTAGAGTATATATGTAAAAATGATGAAAGGAATGTACACATAAACACAACTTAAAAATTCTTGGCACACGGTATATACTCACTCATATAGACATATAATATAGGATAAACCTACTAAAATCTGTACATCTAAAGAAACTAATCAAGAGGGAAGATCCTGAGTAAAATACTCAATCCCTATCCTGTAAGGCAAAGAGGATGGACATGAGAAGAAGAAGAAAACAGGAAACAAGTTAGGAACCTGCCACAGAGGCCCTCTAAAAGGCTCTGCCCTGCAGACTATCAAAGCAGATGCTGAGACTTATGGCCAACTGTTGGGCAGAGTACATGGAATCTTATGAAAGAAGTGGGAAATAGTATGATCTGGAGAGGACAGAAACTCCACAAGGAGAGCAACAGAATGAGAAAATTTGAACACCGGGGTCTTTCCAGAGACTCATACTCCAACCAATTACCATGCATGGAGATAACCTAGAACCCCTGCACAGATGTAGCCCATGACAGTTAGTGTCCAAGTGGGTTACATAGTAATGGGAAGAGGGACTGCCTCTAAAATAAACTGATTGGCCTGCTCTTTAATCTCAGGCCACACAGGAAGACAATGCAGCCACTCCTCATGAGAACTAACAGACTAAGATCAGAAGGAAGGAGAGGGGGACCTCCCCTATCAGTGGACTTGGGGAGGAGCATTCGTGATAAAGGGAAAGGTAGGTGGGATTAGGAGGGGTTTATGGGGGGATACAAAGTGAATAAAGTGTAATTAATAAAAGTTTAAAAAATTAAAAAAATATTTAACACAAAAAATAAATAAATAATTAAAAAAGTCTTGGGCACACATACAAAAAGTGGGACTTCATTAAGATTTTTATCCTTTTTGTTTTCTTGACAGGAAAAGTTTGAACATGTTCCTCCCCTGTCCTCCTTTTTATTCTCCTCCCCTCCCCTTCCCTTCCCTGCCTTCCTTGCTCAGTGTGAATTTACAAACATTGCACTTGAATGGATGCAGTTCTTCAAAAGCATTGCCAAAAGGACCCCTGCAGCCTCACTTCTAAACCTTGAACCTCAAATGCATTGTAGCTATTTTTTTTTCTTGCATTGGTGATTAAGTAAAGCAACTCATTTTCTGGGGGGTAGGGGTAGATACCCAGACATGATGAATTCCTCATCTACCCCTCCCTGTTCCCCATGCTTACATCCTTTAGCACTTTGGGGAGCACATTGACAGAGGTTCCCCACCCATTCAAACCACAATCATACATGTGCTTTCTAAGATTTTCTAATAAAATTCTTTTAGTTGCCAGTATGAGACCTTGACTAAAAAAGAATTGGCTTCATTCTCAGGAGACAATCTCATAAGTACAGTCAGGCTAATATGTGACATATCAAGGTACTCAGGTTGGTATTGTGTGTACAGTGCCACTACACAGGCTCAGACCCAGGAGCTCAGTGGAGCCAAGCCTTCCCTATTTGAGTTCGGTTCACTTCCTTGTTGAAGCCACCAATGGCAAAAAAAAAAAAAAAAAAAAAAAAAAAAAAAAAAAAAAAAAAAGAAGTTTGTGGAATTGGGAGTGTAGCTCAGTTGATAAGAGGTGGAGCAGAAGGATCAGAAATTCAACGTCATCTTATAGTTTAAGGCCAGGCTGGGCTACAGGGGACCCTAACCAAATAATGATAATAATAATAACTACAATATGTTTCAGCTAAGAGCATTATTTGGTGGTCATTGTTCCAAGCCAGAGCTAACCTCAGGTCACCGACCTTCTTCATAGAGATAGCAAGGAGGCAACAAGGTCGAGCCCAGCAAGATTTTCTGCACACAGACCCCTCTCCAACCGAGCCTTCCTAGCCAAATATGTGGAAATATGTGTTCCCACTGATGACCAGAGGTGCCCCAGCTTATAGTGTTGGTAGCATGGGGAAGGCAAAGTCACAATGGAGCACAGCTGTTTGATCACCAGCCCACTGAGACCATCACAAGCAAACAAAATCACAAAAGTACAACAAAGGAAAAAATGTACTGGGCATAATGCGCTCAAAGAGACTGGAAGAAGAAAATACCAAAACTCATAACAGTGGCCTGTCTCTCTATGGGCCCTCTATCCTGTTCCATTAGTGGTGACCTACCCCCAAATCAGGCTCCACCCAACTACACCCGAGTTTGGAATGGTGACCTGCCTTCAGCCAGACCAGAGAATGGAGCAGCAACATATCTGTTGATCTCTGTCTACCAGACCAGAGGCCAAAGCACCAGCCAAACTCTGCCAGACCAGAGACCACAGCAGCAGCAAATCGCTGCGAGATCAGAGTCCAGAGCAGGGGACATGCTCTGACAGACCCGGGGCCAGAATAGTGGATAAGCTCTGCCAGACCAGAGACCAGAGAACATTGGCAGAGGTGCCAAGCTTGGGGCTCCACATACTGTATCAATCCCTTGCCACCTCCTTGCCACTCTCACTGGAACCTATGAAGCATGGCTCAAGCCTCCCTGAAATGGGAAATAATCAGGTCTAGGGGGATAGAAGGATTTTGTCCCATATCCTCAGTCAGTCCCAGAGACAAAAAAAATGGCAGTGAGAGTCAAAACAGTTAAACATGACACAGACTAGATCCCATTGCTTGTTCAGCAGAAAAATACACAGAGCCAGACAGAAGATCCCACCACTCCTGCAGTGGAAAAAAATGAAAGTAGGATATCAGTGAATCCCTGATGCAGGAGATACCTGCATTGTCTTTGTCCAAGTATCCAGAGATCACAGAAAACTGGGTACTCTACCACCCTTTACAGATAGGGGCACATTCATCCTCTCTGAGATCCAGAGAACACAGAAAAGTGGATGTTCAAGTCCCTTTACAGATGTGACCCTTCAAAGGAGGGCTGGAAATCATTCCAGATGATCTGTGGCCCACAGTTGTCCAGAGCATCAGCTCTAACCTTTCTGACCACATAGATTATGCATTTTGCCTCTAGGCCTGAAGAAAGAACCTAGAGAAACACAAAGACATACACAGACAGATACAGAGTGCTCATTTATTGGCCATTGAGTTCCATGTGCCAGGGGTGCTTGGGAGCCTTGAGGACCCAATATGAGAGCCCACATGTTATTCCCAGGTCTTAAGGTCCCCAAAGACCATCAGGAGCTGTACCGCATATGCAAGAACAAAGAGTTTTATTTGGGCTTAAGCTGAGTCTTTCCATCATCACGAACACAGTGGATCAGAGAGGAGAGCCCTGAGCAGCTGCATGGCAGAGTTTTGATTGGGGTTTTAGGAAGGACCAGAAAGTTCCAGTTTAACAGGATTGGGTGACATTCAGCAAGGGCAGGCTTTTTACAAAGTGATTGGCTATGTAACATAACTAACATTGAGCGAGCTATCTCTAGGCCTCAGGAATGTTAGGGATTTTCTGTGTCGTGGAATGTTCTACTACAAGGTTGGTGGGCTGCTCAGGAAAAATGCCCCACTTTGAGATAAGATACCTTCCCATCCTTGTGGTTATCCTCAGGCTGTTCCTTGGGTAGAGAATCTTATGAATGACCTTGTTTTGGGAAATGGTGACCCGTGGCCTAGTTCCTGCTGACCTTATTGTAGAGTCACTATTCTGTGACCTTTAGGTGACCTTTTTAGGCCTAGTTTATGGAGAAGTTTGGGGGTGTCATGTAGGTTCTCTCAGTTCTAAAATATCCATTTGGATTTTGTGGGGGTTGTAAATTATATGTCCTGTGTCAGAGAGCACTCAAATATTAAACTGTGATATAGAAGAGTAGAACTGATGATGTAAAGGATTTACTATCGCTGAGAAACTAGTGGTACCAGTTAGAATTTAGCTGAGGGAAGACTGCCTGTAAAACACTCCACAGATAAGCAGTATGCTAACCAGGCCTGTTAGAGATTAGGATCCCCGGATACACATGTTTGCTCACCAGGATTATCTAGAAATGTGGCAGGATGAGGATTTTAATTTGTAATTTACCAACATGTATTTATTAATTCATGAAAGTGAATGAAAACAGACTAGATTGGTGAGTGTAAAATTTGGGTCAGATAGGTTGATCCATTAAATATTGAATTTCAAATTAAGGGACTGTCCTATGCCCTTATGTACAATCCTCATTGACATAGTTCTGTCGGTTCAAATTTGAGACACAGGCAATTGGATAAAGCTGTGTCTGTCAGGTTACGGGTCTCAGCAGCTAATATTGTACACAGAGACAGCATCAAACAGTATCTTATTAATGGCTTTCCCTCTACAAGAGAATGGCCTGTGTTTTTCAAAGTCAGTATCCCTATGTGTATTTTTCAACTAAGAGGTTAAGAGTACTCGCTGATCTTTCAGAGGTCACAAGTTCAATTCCCAACAACCACATGGTGGCTCACAACCATCTATAATGGGATCTGGTGCTCACTTCTGGTGTGCAAGTGTACATGCATGCAGGATGTTGTATACATGATAAATGAATATTTTTTTAAAAAGTCAGTTGTTGGTATTCTTAAATTTTATTTTGTTGACGCATCACTGCTCTAGTCTCTTATTAGTTAATAGTCTCTGATAATCCCCAGTCATTAAGAATTTCATTCCTTTTTCTCTAGTGGTTTGATATTTATGTTTAAAGTAATGTCTCCTGGAGATCAACCTTTCACATGTTATGTAATTGAGACTTTCTTTGAACACAGAATGCTGCTCCTACTGCCAGGTGCCTAGAACATAGTCCTGCAGCTCTTTTTAGGTGGGCCCTGACTTGTGAGTGTGAAGTAAAAGAGACCAGTGAATGAGTGTCCACTGAATACCCTGAATTTTGGAGATGGGCAATTACAAATAAAGAGGGACCTGTGTAAGAACTGAGTTCACTGACCTACTTTGAAGAGGGTGTAGTCACAACACAGAAAGGGTGCAGTAGGAGGGAAGATGGCAATGAGTCAGGTAATCAAAAATATGGATTAGTTGCTGAACTTGTTTCTGGAAAGTAAATTTCTATAGTTGCACGAGTTCAAACAACACAGAAGTTCTGGACAAACTGCTGTGGTAGTGACCAACAGGCATGTTTTCCCTCCTCTCATTTGAAAATGCACAACCTGAGAGAAAAGGCGTGAGAAATACTTGGTGTGCTCTATTACATATTTGAAGTCTCTGAAGAATATTGGACCGTAAGGCCATTTTCAATTTTTAGAAATAATTTTAAGGATATAATGAAATCATTTCAACCTTTTCATTCCTCTATGCTCTTACATCTCAAATACGTGGATGAATGGTTAAAGTGCCTACTTAACAATCAAAGCAGATGTGGCTGTCAGGTTCTCCCTGCATCCCTCACTCCTTACCTGTTACAAGTTATGGGTGTCATACCCAGGTCTCTAGCCTAGGAGCTGAGCTGCCCTCCTCCCACCTGTCCTTCCTTATGTATTCCAACCATTTTGGTTATCTGGTCTTTTTCATTTATCATTTACCCTCTTGGCCTTTTGTTCTGCCTCTCCACTTCCCTCTCTCCTCTCTTCTCCCATGGCCCAAGGTCATGTCAACTCTAGACTGTCCCAGATGTTCCTGTGTCTGACTATGTCCTCTCCTATCTGTATTAAACTTTCTACTCAAACATACTTAGAAACAGCCACATCCTTTTTGTTTTATTTATCATTTTCATTGAGCTTCCATTAACTACTCCTTTCTTTCAAATTCATGGCCATTTGTTTCTTTAAAGGTTCTTACTGTTTGGCTTTGACTGAAGTTTGGCTGAAGGACTTCACAACTATGAGGTAGAGATGACTGCACTGGACACTGATCTTGTAATGGAATGTGCAACATAAATGACCTGTATCATGGATGATGAGCAGGTGCCCTGGGAAAGTGGAAGATTGTACTTTAAAACATTTCCAAGATGAGGATGTTGCAGTGTATATTTGATCCCAGTGTGATCCCTTAGATTGTGAACTGTAAAAACCTGTGCTTTGTTTGGTATGGTTGAGCCCTAACACAAATATTAATTCCAAGAACTTTCTGTTTATTCTAAACAGGTGATTATGGTATGAATCCGTCAGCCCTGGAACATACCTTTAATTCAAAAGCTCCCTGTGCATAGGATTAAATAATGTTAACCCTAGGTCAAGAGGCAAAGCAAGAAACCAGCTGACAGGGATTAAAAGTAAGTGGAAGTTTCAGCTGAAATGTATTTAAGACAGAGTGTAAAATGGAAGGAGGTTTAGCTTGGTAGCTATGGGGCTTTTTGAGCTTTGAGCTAGAAAGCCTTTGGCCTTGGATTATTTTGGCCTATCCCCCCTGAGCTGTCATCTGAACTGGTGAGCTTTTGGAGCTTTTTCCTCTTAGATGTGAGGTGAGTAGCAGGGTCAGATGGGTGCTTTATCTGACTTTCTGAACTAGCAGTATTTTTCTCCCAGTACCTAGCTCCTGGGTCTGTATTGGTAAACTCAAACAATTGGGATTTTCATTTTTTTATAACAACACTAGGGTTCTGTGAGTCCCTAGGGGTTGGGGCAAAGCTAGAATACCTCTGCTATCTGCATCATTTGATCTTTGATCAACTGGTAGAAGAGCTACTACTGTCCTGAGACTCAGCTGTATTGTCCAAGCTAATGAGGGAGTAAGCATGGGACTGGGAGTCAGGAACAACAGTGGGAGGTAGCTTATGGGTTTGTTCTGGGATTGTCCTCTGATGTAGCTGTAGGGAACTGTGAATGAGAGCAGAGCCCATGCCATTGTGAGTGTGGGGCCATTGTTCCCAGGCCAGGCAGAGCAGGTCTGCTGAGCTATTACAGCCTGATATGCTATGACCGAGATGGGCTGTGGTTCAGACTCTGGTTTTGTTGTTTTCCATGTG
Organism: Meriones psammophilus; assembly: GCA_036365155.1. Taxonomy (NCBI): domain Eukaryota; kingdom Metazoa; phylum Chordata; class Mammalia; order Rodentia; family Muridae; genus Meriones; species Meriones psammophilus. The sequence goes on from JAEOAE010004004.1 coordinate 197,409, forward strand.
GTGACCTCATCAGAGATCCTTGTCCTCTGACCCTTCTTGAGTGTTGACTGTCCAGGAGGAGGGGGACCCTGTGGCTTGGGCAATAGAAAGTTGTGGTGCTTATAGTATCACTATCTAGTGTGAAAACTTTGCACACCCAGGAGTTGCTTTTGCTGTGCATTGGATAGATAGATTGGAAAACTAAAAGTCTCATTTCTAGAAATGCCTCATGTTATATTCCACACATGGTTTTGTGTAACAAATTATATAAATAGTTTTGAAACTGGTAAAAAAAAAAAGGTGGTGGTCATCATTCAGCAACACTTGATTATTTTTTTTTTTTTTTTTTTTTTTTTACCTTTCAACTACCACGGGCACAATGATGTGATTCAGGAAATTCAATTTCTGGGTTACAAAAGGATTTTCTGAGATGCAAAATTTTGTTGTCAGGTGTGCCTGGTTTTAGGTAAGTGAATAGGGCAGATTACACATCTTGTGACATAATCCATGCTGCAGAAACAGATATTAAATTATTCTCCAACATTGTTTGTGTGTGAGTGTTGGCAAGGCTGGGCTGTGCCTAAACTCACAAGGGGACATGGGGACTGCAAGCCATAGCCCAGCTTTATGATCACCTCCATTTTCTAAGAGACTTCCAGAGCAAAAGGACTCTCTGTAAAGGAGGTTAGTAGTAGCTGGAGGGTCAGAAATATAACAGTTTAGGTGTCATTTTATGTTTGTCTTGTAACAATTGTGGAATCTGTGTTTATTCAATTTGTATTAATTAGAAAAAAAAAGGTATCTCTGGTCCAGTGGACATTTTTCATACTAGAGTTTCCTTATGTCTTTTCATGTAAACTTGACTATATTTTAGGCTTATGTTTTTGGCTTTTTCTCTTACCCCCTCATTCTTTCATAAACACTGTACACATTCTTGATTATTGAAGTTTGTGGTAAGTACAGAAGTCACATCATGCCAGAAGATTATGAGATTCGTGACAATAGAATCATCCCTTATTTTTCTGTTTTCCTTTGTTTCTTACCAGGTGGCTTTTCTGATATGAGATAGAGATTTTGGATTGTTCTTTAGCAATCACATAAATACAATTTGCACTATGTCTATAGAATGCAGAAGAGATAACATGAAGGTGAGTGATACTATTTGGCCAGTTTACTCCTTCTCTTTTGACATTTTCTTTTGGTGATCTGTCATTTTCTTCAGAAATTTCATGTTTCCAGTGGTCTCCATATTCTTTAGTTGTATGATTTTATTCTCCTGAAAAGATTAAATCAAAACCCTGCCCCATCCCTAATTCTGGGGTGAAGATTGTACCTTTTAGGCATGTGATATTTTTATATGGCAAAATTTTTTTTGGAAATAGAAAAAGTATAATATCTCAATTAAAGTTAAAAAAATCTTTGAAAGTTTACAAATATACCTTAAAGTGTATTTATTTCTAGGTAATAAAGGGCATTCACTTTGATTTTCAGCCTGCCTTTTACAAGCAGCTTTTAAATAAAATCACTGTAAATCCTATGTGCCTGCCTCTGCCCCCAGGTAGTATGTAAAAGGCATGTGGCTCCCAAATGCTGGGATTAGGGCTATGAACCACCAACACCCTGTCATTGTAACTCCTGAATTTAGAAAACAACTAATTAATAGATAACTGCTTGTCTCTGCTGGGATTAAATGCACTGTCAGTCACCACACTGCTCAAATATGTTATATTCACTCCAAATTATTCCAACTCAAACAAGTTTATACCTTTGAATTTATTTAAAACATTTTAAACCTCTTAACTGTTTTTAATATGAAACAACAAAATATCTTTTTTTTTATTTAAGAAGAAAACTTTAGTCTTTATTAAATTTTTTTGGACTCAATGACACAAGCTGTCTGATGAACAGTTACCTCTGCTTATTCAGGAAATCTCTACTATTCAAATCTAATCATTATCAATTTTGATAGGATCCACTATTTTTTTTTTCCTGTGGAAACATTCAGTTTTACCAGTGAAGACACAGTTCAGTAGTTTCTCATTGTCTACTCCTTTTAGTTTTTTTTACTTCTTTTTGTTCTAGAGTATTTAGGTGTGCTGTTAAGTTGCTACTAAGAAATCTTTCTGATTATTTTTTCTGAATGTGTTAGTGGTATGAATTGTCTTCTGGTCAACACTTCCATTGTGTATTATGAGTTTTGATATGTTGTGTATTCATTTCATTGACTTCTAGAAAGTCTTTAATTTCTTTCTATATTTCAGTTTGGATCCATTTTTATTCAATGGAGTGTTGTTCAATTTCTATGAGTTTGTAAGCTTTTTCTATTTTTTTTTTTATTGGTGATGTGCTGCTTTAAACTTTAGTGGTCTGATAGGATGCAGAAGGTCATTGCAAGTTTCTTATATCTTTTGAGACTTCCACTGTTCAAGTATATCATCAATTTTGGAGAACAATATATGAGTTGCTGAGAAGAGGGAACAATCTTTTGTGCTTGGGTGGATGTTCTGTAAACATCTTTTGTGTAAATTTAGTTTTTTGATGTTAGTTAGGTGGAGCATTTCTCTGTTTGTTTGGTCAGGAGGACCTGTCCATGATATATTGAAGTCTTCTATCAGTTTATAAGGGTCAGGATGTGATGCAAGCTGCAGAAGTGTTTCATTTATAACTTGGGTGCTCTTATGTTTGGGGCATAGATGTTAATATTATTGAAATGTTATATTGCTGGATGTTTTTTTCAATATGTTATGTCCTTTGCCATCTTTTGATTAGTTTTTTTAAAGTCTGTTTTGTTAGATATTAAAATTGCTTTACAAGCTTGATACTCTAATTCATTTATTTGGAAAATCTTTTTCCAACCCTTTACCTTGAGATAATGTCTATCTTGATGTGAAGCTGTGTTTGATGTATTTAGAAGAAGGGTGGATTTTGTTTTATCATCGTTTTTTTCAATTTTGTTGTGTTTTTATTGGTGAATTTGGGTCAATGTTATTAAAGATATCAATTGTGATTGTAAATCCTGGTATTTTTGGTGGTGGTGGTTTTAGCACCTGTGTTGGGGCTATATTTAAAGATACATATTATTTAAAATTGACCTTATCATGAAACATCTTATTTTCTTCATTTGCTGATTGAAACTTTCTGGGCATGGTTAGTAATTTGTCTTGGCTTCTGCAGTTTTTTAGAGTCAGAAGCACTCTGTCTAAGCCATTCAATTCTAGCATTTTTACTGAGAATACAGGATTAATTCCAATAGATCTGCCTTTTTTTTTTTTTTTTTTTTTTGTTTGTTTTCTGATTAGTTGGTTGGTTTGGTTTGTTTTTGTTTTTGTTTTGTTTGTTTGTTTTGTTTTGTTTTCAGTTGCAGCTTTTCATATTCTTTCTTTGTTCTGTATGTTTTGTATTTTAATTATTCTCTGGTAAGAGGACTTTCTTTTCTGGTCCAGTCTCTTTTTTTTGTATATTTTGTATGCTTCTTGTGCCTCCATAGACATCTTCTTCTTTAGGTTAAGAAATTTTTCTTGTATGATTTTGTTGAAAATATCTTCTGGACCTTTGATCTCATCCTTCTTCTTCTAATCTGATTATCAGCATGTTTTGTGTTGTCATAATGTCCCAGAGTTCCTGGATGTTTCCTGAATGTTTGTATGTAGACTAGGCTGGTTTTGAACTTACAGCTCTAACTCCAGTCAGTGTTGGGCTTAAATCTAGGCTAACATACCTGGCATCAACATCACCATCATTGGCTGCTGAGCATGGATATATAGTTTTAGGTATTTAATTTGTTTTCTTTTGTATATGTAAGCATAGGTTATTGTGTTGATTTTCATCAACATCATGCATTTGAAATTTGGCAGGGAGTATATTTAATTTCTTAGGATGGCATTTATTGATGACACTAACACTATCTGAGCTTTCTGAGTCATTGAATTGTGGGTTTGTGACACTCTTCTTACCTGTTGTTTTGTTTTTTTTTTTTTTTTTGTTTGTTTTATTCACATTTAATTTATTTTTAATTTAAATTTGTTTTTTTTAATTTATTCTCTGACATGAACTCGAGTCTTTGATCACCTCCTCCTGGGTGGTGCAGTCTTGCAATGCCACAGAGGAAGATGATGCAGCCATCCTTGATGAGACCTGATAAGCTAGAAGGGAGGAGATCCTCCCCAATTAGGGAGACTAGAGAAAGGGCATAGGGACAGAAGAAGGAGGGTGGGTGGGACTGGGAGGAGATGAGAGAGGGGGCTATGGCAAGGATACAATGTGAGAACATTGTAATAAATAAATTAAATTAAAAAAAATAATTTATCCACTTAACATCCCAATTTTAATCTTCTCCCTTGACTCTTCCTTGTCTCACCCTCCATTCTTCTTTCCTCCTTATCCCACTTCCTATATCTCAGATACAGGGAACCCTCCTCTCCTACCATCTGAACCCAGCCTATCAAGTCTCACTAGGACTTCCTGCATCCTCTTCCTCTGTGGCGTAGCAATGCCCCTCCACCAAGGGGAAATGATCAAATAGCACACAACAGAGTCCATGTCAAAGCCAGCACCTTCTCCCCTTACTATGGATCAAACATGGAGACTGAGCTGCCTATCAGCTACATCTGAGCAGGGGTCTGGTTCCTCTTCATGAATGGTCTTTGGTGGGTCCATCAATCTCTGCAAGTCCCCATGGGCCCAGATTTGTTTTCCTTGTTGGCCTTCTTATGGAGGTCCTGCCAGCTCTGGGTCTTTCTACATTCTATCCTCCCACTCTTTCCTATGATTCCCTGTGCTCTACCCAAAGTTTGGCTGTGAATCTTAGTATCTGCTTCGAACCCCTGCTGGGCAGAGTCTTTAGGAGGATATGTATGTTAGGTTCTCATCCTCTTCTCTCTCCTCAGTCACTTCTGGTGTTGATTCTATTTGCCCTTTTGAATAAGAATTGACCATCCTCCATAGGGTCCTCCTTTTTATTTAGCTCCTTTAGGTCTGTAGATTGTAGTATGTTTATCCTGTATTATGGCCATTATCCACTTACAAATGAGTATATACTGTGCATGTCTTTCTGGTTTTGGAATAACTCACTTAGGATGATCATTTCTAGTTCCATCACTTGCCTGAAAATTTCATGGTTTCCTTTTTTCTTTTGTAAATACCCAAGTAGCATTGCACTGTGTAAATGTACCACAATTTCTGTAAAACAATGGTTCGTTTGAGAGACATGTAGTTTGTTTCCCTATTCTGGCTATTATGAATATAGATGCTATGAACATAGTTGATCAAATATCTTTGTTGAATGGTAGAGCATCTTTTTGATAAATGCCCAGGAATGGTATAGCTGGGTCTTGAAGTAACACTATTTCCAATTGTCTGAGAAAGCATCAGATTGATTTCTAAAGTGGTTGTATAAGTTTGCACTCTCACCAGCAATGGAGGAGTGTTCCTTTCTCCACATTCTCACTAGCTTGCTGTCACTTCATGTTTTGACCTTAGCCATGATGGGTTTAAGATGGAATGTTATTTGCATTTCCATGATGACTACGGATATTGAGCATGTAATCTCCACCATTTGATATTCCTCTGTGGAGAATTCTCTGTTTAGTTCTGTAGCCCAGTTTTCAAGTGGATTATTTGGATTGCTGGAGTTTAATTTTTTGAGCTCTTTATATATCTTGTATATTAGCCCTCTCTGTTGAATGAAGGGTTGGTGAAGATCTTTTGTCAGGCTGTAGGCTGTCATTTTGTTCTATTGACAGAGTTCTTTGCTTCATAGAAGCTTTTTGTTTTATGAGATTCTATTCATTAATTCTTGATCTTAGAGCAAGTGTTTTTTGTGTTATGTTGAGGAAGATACCTTCTATGCCAATGAGATTTAGGATCTTTCCCACTTTTTTATCTAACAGATTTAGTGTATCTGGTTTTATGTTGATGTCTTTGAACAACTTGGACTGCAGTTTAGTGCAGGGTGATCTATATGGATCTATTTTCATTTTTCCACATGTAAACTTCCAGTTAGACCAGTACCATTTGCATGATTTTGGTTTCTTTGTCAAAAATCAAGTGTCCATAGGTATGTGGGTTTATTTATCGGTCTTCCCTTCAATTCCATTGATCCACTGATTGTTTTTATTTCAGTACCATGTAGTTTTTATTACTATTGATTTATAATAGAGCTTGAGATGAAGAATGGTGATACCTACTGAAGATCTAGTATTGTACAGGATTGTTTTAGCTATTCTGGCTTTTTTATTTTTCCATATGAAGCTGAGAATATTTTTTAAATTCCTTAAGGAATTATGTTGATATTTTGATGGGCATATCATTGGATCTGTAGATTGTTTTTTCGTACAATGGCAATTTTTACTATGTTGATCCTACTGATCCATGAGCATGAGAGATATTTCTATCTTCTGGTATCTTTTTCAATTTCTTTCTTCAGAGACTTGAAGTTTTTTTTTTTTTCCATATAGGTTTTTCACTGGCTTTTTGAGGATAACATCAAGATATATTATGTTTTTTTTTTTTTCCTGGCTATTGTGAAGTGTGTTATTTTCCTAATTCTTTCTCAATCCATTTGTCTTTTGTATATAGGAGAGCTACTGATTTTTTTTTTAGTTAACTTTATATCCAGCTACTTTGCTGAAGTGTTTTTCAACTGTAGGCATTTCCTACAGTAGAATATTTGGGGTCATTTTTGTATACTGTCATATCATCTGTGAATAGTGATATTTGACTTCTTCCTTATCAATTTGTGTCCCCTTGATCTCTGTCAGTTGTCTTATTGCCCTAGACAGGACTTTGAGTACTGTATTGAAGAGATTTGGAGAGATTGTGTAGCTTTGTCTTGTCCTTGAGTCCAGTAGAATCGATTTAACCTTCTTTACATTTAGTTTGATGTTAGCTATAGGATTTCTGTATACTGTCTTTAATATTTTTAGATATGTGCCTTTGTCTCTGGTCTCTCCAGGACTGTAAACAAGAATAACTGTTGTATATTGTCAAATGCTTGTTCAGCATCTAAGAAACTGGTCCTGTGTTGTTCTGTTTTTTTTTTTTTTTTTTTTTTTTTTTTTTCAATTTGTTTATATGGTGGATTACATTGATGGATTCCATGTACTTAAACACCCCTGCATGCCTGGGATGAAGATTACTTGGTTATGGTGGATGATATCTTTGATATATTCTTGGATTTGATTTGCGAGTATTTTATTGAGTATTTTTACATCATTGTTCATAAAAGAGATTGGTCTGAAATTCTCTTTCTTTTTGGGGATCTTTGAGGATTTATCAAGGTGACTGTGGTCTTAAAAAAGGAATTTTTTCATGTTGCATATATTTCTATTTTGTGGAATAATTTGGAGAATATCAGTATTCACTCTTCTTTGAAGGTCTTATAGAATTCTGCTCTGAAATGATCTGGCCCTTGGAATTTTTTGGTTGGGAGTATTTTAGTGGCTGCCTCTATTGTCTTAAGCACTATAAGACTCTTTAATATTTTTACCTGATGTTGATTCAACTTTGGTAAGTGGAATATAAAGAGAATTGTATATTTCATTTAGATTTTCAAATTTTGTGGCATACAGGCTTTAGACATAAGAGTTAATGGTTCTTTGGATTTTCTCAGGGTCTGTTAAATCTTTCTTTCAGACTTTGTGGATTTGGATAGTATCTTTCTGCCATTTACTTAATTTGGCAAAGAGTTTGTCTGTGGTTTTTTTTTATTTTCTCAAAGAACTACCTCTTGGTTTCGTCGATTCTTTGAATTATTATCTTTGTTTCTAATTCATTGATTTCAGTCCTGAGTTTGGTTTTTCCTAGTGGTCTACTCCTGCTGGGTGTGCCTGCTTCTTTTTTCCTAGGGCTTTTAGGTGTGCCATTAAGTTGCTTGTATGGGATGTCTCCAATATCTTACAAAGGCCTTTAGTGCTATTAAAACTCCTCTAAGGACTGCTTTCACTGAGAAATCTTCTATCAAGGTCTGCAAAGTATTCTGTTGGTATTTTGATGGAAATTGCATTGAATCTGTTGATTGCTTTTGGTAAGATGTCCAATTTTACTATGTTAATCCTGCCATACTATGAACATGGAAGATAGTTCCATCTTCTGAAATCTTCTAATTCTTTCTTCAGAGACTTGAAATTTTTTTCATACAAGTCTTTGACTTGCTTGGTTATGGTCACACCAAGATACTTTATGTCCTTTGTGGCTATTGTGAAGGGTGTTGGTTCCCTAAATTCTTTCTCAGCCCTTTTGTCTTTTGTATACAGGAGGGCTACTGATTTTTTTGAGTTAATTTTGTATCCAGCCCCTTTGCCAAAGGTGTTTATCACCTGTAGGAGTTCTCTGGTAGAATTTTTGGAGTTACTCCGGTATACTATCATATCATCTGCAAATAATGATACTTTGACTTCTTCCTTTCCAATTTGTATCCTTTTTATTTCCTTTAATTATCTTCTTGCTCTAGCAAGGACTTCAAGAACTATGTTGAAGAGATATGGAGAGAGTAGGCAGCCTTAACTTGTCCCTGATTTCAGTGGGATTGATTTAAGTTTCTCTCCATTTAGCTTGATATTGGCTAAAGGCTTGCTGTATATTGCCTTTAATATGTTTAGGTATGTGCCTTGTATCCCTGATCTCTCCAATAGTTTAAACATGAATGGATGCTGGATTTTTACAAATGCTTTTTCAGTATCTAAGGAGATTATCATGTTTTTTTTTTCTTTCAATTTTTTAATATGGTAGATCACATTGATGGGTTTTTATATATTGAACTACCCTGGCATACCTGGCATGAAGCCTATATGATCATACTGTTTCTAATTCATTGATTTCAGTCCTGAGTTTGGTTTTTCCTAGTGGTCTACTCTTGATGTGTTCTTCTATTGGGTTTGCAGAGTATTTTGTAGAGTATTTTTGCATCAATGTTCATAAGGGAGATTGGCCTGAAGTTATCTTTGTTGTGTCTTTGTGAGGTTTAGGTTACAAGGTGACTGTGGCTTCAGTGAATGAGTTTGGTAGTGTTCCTTTTGTTTCTATTTTGTGGACTAGATTGAAGAGAGCTGGAGTTACCTCTTCTTTGAAGGTCTGGTAGAATTCTTCACTGAAACCATCTGGCCCTGAGCTTTTTGTGGATTGGAAACTTTTGATGAATGTTTCTATTTCCTTAGTGGATACAGAAATATTTTATTGATTTACCTGGTCTTGATTCAGCCTTAGTAAGTTGAATCGACCAAGAAAATTGTCCAATTCATTTAGATTTTCAAATTGTGTGGCATATAGACTTTTGAAGTAAGTCCTAACAATTGTTTGGATTCCCTCAGTGTCTTTTGTTTTATCCCCGTTTTCATTTCTGATTTTGTTAATTTGGATAATCTCTCTCTGCCTTTTAGTTAGTTTGGCTAAGGGTTTGTCTATCTTGTTGATTTTCTCAAAGAACCAGCTCTTGGTTTCATTGATTCTTTTAAATGTTTTATTTGTTTCTAATTTATTGATTTCAGCCCTAAGTTTGATTATTCTACTCCTTTTTGGTGTGTCTGCTTCTTTTTTCTAGGGATTTTAGGTGAGCCATTAAGTTGATTGTATGAGGTGTTATAAATTTCTTTTTGAAGGCACTTAGTGCTATGAACTTTCGCATTAGCACTGCTTTAATTGTGTCCCAGAAGTTTTGTTATGTTTTGTCTTCATTTCCATTGAATTCTAGGAAGACTTTAATTTCTTTATTTATTTCTTCCCTGACCCAGCTGTCATTTAGTAGTGAGTTCTTCACTTTCCATGTGTATGTAGGCTTTTTGCTATTTCTGTTGTTGTTGAGGTCCAGGTTTAGACCACAGTAATTAGATAGTATAGAAGGGATTATTTCAATCTTCTTGTATAGGTTGAGGCTCACTTTGTGACCAATGATATGGTCTATTTTGGAGAAGGTTCTATGAGGTGCAGAGGAGGTAAATTCTTTTGTGTTTGGGTGTAAGGTTCTGTAGATGTTTGTTAGGTACATTTGATTCATGACCTCTATTAGAGATATTGTTTCTTTTTTTAATTTCTGTTTTCTTGACCTGTCCTTTGTTGAGAGTGCGGTGTTGACATCTCCCACTAGTAATATATGGGGATCTGTGTGTGGTTTAGGTTTTATTAATGTTTCTTTTACAAACGTGGGTACCTTGTATATGGGGCATAGATGTTTAGAATTGCAATTTTTTCCTGGCACAATTTTCCTTTGATGAGTTTAAAATGACCTTCTTCATGTCTTTTGATTGATTTTGGTTGAAAATATATTTTATTAGATATTAGAATGGCTACTCCTGTAGGTTTCTTAGGGTCCATTTGCTTGGACCCTTCCAGGTCTTTACTCTCAGGTAATGTCTATCTCTGTGACTTAGATGTGTTTCTTGTATGCAACAGATAGTTGGGTCTTGTTTATGTATCCATTCTGTTAGTCTGTGTCTTTATTGGAGAGTTAAGTCTATTGATGTTGAGGGAAATTAGTGACAAGTGGCTGTTAGTTCCTTTTATTTTAATGTTGCTTGTGGTAGTGTGTTTGTGTGCTTGGTTACATTTAGTTTTGCGGTAGTGACATTATTTATTTTCTGTGTTTTCCTGAATATAGTTAACTTTCCTGGGTTGTAGTTTTCCTTCTAGGAGCTTCTGTACATCTGGATTTATGGTTAGGTATTGTTTAAATTTGCTTTTGTCATTAAATATCTTGTTTGCTCCATCTATGATGACTGAGATTTTTGCTGGGTATTGCAGCCTGGGCAGACATCTATGTTCTCTTATGGTCTGCATGATATCTGTTCAGGCCCTTCTGGCTTTCATAGTCTCTGTTGATAAGTCAGGTGTGATTCTGATAGGTTTGCCATTATATGTTACTTGGCCTTTTTCCCTTGCAGTTTTTAGTAGATTTTCTTTGTTCTGTATACTTACTGTTTATTATATGGTGGGAGAATTTTCTTTTCTGGTCTAATTTATTTGGTATTCTGTAGGCTTCTTGTATTCTTATACACCTCTCTTTTTAGTTGGGGAAATTTTCTTCTATGATTTTTTTTGTATTTTTTAATTGTTTGTTATTATTAGTTACATTTTATTAATGCAGTATCCCAGCTGTATCCCACTACCTTATTCCCTCCCAATCCCACCCTCCCTCCCTCAACTTCTCCCTGCCCCTTTCCAAGTCCATGGATTGGGGAGGACCTCCTCCCATTTCATCTGGCCCTGTTCTTTTCTGGTATCTTCAGGGCTGGCTGTGAAGTCCTCCTCTGTGGCCTAGCAGAACTGTTGCTCCCTTGTGGGGTGGGGAGTCAAAGAGCATGCCATTGAGTTCCTGTCAGAGATAGTCCCTGTTCCTCTTACTATGGCAAACCAACTGTTTATTGAGCTACCATGAGCCGTCTGAGTAAAGGTTCTAGGTTATATCTATACATGGTCCTTGGTTGGAGAAACAGTTTCAGAAAAAAAAAAAAAAAAAAAAAAACCCTGTGCCCAGATATATTTAGTCCTTCTTGGGGGCTCCTATCCTTTCCCTGTCATACTAACTTTCCTTCTGCTGAAGGTTTGGTTATGAGTCTTAGTATCTGTTTTGAAATGCTGCTTGGTAGGGTCTTTCACATGCCTTCTGCGGTAGACTCCTGCCATATGTCCAATGCACATCTCAGTTGTCTTTCTAAGTGAGGATTGATATCTTACCTCGTGTCTGCTTTCTTGTTTATCTCCTTTAGGTGTATAGACGTCATTATGTTTATTATATCTTGTAGGTCTATATAAGCGAGTATATACCATGTTTGTCTTTCTCCTTCTAGGGTACTTCACTCAGAATGATCTTTTCTAGATCCCACCATTTGCCTGCAAATTTCATGATTTCCTCATTTTTTATTGCTGAGTAGTATTCCATTGTGTAAAAATACCACAATTTCTGTATCCATTCCTTGATGATGGACATCTGGGTTGTTTCCAGGTTCTGGCTATTACAAATGAAGCTGCTACAAACATGGTTGAGCAAATGTCCTTATTGTGTACTTGAGCAAAGTTTGGGTATATACATAGCAGTGGTATAGCTGTGTCTTGAGGAAGTGTTATTCCTAATTGTCTGAGAAAGCGCCAGATTGACTTCCAAAGTGGTTGTACCAGATTACATTCCCACCAGCAATGGAGGAGGGTTCCCCTTTCTCCACAACCTCTCCAACATGTGTTGTCATTTGTGTTTTTCATCTTGGCCATTCTGATGGGTGTAAGGTGAAATCTTAGGGTCGTTTTGATTTGCATTTCCCTAATGGCTAATGACGTTGAGCATTTCTTTAAGTGTTTCTCTGCCATTCTATATTCCTCTACAGAGAATTCTATGTTTAGCTCCGTTCCCCATTTTTTAATTTGTTTACTTGTTTTGCTGCTTTTCAGCTTCTTTAGTTCTTTATATATACTGGATATTAGCCCTCTGTCAGATAGAGGGTTGGTGAAGATTCTTTCCCAATCTGTAGGCAGTCGTTTTGTTTTGATGACGGTGTCCTTTGCTTTACAGAAGCTTTTCAGTTTCATGAGGTCCCATTTATTGATTGTTGCTCTTAAAGCCTGTGCTGTTGGAGTTCTGTTCAGGAAGTTGTCTCCTGTGCCAATGAGTTCTAGGCTGTTCCCTACTTTTTCTTCTAACAGATTTAGCGTATCTGGTTTTATGTTTAGGTCTTTGATCCACTTGGACTTTAGTTTTGTGCAGGGTGATAAATGTGGATCTATTTTCATTTTTCTGCATGTAGACATCCAATTAGACCAGCACCATCTGTTGAAGATGCTATCTTTTTTCCATTGAGTGGTTTTGGCTGCTTTGTCAAAAATTGAGTATTCATAGGTACGTGGGTTTATTTCTGGGTCTTCAATTCGGTTCCATTGATCCTCCTTTCTGTTTTGATGCCAATACCATGCAGTTTTATTACTATTGCTCTTTAGTACAGCATGAGATCGGGAATGGAGATACCTCCAGATGATCTGTTGTTGTATAGGGTTGTTTTGGAGATTCTAGGTTTTTGTTTCTCCATATGAAGCTGAGAATCTTTTTTCAAGGTCTGAAAAGAATTGAGTTGGTATTTTGATAGGAATTGCATTAAATATGTAGATTGCTTTTGGCAGGATGGCCATTTTCACAATGTTAATCCTACCAATCCATGAGCACGGGAGATCTTTCCATCTTCTGAGATCTTCTTCAATTTCTTTCTTCAGAGACTTGAAGTTTTTTTCTCAAACAGGTCTTTCACTTGCTTGGTTAGTGTCACCCCAAGGTACTTTATGTTATTAGTGGCTATTGTGAAGGGTGTTGTTTCCCTAATTTCTTTCTCGGCCCTTTTGTCTTTGGTATACAGGAGGGCTTCTGATTTTTTGAGTTGATTTTGTATCCAGCCACTTTGCTGAAGGTGTTTATCAGCTGAAGGAGTTCTCTGGTTGAATTTTTGGGGTCGCTTATGTATACTATCATATCATCTGCGAATAGTGACACTTTGACCTCTTCCTTTCCAATTTGTATTCCCGTGATCTCCTTTAGTTGTCTTATTGCTCTGGCTAAGACTTCAAGTACTATGTTGAAGAGATATGGAGAGAGTGGGCAGCCTTGTCTTGTCCCTGATTTCAGTGGGATTGATTTAAGTTTCTCTCCATTGAGTTTGATGTTGGCTGTAGGCTTGCTGTATATTGCCTTTACTATGTTTAAGTATGTTCCTTGTATCCCTGATCTCTCAATACTTTAAACATGAATGGGTGTTGGACTTTGTCAAATGCTTTTTCGGCATCCAGGGAGATGATCATGTGGTTTTTCTCCTTCAGTTTGTTTATGTGGTGGATTACATTGATGGATTTCCGTATGTTGAACCACCCTTGCATGCCTGGGATGAAGCCTACTTGGTCATGATGGATGATATCTTTGATGTGTTCTTGTATTCGGTTTGCAAGTATTTTATTGAGTATTTTTGCATCAATATTCATAAGAGAGATAGGTCTAAAGTTCTCTTTTTTGTTGGGTCTTTGTGTGGTTTGGGTATCAAGGTAACTGTCGCTTCATAGAATGAGTTTGGTAATGTTCCTTCTGTTTCTATTTTGTGGAATAGTTTGAGGAGAATTGGTATTAGCACTTCTTTGAAGGTCTGGTAGAATTCTGAGCTGAAACCATTTGGCCCAGGGCTTTTTTGGAGGGAGGCTGTGAATGACTGTTTCAATTTCCTTGGGGATATAGGTCTATTCAGTCTTTCTATCTGATCTTGACTTAATGTTGGTAGATGGAATCTATCAAGAAAATTGTCCATTTCGTTTAAATTTTCAAATTTTGTGGCGTATAGGCTTTTGTAGTATGACCTAATGATTGTTTGAATTTCTTCAGTGTCTGTAGTTATGTCCCCCTTTTCATTTCTGATTTTGCTGATTTGGATAGATTCTCTCTGCTTTTTAGTTAGCTTGGCTAAGGGTTTGTCTATCTTGTTGATTTTCTCAAAGAACCAGCTTTTGTTTCATTGATTCTTTGAATAGTTTTATTTGTTTCTAATTGATTGATTTCAGCCCTGAGTTTGATTATTTCAGCCTTCTGCTCCTCTTGGGTGTATCTGCTTCTTTTTTTTCTAGGGTTTTCAGTTGGGCCATTAAGTTACTTGTATGTGATGTTATAAATTTCTTCTTGCAGGCACTTAGTGCTATAAATTTTCCTCTGAGCACCGCTTTCAATGTGTCCCATAAATCTGGGTATGTTTATTTCTTCCTTAACCCAGCTGTCATTGAGTAGCAAGTTGTTCAGTTTCCATGTGTGTGTCGGCTTTTTTGTTGTTTCCATTGTTGTTGATGCCCAGCTTTAATCCATGGTGGTCGAT